>CM067550.1:24432500-24970000 GCA_034509755.1 Anisodus tanguticus | reverse complement strand
AATGAATTCCTTCCTAGGTGGTTTAATGACACTAGGGGCCACTTGCTCTATCACATGTGCGGGAATCAGTATTTCGAACCTAGGGCACTCTGTAGTCAATGATGCCATATTTTGTTCGAGCACTTCAACGTGTGCTAGACTTAAGCGCTTACAGATCGTCCAGTCCTCCTCCCTTTCGATCATATGGATGGTGGCATTGCCATGATTGGGCAGTGGATTGGTGTTCACATTGGGAGCGGCCGTTTGCAAGATAATCTCTCTTTACAATTAAATCTTGAATCTTATGGTCCATATTGGTGCAATCTTCAATATTGTGTCCGGCCCTGCCGGAGTGATAAACGCATGTATAGTCATGCCAAAAGAAATAATTCCCGAGATCGACTTACTTTGGTTGCACCGTCTGAATCACACCGGTGGTGAGAAATTCTACGAGCAATCAGGTGTGTGTTTTCTGCAAATGTGTGAATACTCGAGCTGGTTTCTTTTCAAACATAAGACATGGCACATTATATGAAGCTGGAGGTGGTTGATTCTGGTAATTTTTGACTTGGTAATTTTGTGAAGCTTGGTAGTTTTATGGAGCTTGGTAGTTTTATGGAGTTTTATGGAGTTTTATGGAGCTTGGTAGTTTTGTGAAGCTTGGGGAGTAGGTGAGGGGTTTGAAAGATTGGCGAGGCCATTTGCGGGTTAGGTGGAGGGCTTTGGAATATTTGAGGCATTTGGTAGCTTGGTTGAGCATAGTAGACGGGGATGGGGTTATATAGTAGAGTTAAGTAATTGCTGATAGGAAGTGATTAGTGCCTATTTCTTTGGTTTGAGGCTGGACGATCTGGTTACATTCGCCACGTCCTCTCTCTTCTTTCACATACTCCTGTGGGGTTTGACTGAGAACCTCTGCCAGTTACACTAGTGATCTTTCTGAATTTTAGGCCATCTTCTATGGCCTCTCCCATCTCGACTAGCTCTGAGAACGGTTGTCCGACCATAAAGAGCATTTTGTTGTACTAGTCTTGGTCTTATGTCCTAATGAAAGTGGCAACCAACTCTTTCTCTGTCATGGGTGGTTGTACTCGTGCAACTTCTGCTCTCTACCTGCTTGCGTATTTTCGGTAGTTTTCTATGGATTTCTGCCTGATTTTCTCCAAGTAGTATCGGTCATGCACGATTTCAACATTGAACCGATACCGCTCCATGAGGATTCAGCCTTGTCTTCCAGTTGATCCATTGGCGCATATCTTACATAGAAAACCATTCGGAGGCCTCTTCGGTTAAGCTTCGACTAAACACCCTCATAATCAAGGTAGGATTGTTCCGAACTCCTACCAGTTGATCGCAATATGAACGTAAATAGGCTCTTGGGATTCCGGACCCGTTGAACATTTCAAACTTAGGCACCTTAAAGCCTTCTGGTAAGTCTAGCTCTGGATGTATGCACAAATCATCGTAACTCAATTCGGTGGCTTTCCGAGTGGCCCGAGAAGTATTTGCAGCTATTTCTTTCAATCTCCGTTCCATGTCCTGAGCCAATTCCAGTTTCATTTTCTCCGCGAGCTTATCCTGATCGGCCCTCCAAGCCTTCATAATCTCTTTATAATGATCCAGTTCAACACATTCTGGCGAGAGGTGCTTTTGAGTGACTGGGATCTGAAAAGAAACATTTGGTCGTGTTGGGTGGTTTCGAGGGATATTGATAGTGGTATTTTGATGTGTGGAGGGATTAGTGGTTAAAGGGGCTTGGACACAGTGAGTGGTTTCAGGTATTTGAGTGGTGTTCGTGGGTGGAGGGATTTGGTATAAAGTGGTGTGGGTCAGTCCCCCACGGGGTAGATTGGAAAATGCTCTAGCACTGGGGAAGACAGAGATGGGAAGGGTTGTGGAGGCCTTTTTTCCTCAGTTTGCTTTTCTTTGGCAATATGTACCTTTTCCATTCACGTGGTTTTCTCCTAAAGGTCCTTGACCTTCTCAAACATAATTTTGATCACATCTTCGTGATTAGTTGCGTCCTGCCATACAGTAGACCTTGAGTTCCCGATGATAGCTTCGTCATCCGAAGTACCAGTCATTATTTTTTCTCTTTGGTTCTGCTCGGACATGGATATTGTTGCTTTAGACCTTGTGAAATACGCCAGCGTCACGACATGAACTAACCTCTTTTTTAAGAAAGAACAACTCAAAGGCAGATGAAGTCAGTACGTTAGTCGGATAATAAAGAATACAAGAATAAACATATAGTTTACAAGTAAACATATAAGTTCACGCATCATATACGAATATGTGATTGATTCCTTATTTTGGGTGTTTCGGGTTTATAAGGGCTTTTTTGGTACTTTTTGAATCGATTGACTTGCTTCATACGATAGCCCCAATGATTCGTCCACCAGTTGGATCTGACTACTTCCAAAAGAAGGGGAAAGGGGAGGGGAGTAAATATTTAAATATATTAGGGATCGAGTCTTACGTAGATTGCCTACGTATCCCGCCATGGGAAGTCAGCCCCATTCATAGTTTGGCTTACAAAAGATAAATATCCTTCATCCGTCGATTCTATATTCTTACCCAAAACCCTAGACCAGGCCCGATATGGGTTTCTTGTGTATCTCTCCTCAGGACATCAGGTCTGACGCAGTTTCTTTTACAAATAAGAGGGAGGGGATAATTTTTTATTCATAGGGGTGGCTAAATCTACCCAAAAGATAACTTATCCTTGATGTTATGGATGGTTGTCACCCTTACAACTGCACGTTCGGCCCTCGGCCTACATTTCTTCAGTGACGGGTAAGGAGAACTACCCAGATCTCCCCGTTGCCAATAAGATGATCTAACTCAAACTTGAACACATCGCACTCATTAATGTTGTGACTCGGCGCTCCTGAGTGGTACAGACAACCTCTATCTCCATCAACTCTGGTGCATGATGATTTTCATATGGTCCCTATAGGACTGGTCGTGTTGGCGTCAAATAGTTTTCCAAAGACCTAGGTGTATGAGTCCTCAAAGATGATGAAGTTATATAGCTAGAGATGGACCTCGGCGTTAATGCCTCCCATAGGGGTAACTGGATCGTATACCAACATGGAATAGGGTCCCCAGATGTGACAGATGGTTTTGTTGTCAATTAGCTTCACTATTCTTTTCCTTAGGAGTATACAGTCGTCAGCGGTGTGTCCTGATTGATTCATATGGAACACACATCTCTTGTGCGCGTATGTTGTAGCGCATGGAGGTAGTCTCACGTCACTGGGGTGTGTAAACCCCATTGCTCTCATCGTCTCATAGACCTCTGACCATAGCACTGGCATATGTGTAACCGAAAAGGACAAGCATAGGTCTTGAGAGCAACAACCCACCATATTGGGGTAGATGTCTTGCTTGGTGTTGTCGGAGTCTCATCGCTCTCTAGAACGGCTGCAGATGCGGCAATAGTAGCTTCCTTGAAGGTTGACTTTCAGATTTGACTTTCAGTGTTTTGGTTCTTGATGTCCCTGAACTTCCTGAGTTGGGTACATAGTTTTTCATCATTCCTTTCACTTCCTCTGAAAGATGATTGGTGTAGTATTTGGACGGGGTAACTCCTTTTGGCGGCTTTCCTACCAGATTCAAAAGATAATCGACTTCCTCAAGTTTGGACTAAACCAAAGTAATCCTCTTTTCCAACTCAGTGAGCTTCTCCTTGAGAAAGTCTTCGTTCTCTTCTCCACTGCTTATGTCAATGGCAGGCATGTTGGCACTCAAACTGCGTTGGACATCCATCTCAGCAAGTCAACCTTTTCTGGGAGAGGTAAATGGATTAAGTAAAGTTCGCTTCTTGGGGATATGGGGTTTTTGGTAGTTTAAGGTGTATGTTCTTGTGATTTTCTTTTCGAGGTAATCCCTAGAACATTGAATCAATCATATTCAGAACAAATGTGTGAAAAAGCACATAACCATATATTTTGCACATAATCAAGCAATTACAGTATATTAAATTGAAACGCACCCCTAGACCTTGTTAAACCAAGGCCTTTCTAGCATTTGAACATGAATTGCGCCAATTTGTTAAATCAAACCATGGTTCCCATAATCATAAATTTCATTAATCATAATCTCCCGAAGGGTTACGTCAGATAAAAGCATAATGGAAATCAGCAGAAATGTCCTCCAGTGGCTGATGACGACTCTCTATTTGTCTGAGCCCTCTTGGCAGATGGAAGCGCAATTTGGATCCAGAGATGTGTCTGTGTCAATGAAGCATCCTCAGTATACCCATAATCCTCCAATGGCAACTGTGCGGTGTCATCCAAAGCCTACTTTACCTGATCATCAAGGTTCTCTAGACACCCATGTGTGATCCTCAACTCTGCGTCTAGACCTGCTATGACTCTCTTATCAAACTCTATTTTCTCCAAGTACTTGGCATCTCTGTCGTCGGCTCATCCCATAATCATTCTGGCTTTGATCTCGGTTTTGGACTCTCTGTCATCGACATGTCAATATTGGTCAACTCCCGGGATAGTAGTTCTGAACAAGTATGCTCTCAACCAATCCTCATTGCATCTTGGGCGAAAGCAGTCCTCGACAATCAAACCTACCCCTCATATAAGACGATTATTCCACTCTTAAATGTACTCTTCCAACATCTCATATCCTATCTTCTTCATAATCAATCACATACCAACTCATACTCTTGACTAGGGGAACTTCTTGTTTTCTCCCGGACTGTCTCAAAACTCGAGTCGGTGCATAAGGGCGGACCCCTCGAATACCCGTAAATGGCAAGAATTGGCACTTTCTTCCCCGGACCACGACCATGCTGAGATGAAGTCTACAAATCTCCATTGTATATTTTCCTCTTTGAGACTTGTGAAGCAAAGGGACCACTCTCTTTTGGTTCTATCAGCAACATCTGGGCAAGTGGTTTGAGCTCATATTTTGTATTATCAATAGGTAGGATCGAAGGTCCTTTAGTTTTTCGGAGGTGCTTTAAGATCCATTATTGTAGCAGCAAATTACACCCCTGAAATACCTAATTTGTTTTTGCATCTACCCAAAGCTCAGTATATATAAGCAAGGATGACTGGGACTAGATCGAAATATTTAGTTTTTCCATTGTTAGTTATGTCGTAGAAGATGGCATGTGCGACTGAAATGATTCGGGTGTTTATGGCAAGATGGGAGTTTTGAAGGAACACCATTGTACCCAACAGACCGATGGCGAAGGCTAAAGGTTGTAGTGTCCCAATCTTTGAAAGTCTGAAATTCTAGAGAATGGTTTATGAATTTCTCCTTTTTTTCTGAAACGTTTGTATAAATCCCGAAAGACTACTGAATCACCAGATATCCAAGAGGCTTGGGCTAAGGATATCATTTTCATGATTTCGGTTGGAGTGGGCTAGGAGGTTGTGATCAGGTTTCTTTCTTCTTCTCAGAACAGGTTCCATTACTGTCTATACAGTCCCGAATTTCTTCCAAGGTTAGGGTCATTTCTATAAGCCCAAATCTAAAAATCATTCTATCATTGTCCCGGTATTCGGTTAAAACTTCAATGAGTGTTTTTCAATACATCATAGTTATGCGGGAGGGTAAATGACCTAGGCAGCAGGTAATCTTTGTGTGTTGCTTATCATCTAAGTCGAACCACCACATTCTCAGCAATTCTGGTGCTTTCAGTACCATGTCAAAACGGAGGTTGGTAGGCATCTACACAGAAAAAGCGCGGTTAAGCCCCACCCACCGGACAATGGTTTAACCCATATGATGCAAAAGCATGTTCGCAATTAGCGCATAGTTGGATGAATGTATCCTCGGGTCAAAGACCGCGCAAATACGAAAGGTAGTCTTCTAATGGGCTTCAAACACGTCTCAAATGTTCAAAGCTCTTCCTGGGTCAATATGCGTTAATCAGTAGGGATTTGGCTTAGCTCTTCCTAAGTTGACTAGAGTGTGTTTATTCAAATGACTTGCATACCCGAGTGGACTGCCCGGGAGAACTGTTGTTGACTGTTGGATGACAAGAACTATGTCTTCAACAAATTCCAAAGAAGTATTTTGATTTTTTAATTTTTACTGGAGGACGACTGTGAATCCGCATAATCATCTTTGTGCACAAATGCGAGTGTGTGTGTGTGAGATTTTCCATTTCGCGGAAAATGATAAGCATGAATGACATTTATATCTGCAATAAAATAAACACATAAGCAATTAAAGCAATTTTATTTATTGAAACCCTTATGGTTAGAACCTAATTGAAATCCCCAGCGAAATTGTCATCTGTTACAGTTCACTTTTACGTGAGACAACAAAGATACTTCGTAACTTATGGACTCTAGGATTTGTTTATTTTTCTAAGAGTCTCCACCTGATTTGTAAGGAAAAAATTAGGAAAACCAATTTTATTTCAATCAAGAGAAAAATCTTAAAATTAACCAGAGTTCGAGGTAAGGGTTCAAGTGATCCTCCGGGAAAGGTGTTAGGCACCCCAATATTAAGGATCCGCAAAATGCAATTGAATATTATGGATCCGCAAAATGCGGTTGACATCAGGTTTAAAATAAGGAAATTACTTTTATTGCTTAAGATTTATTTAAAATATTGTAAATATATATATACTATCATTCAAAAATCACATTTCCCCCAAAAATAAAGCTCTTTACACATTTAAAATAGGGAAATTATTTATTTTAAAAAATCTTTATTTTATAATAATATTCCTTTATTCTTTCTTTTCAAAAGGGGACAGTAAAGACTACTTTAATCTTTTTATAAAGTACTTCACTTATAAAAAAGATGTATTGAAATAGCCACTTGTAGAAAAAAATGGTTTGTTTTAAAAAGAGGTCAACCAACATCCATTTCTTTTTTCCCCCCAAACTCTAATCATAAAGGGATTTCACCAAAAAAAACTAGGGGATATTCAAACTTATTCTGGAATTAGATAACATCATTTTAAAAAATCTTTTAAGATTAAACTTTTCCTATTTTTTCCTCCTTTAAAGACTGACAAATAATTTTTATAGAAAAAAATACATTTTTTCATAAAAAATCATTTGCATTTTTTATGAAAGAGATTTATATAAAAGCGTATATATAGCCGGAAATATATCATAGCCAGATTAAAATCACAAGAAATTCTTATTTATTCAAAAATGTAAAGAAACAGTATCTAGGTAATTTCAATTAGTTTATAGCCTAAGATTCCAATAATATTTATGTTTTTACAAATAAAAGAATACAACAATATAATAAACAACAAGTGGGAATAAAAAGAAAGCAAGAGTGGGCTAGTGGATATACCGGCCTACCAGTTTCCCGCATAAAAATAAAAATCCTATATTTTATAGGTCATTTTCACCAATGGCCGGGCCTTCTTGCATTTTTCGGCCATTTTCACTTGGGCTGGGCCTTCAGCAATCTACCTCACTCGATGAAGAAAGAGATTTGGGCTTTTAACCCAATTAGGCTCAACATTTACGAAGTCAGCAATGTGGGCCACCAGGCCCATGAGGCATGTAAAGGGGAGGGGGAAAACACCCAAAGTTAGAAAATATAATACTCATCAAAGGAGTAAGATGAATAATCAAGGAGTAAACACGTATATATACATTCATGTCTCATTCATAGCTGGTATAAAACTTAGAAGGTAAACAAATGAGCCCAAACAGTCCACACACACGGCAGGATGACTTAAATAAAAAAAGAATTTAACTCAAGCTATATATATATATATAACGCCTGAAATTCACATGCAATTATAAGCAGTAAACAAAGCTCAAGTCCACTCCCTTGTAACTAAAAGGCATGGGCTTCACCCTTTGACAAAAGAACAAATAGGCCCACCACATGACTCTCAGATTTCCAAAGGGGAAGAAACAGACAGGCCTATTTAAATAAGTCTCGCAGTTGATAAACCCAACACTTAGCATATAGGAAGCTAATATACATGCAATACACAACAACTCATGACATACTCGGAAATACATGAGGAGGTACACTATTGAATACATGAGGAGATACACTATTGATATACACAAGTGTATACTCAAGTAGTCAAGCCTCTCTACCTCATATACCTCAGAGTATATCAGTGGTATATCCTTTAGAAACATATAAGAAAAAAACAAAGGAGAAAGACATATCAATTGTAGACAGGTTCTCAATTGCAAGAGAAAGAAGAATTTTGCCATTTTTGAACTGCAGACAGCACAACAACTAGACTATGGGTATGCAAAATTAGAGGTGACTTAAACTCAAGTAACTACACGTAAAGGCTATCTAAACCATACCAAACATATGTATACTCAAAAAATAGACAAAAGCAAGTAGGAACGCGATTGATAGTCTCAGTAAGGCAAACATGCATGGCTGACCATAGTAAATAGGGTGCTAGAGCCAATATCTCTTGATCACATAATACCTAATTTGGCAGGACACACAGGAGCTAAAATGGAAATAATGTATGCTATCACAGAGGTATTCTCATGGTGGCAACAGAGAAGGTAGGTATGCAACCAATTTGAGACAAATCAAGTACACATATATTTAGACATTTTAATATACTGACATGGCGAGTCAAATGACTCAACAAGTAATCACATATTATCAAGGGTGTACTTCAGCACTTAGGTAGGCAAATACAGTTGGACAACCAATTCAGGAGACATGTTTCAAGGTGTGAAGATGAGCATATAGTCATTTAGGACAATATTTTAAAGATGCAAAGTTGTTCTGAGCAAACCAAGCACATGTGATTCTAGTCATGCTATACACTAAGCAGACAACACCTAAACAAGCAAACCAGAGTTACATCACGAGTTAGAGTTAACAAATGCATAAGGGTCAAAGTAATGCCAAGCAAATGGGAGCAGATGCATACACAGATAAGGATGAGCATGGGTGCAACAAGTGTAGTAGTCTAGAGGTAATACTCCAGGTAAACACTAAAGTGGATAACACTAACCCCTTAGAATAGGCATGGTGTAACCAATATGATACTTAGATAGACTTAAAATTGATCACCTCACACCAAACAGGTCCAATATATGATAAGCCAGACACAACCCTAACATAAGAAAAAAAATCATAACTTATCTAGGACATCTGTTGCAGCTTAATAAGAGATCATATGGAAGAAAGGGATCAACACTTCAGACCATAACATGGCATGGTGTGATTCACAAGCAAATAGAACAATCATGGAGCCAATTTGAGACACATATGGACACAAGAATAAACAAGTGATGAACCAGAGGTATTCTAGATGCATAGAGTGGTCTAGATTACACTAAGCATTTCTCAGTAGGCAGAACCACTTAACCTCAAATTAATATGCAAATGCTCTGGCTATACTTTGGGCACAGTGACATTTCAAAAACAAACATGGCATAGTCAAGAAGGTTGTCCAACAGATCCCAAGTCAATACCTATCATACGACAATCAAAACCACATTCAGGACATGCTGAACTGAACTCAACAACTCAATAGGAAAAAGCATGCTTCAACATTACTCTCAAACCATAGGCAAAATCATATGAACAGGTCACTCACGTGCATGATCAAATTCATATAACCTTTAGAACCTTGGTACTACTTAACAAGAGGTTCAGATAAATCACAAACTAAAGCACAAATGCATATTCAGGACTGCACTGGGCATAAAATGATCTTCCAAGAAAACCAAACTATCAAACTGGTCAATCCACATCCTAAAGCATACTTATACAAGCAACACACATCGCATAGGATTGGATTTGAACCTTAACACATCATATTTGATCATAAATAAGCTACTAAAACAGACCAGCTACTTTAAGGCATTTACCTAACCATGTCATAATCTTTCTAAGGAGTGTGCTGATATTGAAGGCTAAACAGGATTTCTATCAAAGAATATTATACTATATACATATTATGAAACCTTGAGTAAATCTAAATATCTAAGACTTAAGTGTGATCATTTAATCAAAGCACACATTAACTAATCATTAGTCATAGTCGTAGTCTAGTAAGCATCTAAATATGCTATATTAAACATGGATAACCTAGAAACTCATTCATATGAGAGGTCTATTATCATCTATTCCTCATACAACTAATTAAAGAGCTACAATAAACTAAAGCAACTAAATCGACAATAATCACACATAGCACATAAGATTTAAAGGAAATGACGAGGGAAACTTGGGCTTACTTTTCTTGAGTGCAGCCTTGGTTGAGAATCCGTAGTGGGAAGCCTTCTCCAAATCCCAAGACAAGCTCAAGCCACACAAAATTAAAGAGAAAAAAGTTTAAATTGTGAGAAACCTTAGATAAATGTTCTAGGGTTTCAGTTTGCTCAAAATATGAGACTTGTGCTCGACTTTTCGGGAAGAATTCCACTATCAAGGCTTGGTGAAGCAATGAAAGGTGGGGTTCTTTATATAGAACCCTAAATTATTTCCCCACACCGATGTGGGAGAGTGATGAAAATTTTCAAGGATTTTGCATTAAAATTAAAGGAGACAAAATCGACCAATGAAAAATCAAACTTTTAGTCTCAATGAGACAAAACTCATTAAAACATTGCAAACGAAGAGGGGAGAAAATGGGGTAGGGGTTACCTTCGGTGGCGTACTGGTGGGGGGAAGGCAAGAGCATTGAATGCTCTTTCCCAGAACGGCCAGACGAAGTTGAGAAAAGAACCGAGCCTCTGCATTTTTGCCAAATTCTGTATTGATGACGCAGAGAGAGGACAAGAGTATTGGGGCGGCTAGGGTTTTGCATACCCTAGTCGTTTCGATGAGATATGAGAGATGATAGGGCCAATTGCCCCTTCAAAATGCTCTTCGGCTGGGTCTGGTCCTTTTTGGACTGAAATCAATTTAAAAATGAAATAGGCCCAAAATGGGTTATTTTAGATGTATTTTGCAAATAGTGACTTCTCAAAATTGATAGATACTTCTCAAAAAATATGTAAGAATATGCAAATGATCTACAATAATATATTTGATGATATTTTGTCAAATAAAGTGGCAAAATGTCACCGAGAAAATTTTGTAAAATTATTTTCGCTTCGTTAAGTGCACATTTCACTCCGTTCATAACTCAGAAACCTTGAGTAATTAAATAAAATATTGGAGGATAAAAATTAAGTGTCAATATATACCACAAGACCTGAAAGGCCATAACAAGTGTACTAGCAGCTGACAATGAGGCTGACAAGGCCGTACAAAATAACTATACATAAACTACTAGTCTGCAAGCCTCTAAAAGTACTACGACATATCTTCTGGGACAGGGCCCCGCCATACCTAAAATAACTATAAACATAAACAACATTGTCTACCGACTCTGCACTGAAACTCTGGGGAAGTGGAGTGGGACAACCAACAGCTGAATCAGATAGCCTACTTAGGAGGTGCATCCATCTGTCTACCTGCACCTGCTAGCATGAAACACAGCACCCCAATAAAGAGGACGTTAGTACGAAAGAATATACTGAATATGTAAGGCATGAATAAAAATAAGGGCATCAATGTGCAAGTGAAACCAAAAGAAACAACATGTAACTCAGAAGTGTCACTATGGACCATCACATAAATGAGATATAATTGTGTATATAACACCGTAGGCCTCTGTGGGCAATATCCTCTATATAGTATATCGTGTATATAACGACGTAGGCCTCTATAGGTAATGTCATCAATACCATAAACAACTGATTAGTGGTACCTTACATGTATAACCAACTTATTAGTGGTACCATATATGTAACGACGTAGGCCTCTGTGAGCAACATAGATACACTATACATACATCATGAGAACTATTTGAAAAACAACATGGAATACTCTTTGAGCCTGTCGGAGTGACATAAGGTCATTACACCTCCGACTATCCTTATGCGGAAAACATACCCTTTTACTTTTCCATATAAATCAATCAAAAGAGATAAAATATATCATTTCTAGCTTTCGGGAAACAAATAAGGAACCATACTATACCAATTAAGGAGAGATGATATAACGTGTGGAAAATACTCATGACAGCGGACAAATAAGAGTCATGTATTTTAATGGAATGGAAAGACATGATAACTCAAGTTATCAAGAATGGAATCACTTTAAAATATGATTTGTTTCATTTTCAATCTTATAAAAAACATGCCAAAAAGAAGGAATAAGCCATAAATACCTTGTCGCTTAGCTATACGGATCCCAAGAGTCCTCGTACGCTCTATGAAAGATTATATACATTGTATGAATGATTTGGGTTAAGATGGAATCAATAAACTATAAGTCAACTCATTCAAATATTTCATCGATCACCTATTGTGCATAGAAGCTCTATAATCTTTAACAATGGCATCTAGCAATCAAGATATCTTTTCAACATTTATTAGTTTTTGTACCTTCTTCATACAATAACGAACAACATCCAAAAATCCTATACCCATAAATAGCCCAAATGAACAACCTAACATCAATACAACATCACCCAAGTTCTTCTCGAAGGTTAAGCTACCAATTCTTTTTAAAATGATTCACTATCACTTGTAGCTACTTAAATATAATAAGAAGAATAGAGGGTTTACCTTAAAGGTTGTAAAACACTCCTTAGCACACCTTATTCCTACACAACCAGCCTCCACAACATTGAAAAGGAAGGGAAGAAGTAGTAGCTTAGGCTTACGATCACCCGAGCGAGCGATAATGTTTTTTTGCTCCAAACTATACTTAGATCATCAAGAAAACTTATAGAGCCTTAGGAGAGCTTTTAGGGGTTACTTAGGGTTAGAAATATGATTAAATGAGGTTTGATCGAGTTGGGGTCTATTTAAACAAACTTAAAACATTTTCACTTCCACGAAGTACGGTCCATACAAAGGGAAGTACTAGAATAAGTGTTGATGTCAACATGCCTTTCAACTCTTGGGAACTAGTTTCACTAGCTCCTAACCATTGCAACTTAGCCGCCTTATGAGTTAACTTCGTCAATGGGGCAGCAATAGAAGAGAAATTCTCCACGAACCTCCGGTAATAATCTCCCAAGCCCAAGAAACTACGTGCTCAGTAGGAGTTGTGAGCGTCGGCCAATTCTTCACAGCCTCAATCTTCTGGCTATCAACTTTAATACCCTCGTCCGAAACTATATGACTAAGGAAGGCCACTAAATTCAACCAAAACTCGTATTTAAAAAACTTGGTGTATAACTTATGATCTTAGAGCGTCTGCAACACCGCTCGCAAATGGCATGCATGTTCTACCTCTGATAAAAAATATACCAGAATGTCATCTATAAACACAAGATATCCAGAAATGGATTGAATACCCGATTCATAAAGTTTATGAAAGTCGTCGGTGTATTAGTAAGACTGAATGACATAACAAGAAACTCAAAGTGACTGTATTTGGTCCTAAAAGCAGTCTTTCGAATATCTTTCTCATTAACCCTCAATTGATGGTATCCAGACCTAAGATCGATCTTCGAGAAATAATTAACACCCTGCAACTAATCAAACAAATCATTGATCCTTGGGAGTGGATATTCTTGATGGTAACCTTATTCAGCTGACGGTAATCAATACATATTCTTAATGAATTGTCTTTCTTACGAACGAACAACATTGATGCGCCCTACGGGGAATTACTAGGCCTAATGAAGCTCTTTTCCAGCAAATCTTTCAACTTCGCTTTCAATTCTGTCAACTCATCAAAGGACATTTTTAAGGCGGAATAGATATAGGCTAGGTGTCTGGAAGCACTGCAATGGAAAATTTAATCTCCATTTCATAAGGGATACCCGGAAGTTAATCAGGGGATACATTGAGGAATTTATTAATAACAGGAATATACTGAAGGGTTGGAGGTTCTGTTTCTGCATCTCACACTCACACCAAATGATATATATATATACCCTTTTAAAATCATCTTCCGTGCCTTAAGGTAGGAAATAAACCTTCATTTAGGTGATGCTGCATTACCCTTCCATTCTATAATGAGTTCACCTGGAAAATTAAATGAACAACATTCATCCACATTAGCACGACAAAAGGCCAACCAATTCATGCCTATAATGATATCAAAATCAATCATTTCTAATCCATTTGAATGAGCTAGAGTATGAAGATTACATATTACCACATCACAACCCCGATATAATTGCCTAACAATCACCGACTCGCCAACCCGTGTAGACACCACAAATGGCTAATTTAATAACTCGGATTCTCTACTAGTCTTCCCGGCAATAAAATGAGTAATATATGATAGAGTGGAGCCTGGGTCTATCAATGCATACATATCAAGATTAGAGATGAATAATATACATGTAACAACATTAGGAGATGACGCTAAATCATTTCGACCATCGAATACATAGATACAGTTCTGATGATCGCCCGAGCTAGATGTTCCACCTCTACCTCTGCCTCTACTAGCCGATGTGTGAGTACCTTGACCAGGAGGCCATACAAATGAAGAAGTAGCTACAGACTCAGTCAGTTGTGTCATACCACCTCCGCCTCTCATCGGATAATCTCTAGCAATATGTCTGGGGATAACCACAAGCATAGCACACATCTATTCCCCGATGGACCTACCATTGATAGGCCTTGCCACACTGATCATATCGAGGAAAAAACTGCCTCATCTGACTAGAATACCATTTATATTGTAGGACTGATACCCTTGAATACTAACTCTAAGCAGAATAAGTAGTCTGATCATGACTCTGCCCTGGAACTGTGGTGGCGCATTGGCTGTCGGATAGGATGGGCGCCTAAGAAACTGTGGTTTACATATCTGAACTCTCCTATATCACTTACAAATTGGGCCCTTAAATGTTGGCCCCTATCATGCTCTCGATCAACTTGCTGATGCCTCTTACGATCCTTTAGATTCTGTGCATAAGACTGTATGCGAGCTATATCCATACCCGAATTTAGAGAACATATCGTACATTCATTCACTAAGTGTGGTCCCAACCCATTCACAAATCGGTGTACATGATCACTCATCTCATATACAATTGCAGGAGCATATTTGGCCAAAGAATTAAACTACAAACTATACTCCCGTACACTCATATTGCCCTGCTAAAGAAGTAAAAACATGTCTTGCCTGGCCCATCAGAGCTCAATCGGCATATACTGTTGTAAGAAGGCCTTAGAAAACTCTCTCCAAACTACCAATTGGGCACAAGGTCCCCTAAACTGCTCCCATGACTCATACCATACCACAACGACATCCCGTAATCTATAAGAAGCTAGCTCTATCGACTCAATATCGGTGGCATGTATTACCCCCAAAGCCTGTTGCATCTGATCTAGAAAGTTATACAAGTCTACATTCGGGTATGATCTCGTAATCTTGACGGGTCAAAGTTAATGAAATCCCGGACCCTTACACAAATTGCTCTATCAGAATAACCCATAGTCTGACATTGGGCTTGAGCGGCCACCAATCGAGTCAATACCTGAACCACACTCCACATATCAAGATCCTGATCAAGAGAATCCTAGGAAGGAATTAGAGGTACATCAGCTCCCCTATGCTCATCTGGAGGTGATGGTGGAGTCCTAGAGGCCCCGAATAAAGCCTCGTCCTGATAATCATGTTGTTCCATATTAGCGGGTAGTACCTAGCTGGCACTCTTTCCCACGTCAACATCTAACCTCCGAATAGTCACATGTCATCTAGTCATAGGCATCGCTGAAACTATAAACAAGATAGGGATTAGGAGTTGAACACTTACAACTCAGCTCTATTGCGCGATCTAGATCAGAAGGAGGTAACTATCCTAACCCTGTAGCATCCTGCTTATAAGTGTAGTGCACAACATACTTGTCAACAAGACTCTACTAGATATTGTTTACAAATTCCCTAGGACATACCTACTCTGATACAAAATTTGTCACACTCCAACCTTAAGAGGTGTGGCCAGCACTTGGTGCCTGAACGACCTGAGCATGCCGCATGTGTATCTTAACCTGAACATATAATCATCTAGGCTGAAAAGGCCTCAAAATGATAATCACAAAAGAAGTATGAATAAAATAATTTGTAACCATATGCATCTAACCAACATGTATATACCACAAGGCCGACAAGCCATAACATGTGTACTAACAGCTGACAAGGACGCTTACAAGGTCGTACAAAACAACAATATATCAACCACTAGTCTGCAAGCCTCTAAGAGTACTACGACATATCATCAAGTCAGAACATGATCTGCCATACCATAAATAACTACAGACATAAGCAACATTACCTACCGACTCGATATAGTAACTCCAGGGAAGTGGAGTGCGACGACCAATAACTGAATCAGATAGCCTACTGAGGAGGTGCGTCCGTCTATATACCTGCACCTACGGGCATGAAACACAGTTTTTCAACAAATGGTACGTCAGTACGAACGAATGTACTAAATATGTAAGACATAAATAAACATAAATAAGGGCATCATTGTACAAGTGAAACTAAAAGAAATAACATGTAACTAAGAAGTGTCACTGTGGACCATACTGCACATAAATAAGATATAATCGTGTATATAACATTGTAGGCACAAAAAGAGTACCAAACGAAGCATGATGGAACAATCAACTAATCATATACAGAACATGAAGAAAATCAGCAAATTCGTTAGGGGAAGGGGAAATAGGAATAACAGGGCATCATGGCAACAACAAACAAATAAAAAGTTGGATAGAACTTGCCAGTTTAGTGGTATTTTGGTTATTTTGATAATTATACATGTGTTTTTGGTCAACAATGGAGGCGTGAAAGGGCAAATAGAGAAGCTATGAGATCTGGATGTGCAACAAAACTCAGAATGGAGAAATACCACTCTAAGGATGCACGATGTTCAACATGTAGCACAGAAATCGAACAAATATCAGCTACAAAGCTACATTAATGGCAAAAAGGAAAGAAAGAGTGCCGATTAACGAATCTGAGTGAAATCCAGCTCCAAGTCTAGAGATGCAAATCATCAGCTCGTCGAGATCGCAATGAACACAAACGTCATCATCATTTTGCATCAAACATAAGCTCCATCATCATCTTTGCATCGAACACGAGGATCTTCTGGAGAGAGAATCAGCGCTGAAGAGAGAACACAAATGCAATATTCTAGGGCAACAAATTGGAAATAGGGACACATCTCCCCCCTCCCGCACTTTCTTTTTTTGTTTTCGTTTTTTAATTTCTGTACTTAAATCATTTGGATGCATTTGGAGATTTTTGGTCCCCTTTTGATTTCATTAATTTATAAAATGCCCCTAATAGGGAGAAATTTAGTTTAAAAAATAACGCCGTAGGCCTCTGTGGGCAATATCCTCTATATAGTATATCGTGTATATAACAACGTAGGCCTCTATAGGTAAGTTCCTCAATGCCATAACCAACTGATCAGTGGTACCATACATGTATAGACTACATATATAATGGCATAGGATCCTACTAGATCTAGATCCATATCCGTTTTTCATACCTGGATCCAGATTCGGATCCAGATCCATCGGGTACATAAAAATTAGATCCAAATCCGGATCCATAGGATCCACGGATCGGATCTGGATCCACATTCTTGAGTGAATTTTCGACGCAATAATTTGCATGCTACACATGGAGAATTAGACGATGACATCTTTGGCCTCCTTATATTGTTGTAGACAAATGAATGTGTCCTTGATTTTATAACAGCAAAAAAAAATCAGGAAACCTCATAAAATGATAAAGACCTAATTAAATCTGAGAAACATGTACATATACTTGTAACAAGATGCATTTTTCAGTATGATAGATAGAAAATTAAATAAGTAAACAAGAGATAATTTGAGTATGTTAAAGAATGCATGGTATTTAAAGAAGTTGTTTCATTTAACCATTTGGAGTAGAAAGGCATTAAAGTCATATTGAAGAAAGCATGGAAAGTAAATATATTACGGCACTAATTAATATCTATAGAATAAATTAAGAGGTCTGTTAATTTATTTATTCAAGGAAACTAAGAGGTGTGAGAATGGAAGCTGAGGGTGATTAGTGGAGTAATAAAATTGTTGTTCCAGCCAATTCTTCCTAAAATTTCCAATATTCATTACTCCAAACCTGAATGTAAAATACAGAAATTATGAAAAATTTTAAGAAAAATACTTATAAAACTACATTCTAGGTTATGCATATATTTAATAAAGGACGGATCCACAAATCGGATCTGGACCGGATACGAATCTCAAACACAAGATCCAGATCTAGATCCGATCCATCAGAAACGGATCCGGGTTCGATCCGGATCCGTCCGCTGGTGCTGAACCGGATTACCAGAAAGGTAGATGACACTAACATTATCACAATAAACCAAGGTAGCTTTCTGAATAGGACAATGAAGCTCTAAAAGAAGATTACATAACCAACAGGATTCAGAGACCACATTAGCTACCCTCGATACTCGACCTCTGCACTAGAGCGGGACAAAGTCGACTGACGCTTTGCAGACCATGAGACCAAGTGATTACCAAGAAACATACAATAGCCAGACGTAGAGCGTCTGGTATTTGGACAACCACCCCAATCCGCATCTATATACGAGACAAGTGTAGACGTCAATGACGGATATAAATGTAAGCCAAAGTCAAGTGTCCCCTAGATGTACCGAATAATGTATTTGAGCGCATTCATGTGCTCAACCCTGTGATCATGCATAAACAAACACACCTGTTGTACGACATACTTAAGGGTCCAAATTTTAAAGATCCATATCCTATAAAATGGATTTGGATCCACCGGATCCGGACCGGGTCCATGATCCACTGTCATCTCTATCTGTGAGCAACATAGATACACTATACATACATCATGAGAACTATTTGAAAAACAACATGGAATACTCTTTGAGCCTGTCGGAGTGACATAAGGTCATTACACCTCCGACTATCCTTATGCGGAAAACATACCTTTTTACTTTTCCATATAAATCAATCAAAAGAGATAAAATATATCATTTCTAGCTTTCGGGAAACCAACAAGGAACCATACTATACCAATTAAGGAGAGATGCTATAACGTGTGGAAAATAGTCATGATAGCGGACAAGTAAGAGCCATGTATTTTAATGGAATGGAAAGACACGATAACTCAAGTTATCAAGAATGGAATCGCTATAAAAGACGTTTTGTTTCATTTTCAATCTTATAAAAAACATGCCAAAAAGAAGGAATAAGCCATACATACCTTGTCGCCTTAGCTATACGGATCCCAAGAGTTCGTGTACGCTCTATGAACGATTATATACATTATACAAATGATTTGGGTTAAGATGGAATCAATATACTATAAGTCGACTCATTCAGATATTTCATCGAGCACCTATTGTGCATAGAAGCTCTACAATCTTTAACAATGGCATCTAGCAATCAAGATCATCTTTTCAACATTTCTTAGCTTCCGTACCTTCTTCATACAATAACCAACAACATCCAAACATATTATACCCATAAATAGCCCAGATGAACAACCTAACATCAATACAACATCACCCAAGTTCTTCTCGAAGGTTAAGCTACCAATTCTTTTGAAAATGATTCACTATCACTTGTAGCTACTTAAATATAATAATAAGAAGAGAGGGATTACCTTAAAGGCTGTAAAATTCTCCTTAGCTCACCTTATTCCTACACAACTAGCCTCCACAACATTGAAAGGAAGGGTAGAAATAGTAGCTTAGGCTTACAATCATCCGAGCGAGAGATAATATTATTTTGCTTTCGAACTATACATGGATCATCAAGAAAACTTATAGAGCCTTAGGAGAGATTTTAGGGGTTACTTAGGGTTAGAAATAAGATTAAATGAGGTCTAATCGAGTTGGGGTCTATTTAAACAAACTTATAACATTTCCATTGCCATGAAGTACGACCAGAAGTACGGTCTATACAAAGAGAGGTACGGTCTGTACCCCCACCGTACTTCTCAAATTGAAAATTTCCAAACTACCCAATCTTGATACAGTCTCTCAGACACAATTATATGGGCCATACCTTAAAATACATCCATATATCCCATCGTACAATTGCAATTTTGTCGAACTTTGATGAAACATATCCTCTTTGATTTGTTTAACTCATATACCTCTAGATACCTATATAAACAAGTTTTACACCATCATTACCCCTTTCGTAAGGTATCATACCTTATAGGGATACTTAAGTTAATTGACGACATGATTTGATGCAAATCTACAAGGTGTAACAGGATACAACATAATCAACCCTTTCTAACAGCATAGGTTGAGTGGTGGAGGCCAGAGTCACACACTTTTCATCTCCGTATGGTAAGGCCATGATCACGCTATATGATGTGGAGGTTAAGTTTGGAATATGGGTAGATGGAGAGCCATTACACAGTCGGCAAGAGCCTCAGGAAGTGACATGGCGAGCAAAGTTGACCAAGCTCACCGACTTCATGCCTTTGGGTGCTGATATGTCAGGACAGAGTCGAGTGAATGTATCTTCCCTTCGTGCCTTCTCACATGATCAGGGTCTGGCGGAGCTTGTTACATATGTCATTGATCATGTGATTATTGATCACCGTGGCCATCTTTATGCTTATTATATTTGGGAGCATCTGGTTCTCAAACAAGTCAGGTTCCTACGAAAGCTTATAGTATCTAAGCTTTTTGAATCATCTGGATCGTTTGGGGGACTATAGTTGAGGCAAAACTGTTTTGGCGTTCCTCTACAAATATCTATGTTGGGCACTCTACGGATTTCTTCCTCTCATCCAAGGAATATATTTAAGTGTGTATTCCTAACATCTAAAAACATCTCTTGAAACGACGATTAAAAAATTGCATTTTTAAATTTCACTTTCATGTACGAGATTGGAATAGGATCATGCTTTTCAACCCATAGTTAGGGAGCCTAATGCTGATGAGGAGTCAATGCCCTATGCGAAGAGGTAGGCGCGAGTGATTATCTGTAATATGGAGATTCACCACACCCTTCATCCATATAAAAATCAACTTGATAGTATGACGAACGTGCAGGTAAATTTTATTTTTACATTATTACTTTAATTTTAAGTTTTTTCTTGTTGATCACTAATTTCTAGTTTTTTACAACTTTTTGTATTGATGTTGTACGATGCGATCTTGCGACAATTGCCGCCCTTTTGCAAGGCTAGTCAGGATGTGTGGATGTCATGGGTTCCATTGATACACATGGATATTATGGAGGAGCACGTGCCCGATCGTGGTTTGTGACAGTTCGGGCATGCATAACATGTATCTGCAACCACTGAATAGGACATGTGCTACCATGTGCTAGACGAGTGATCAGTAGTTGACCCTCTATTTCTTGGGTGGATGGACATCCAGGTCGCACATTGGGATGAGAGGTTGCATAGGATAGTAGAGGTCGATCAGGTGACTCCAATCGATAATTACATGGAGTGGTACCGACAGATCACACGCTCCTTGATTGATAATCTCATTCTACGTGTTTCAGATGATCGAGGATACACCAAACTTTCAAGGCAGTATGAGGCTTTGGTAAGTCTAGTAAAAATCACTTTGTATTTAAGTTTAGTGTCTAAATTTCTTAATAAGGTTAATTAATTAATATTTAAAAACATGGAGCTTAAGGGCATACAACGATTGCACCAGTTGGGTATAGATGCTATGGTGATCCCCGAGATTGCGGGTGTGGCTCAGTAGATCGTATCTATATCCACGAATACTATGCGGTAGGCACAAAAGGTCGCATATATGAATGAACATGTACTAGCAGATCAATATAAGCTCGAGAAAGGAAGCAAAAATCATGGAGGTCGTGGACGCGGACGCAGATGCAAACGTAGTTGAGGACATAGAGTACAACAGGAAAATGAGGTGGTGGTCTTTAGACGATAGATGACCCGATGATAAGCTTGCTGCTCCCGCTCTAGCTTCAATTATAACACAGGCGTCGACTTCAGCAGAGCCATTTACATACACACTACGTACTCCAACATGCCTATTTACATATATAACTAGGTCTTCATCTCAATCAAGACAGAATGAATACATTCCCTTACGTGATAACCTGGATTGGACTACTTATCACGCATCAGTAGGGGAGGGACGACCATTGCAGAACTTGGAGGGACCTAGGTAGCAACACTTCGATGCTGATTGTATGACCTTTGATGATTTTCTTGACGACACACCAGTTAGTGTTTAAAATTAAAGTACTTTTAAAAAAAATATATGCATCATTTAATACAAAAAATTTACTTATTATTTCATACTTTTCTATATCTTATGGTCCGTCGATATTACATACACCAGAGCCACCAACTCAAGAGCCTGTCAAGCCATATGTTAGTTTTTAGTAAAACTTAATTTTATTCAAGATAAGTTTAATATTCCTTTAACGTAAAACTTCTTAAAACTATTTTTTAAAGATTTATTTGGACCTCAGACATGACACCACTCCAGCTCCAGCCATTCAGGATCCTGTTCATAAAACTACTTCAGATCCTACACCAAACCCCACTCAGGAGCCTACACAGGGGCCCGTCGACACGCATGTTTTATTTTTAACAAAAGTTAATGTATTCAATATAAATTAAAATTAATACTAATTTTTATATGTTTTGCCAAGTTCATCTTTCGGCGCCTGCGGTCTCGTCTCCTGATGAGGACGATAATGTTAATGATTATGATAGTATTGATCCCAACAGATTGGCTTCGATCATATCAATTAGAGATGGCCACAAGCACGCCATGGTCTATACTCTAAGAAGAGCAAGAAAAAAAAATGGCGGATGACCATGGCTTAGAGTGTTCTGCTATTAAGAGGAATATGGGGATGTTGATGATGGCGAGGGTGGTGGGGACCTTAGGCCTCAAGTTATTTTAAAGTCTATTACATGTGGAATCCATTGACGACTGTGTATATGTAATTAAGTTGTATAGTTTAAGTAAATATTATATTTTTTGTGTATCTATTTCATAGTGGTACATATTATCTTAGTCTTTATTATTCATTTATTACTAACTCGTGTGATATCCTAAATTAATTGTAAAAAAGAATCTCGACAAATTCGAAATAAAGTGATGCATTAACTAAAACATAACATGCTTAAATTTAAATCCTAAAAGATAAAATACTTTAAATCTAATGATAACAAGTTTTAAAAAAACTTACTTTGATTACTTTACAACCCCTAAAATGACGATCCCGATTTTTAGATATCATTGTTGTATTGAGCCTGCATTATTGTTCACACAAAAAAAATCGGTTTAGTATGTCGTACTTTTGATACATAATTAATCTTTGGCAAAAATATGAAAAAGAGTAAAAATATAGAAGATCAATGAAGACTAAGTATGAAAAATATTTGACACTCCCTTTAATGCAAGAATTGAAAGGAGTTAACTGGACGGTTAACTCCGTCAGTCAAGTTAACACTTTCAGGCAATAATTTCTTGTGCTAAAGATATTTATATAATTTTTTTATTAGGGTATTTTGATTACGATGTGTTTTGTTGGGTTATTTAAATTCCGAAGTCGGTGTGATGAATCATTTTTTTTTTGCAAAATTTTAATTGGCGTAAATAAATGTTAGGATCTTGTTTGATCTATAATCCCTCCGTCTCATATTACTTATCATATTTTAAATTAAATTACCAGTAGGTGTACTTAGTGGTGAGCTTTTTATTTATTGATAAAAGAAAACAAAAACAAAGTCTCAAAGAAAAGGCAAAAGACAGTAAAACGTAAATAGCGGATAGAATAAGGAAATGTGGATCTAGCTCCAAATCTCTCTCGATCAGTCCCCATCGTCTACCATTTGACCAATCTGGCCGGATTATTCCTCTTATTTCATCATTGCTTTTGCATATCTCGGTCATCGGAGCTACATCTTTGGTTCGCCGGTGTTCTCTATGTTCCGAGCTTCCACTGTTTCCGGTGACAGAAATGAAGGCTGTATGACCTTTGAATAAGTGTTCTCTATCTACTCTGCTTGTTGATTTTTGATTGCAAACTTGAGCTTGTTCTTTCTTCATCCACATCGATCCTGATTTAGGGTTTTTCTGCTTCATTCCAACTGTATTTGCATGGTCCATATCTGTAAATATGGATTTTGAGCTTTGTCCATGTTTAGATCTTCTTAGCTGCTGTTGGTAAATCTATGAACTAATATGCTTTGAAATTTTCCTGTGTTTTCCAAAGAAAAATTGGTCAAATAATCTGTTAGTTGATTATCTTCTCTGAAAATATGAGTTATTTGTTCTTGACACCACTCTATATCCCTTTGAATAGCTTCAATCAGATCCATGGCGGTTTTCATTACTTTTGAATAAT
Organism: Anisodus tanguticus; assembly: GCA_034509755.1. Classification (NCBI taxonomy): domain Eukaryota; kingdom Viridiplantae; phylum Streptophyta; class Magnoliopsida; order Solanales; family Solanaceae; genus Anisodus; species Anisodus tanguticus. The sequence continues at coordinate 24,945,692 of CM067550.1, read as the reverse complement.
TTGTTGTAGAACTTTGGAGTCTGTTTCTATCTGCAAGCCTGTTATGTGTTGAGATCTGCAAAATACTAGTGCTTGCCTGATTGCTACTGCCTCTGCCTCCATGTTTGTGGTCGTGTCGATTTTCTCTGCTTGTGCATATGTGAGATCAATATTGTGATTCCTCACACAAAATGTATATGAAATTCTTCCTTGATTCCTTCTACTAGCCCCATTTGTATTGCATTTTAATATACATTGGCTAGGTTTGGTCCATATAACAATTTAGATTTGTAGTTGTCTAAGTATTGAATCAAAGTTGTCCAGTCCATAGGAATGTTTCATAACCAGGGATATCTTGTTTTGCACAATTGATGAATAGTGTGTAAAACTTGATATAATAACCTCCTAAATGTAACATTTTTACCATGTTTAATAGCATTTCTCCTTTTTCAAATCTCTCACATGATAATTCATGGTTCTGCTCTGAATATAATCTGCAACTTCGGATTAACATCAGTTGTCCACCATGTTAATATAACCTGCTGTAATTGCCTTCCTTCAATGACCTGCACAAGAAGCAAACATTCTCCATAGCTTTGCAGCTATAGGAGAGGTTAGAAATAAATGTGACATGATTTCTTGTTGTGGATTGGTACAACACCAGCATCTTGAAGGAATAGCAATGTTCATTCTCTTCAGTATATCATAAGTAGCAACCCTTCATTTTCAGGCCCTCTTAATATTTGAATCTCGAATTCTCCTCACGCTTTTTTCATCATCATCAGAATTTTATTTATCTTTGTAGGACCTCCTTTTCCCCATATGTACTTGTATACCCCCCTACTTTCCTCTCTGTATCTCATATAATCCCGAGCTGATTTGATTGTAAAGGATCCGTTTTTTGTCAACTACCACCAAGCTTTGTCATTTTCTTCATCTCTAGTAGGTATCATAACCTATTGCTTAATATGCAGTACAATCTCTTCAGGGACTACTTCAGCCAGTTTCTCCAGATTCCATCTTCCTGCCTCCATAAAATTCTTCACTTCAACTTCTTCTTCCACATTAGCTTCAGGAATCACATAATATAAAACACCAAGTTTGGTTTAGTTTTCAAACCAAAAGCTAGACCTTCCATCTTTCAGTTGCCACCATATATTATGTTCTACCTGTTTCCTTACTTCAATCATCTTCTTCCACACAATTGATCCTCTCCTGCCTTGAGCAATAACTGGATGTAGCTTTTTATAATATTTGTTCCACATGTAAGCACTCCCTAAATTATTTGAAGTTCTAAAATTTCACCATAGTAAAAAAGTGCATTTGAAATGTTATGTAAAGATATGAATTCAATTCCCCCTTCTTCTTTGGGCAAGCAAAGTTTATCCCAAGCTACCCAATGATTATTCGTGCTTCCTGTTGCATTATTCCAGAAAAGTTTTACAAATATCTTATGTAACTGCTTAATGATCCCTGATAAAGGATTCATAGCAGATAGTAGATATACTGTCATGGTTTGTAAGACATGAGCAATAAGAATGTATCTACCACCAAAGAATAGAAATCTATTCTGCCATGAAAGCAGTCTCTCCATCACCTTTTTCATCAAGACAGTAAAGTATAGTCTTTCTTCTCCCATAGAATACTGGACAATCCAAATAGGTAAAAGGAAAGTGCCCTTTCTAATATTTGTAATTTTCTGGATTCTCCTTTCCATGTGATGATCGACCTTATGATGTATATAAAAGCTACTCTTTCCTTGTTTACTATCTAACTAGATGCAGCATCACACTTTCTCAAGTCTTTTCATCATTAGCTTTAATAATGTCTTTTCTCCTGAACAGAACAAAATAGTATCATCAGCATAGGATAAATATTTCACCTGAGGGATCCACTTTGCCAATTCATATCCAATAAATTTAGCTTTATCATGTAATGCATTAAGACTTCTTGATAGAACCTCTTGCTGCTAGAACAAACAAAGTGGGTGATAACGGATCTCCTTGTTTCACTCCCCTTGTTGATTTGAAAAAACCATGACTTTGCCCATTAACTAGTACAAAATATCAATTATTAGACATCAATCTCCAAACCATGTCCACTATTACTTCACTAAAACCAAACTGCCTCAATACCTTAATTAAGAATAGCCAAGATAGTCTACCATAGCTTGATAACCACATTAACATGTTTGGCTCTCAATATAATATCCCTTATGATTTCCTATGCCAGTAATACATTCTCAGCTATACTCCTCCCTTTGACAAAGCCAGTTTGTGTAGGAGATATAAGATCTGATAGAAAGCCTACTAATCTCCCATGAAGAACTCTTGAAAGAATCTTGTTAGCAAAGGAACTCAGACTAATAGGTCTCATATCACCAAAAGTATTAACCTGCTCCTTTTTTGGAATCAGGACCAAATTTATGTGAGTTGTGAATTGTGGAAGTTCATACCCACAGAAAAATGCCCTTACCATCAAAGTAATGTCATCTCCTACTATATCCCAGCATTTTTTTTATAAAACTGACCTGTAAACCCATCTAATCCATTTGTACTTTCTGTATTCAAGCCAAAAACTGCCTGTCTAACTTCTTCTCTCTCAGGTAGCTGCTCCAACCTTTGATTATGTTCAGGAGTGATCTTTTTGGGAATGTTCTTCAGCAAGTTGAATTTTGATGGCATGGTTTCTTCATGAAACTGATTCTGAAAGTATCTCACTGCTTCATTACCCATGTCTTCAGCAGTGGTAAGCCAATCCCCATTCTAATTGTGGAACCTTTGTACTGCTAGTTTTTTTCCTCTTCCCTATAACATAAGAACGAAAAAATTTAGTGTTCTTATCCCCATCCGTGAACCATTTTATCCCTCCAATATTCTTCTTCTAAATAAAGGAATCTACAAAGTTCAGTCTGCTCTTTGTGAAGTCCTCTATGTTAGCTGGTGTAGGTGCCAATTCAAACTGCAATTTCTTTATTCTTATAGTATCCTCTAGAGTAGAAATCTGCTAGAAAATATTTTCATAAGTAGCTTTGCTCCACTGGGAAAGGGCCTTCTTTACTTCCTTTATCTTATGATGATAAACTTAGAAAGGATTACCCTCAAAATCAGCCTTCCAATTCTCTCTTACAACATTCCTGAAAGATGAATGATTAGTCCAGAAATTCAAGAACTCAAAATGGTTTTCTTATAAGCTGTAGCACATCATCACAAATTAAGTGCAGGGGAGCATGATCAGATCCTTATCTGATTAAGTGATGAACTTCTGAACTAGGTTAGATATCCAAAAAAACCTGATTACATAGCATTCTATCAAGCCTTTTAAATCTGCATGCTTATTGTGTTCTTCCACCAAATAAACCTGCTATCAATAAATCCAATATCTATCAATCCACAACTTTGAATACACTGGGCAAAATCAATTGTTTCTTGCATTGTTACTGGCAATCCACCTTCTTTCTCCTCTTCAGACAAAATAACATTAAAATCACCCCAATCAACCATGGAATATTGTCATCTGGAGTATTTTGGATCAATGAATCCCACAGTTCTTCCCTTTCTTCTTCATCATATTTAGCATATACTGTGGTGATAAAGAGCTCCTGTACACTTCCTATCAAATTCATCTTTAAAGTCACTTGTTGCTCTGTACCTGATACAACCAATCCTTGTCATTCATCAGTCCAAAATATCCATATCTTGAGTTATTTGCATGTGAGTTTTGAGAACCCAACCTATTTCTGTAGGAATCAATGGTCTCTGAATTTCGAAAAGGTTCCTTTAATGCTATTAAAGCATAATAATTCTCCTATTTAGATCAGTTAACCTCTCAAAAGATTGTTGAGTATTAACTCATCTAATGTTTCAAAAAAGGATTTTGTCAATCATTGACAATTATTTTGTTTAGCTTACTATGCCTTGTTGTCACCCCAGGGGGTAGACTGTTATACCTTGTACTCTTTTCTTTGTTAGGACCCTTTTTTAACTTCTTCATCTCTTGCAATGATAAATCCCCTTGTCTAACAACATTCTCATTATTTTGATCCATGGAACTGTCTTTCTGTGTCTCCTGAAGCTCTTTCAGTTGATCTTGTTGCCTGTTGTCCATTCTATCATCAGTATATGGCTGAGCTTCTTGTAATTCTGTTTCAGGTGGCCTAGTCTATTCTTGTATCTTCTTAGGTTCATCATATTGCTGAGTTAAATCTGCCCTAGTCTGTTGAGCCTTATTCCTTTGTCATCCCCATAATTCTGCTCCATTACCTCCCTGTATTCTACTTCATTCCCCTGATCCTTCACTTTATCATCTCCATTGCTTTGTCTTCCCTGATCATAGGTTACATTGTTCTGGTTTCTGACTAGGTGACCCTCTCTAGAGTCAGAAGTAGAACTTGTTACTGATATCTTCTCAGGTGTTTTGTTATTTGCTTGCTCAGTGCTGGTACTGTGTTGTGTTTCCTCATTATCATTTGCAGTTTCTTTGTTGCCAAAAGCTGATAATATCCACTGCTTTGTATTTTCTTATCACCTTCTGCCTAATTGTTGTTAATGCTTTCCCCAAGTACTCTTCTTTGCTCTCCTTCATTTTGAGGTTTTTGCACTGTGTCACTCATCTGACTTATCAATGTGGGCTGTTACTTCTTCAACTGATTATGACTTGGTACAATCTTCTTTCTGTTTCTTCTCATCTATCTTCCAAAGTTGCATATTTATTGTTGATAGCTATAGGTGCTGCCTTCTTTTTTGAATTATCTCCTTGATTGTTTTGTTTGGCATTTGGATTTGACTTTCAATTTTTTCAATTCTTGGGTCTGTTATCCCTAACAGTATTGCATACTTGCTCAGGCTTCTCCACTGCATTTTCATTCCCAACTCTCTTACCACTTGTTAAGACTAACAGGTTGAGGATGAGTCTCTCCTTTTTCTAAGATTTTCTGTTCTTCTTCCTCTTCTTCCTTGGGCTTTAATTCATGATGTAGAATAAAACATTCTTGCTCATTATGCTCTTGCAATTTACATTTTTTATATATTTTGGCATGTGATCATACTTTATTTTCACCCACTGTGTAATCACTTCTCCTATTTGTTTCTTTCTCATTCCCAGGTTCATCCTTTTTGGGAATTGACTGAGTAGATCAACTTCAACAAATACCTGAGCACAACTTGGTCGAATCTGATTCTTGGTTGCTAAATCTACCTGTAGATGCTTTTCTACCGCAGATTTCAATAAGAAAACAGCCTCCTTCACAAAATAGTTCGGTGGCAAGTATGGAAAAGAGATCCAATAGCAATGGATGTTTTTTCCTCCGGATTGAAGAAAGGAACCCACTTCAATGTACTCATGGGATATGCCCATCTTTGATATATAATATAAAATGTAGGTTTTGTTAAAAGTTGGACATAGTCCTCAATCAGCGATAACCTAATCAAAACATATCGATTGCATAGCAGATCAATAGTGCATTCACCTTTAACTCCACATTGATCAGACATTAGTTTGCTATATCAGGCCAACTGTACGAAAATTTCTCAATTACTGCCAACTGTAGATTTTCATGTATAATCATGTTCTTGACATCGTCTTCTTCCCATATTTCCATAGGCTCGCCATGTAAATACGTTACCGGTTGCATGGGAATTTCTGGTTTGTTAGCGGGTTTTTGTGATTCAATCAAAGTACCAGCGTATGTAGGAGTGTTTGGGGGCGGTATTGAGGGTTGAGCAGTCTTCAATGGAGGCTTCCCAGTGTTCATGGCGGCCATGGACGCTGTCATGAAAGTAGGACGGGTAGGTTTTCAGGCTCAGGGTTTATTTTCTAGAGAGCGTCTATTGAGCATCAGAATCAGGATAGGAGAGAAGTTTATAGGAAGTTCATATTACTTGTCTATTTTCACTTTTACCTGTTCTCTAAGAAATCATAAAATAGAAGTATATTTTTACTACATATCCTTATCTCTCTCAATAAATCATATTCTAATCAATATTTACTACTAAATAACAATTAATATTAAGAATTAAAAAAAAAAATCCTAATTTTATAAATTGATAAATATTAAGAGACAAATATTTTTTAGTAACGTGGACACGTACAGAGAGTACTTTTATATTTTGGGTACATTGTTTATTAGCTGTAATGCGTACTAGTATAAAGTGTTAAAAGGAAGAAGTAGAAAGTGTCATTTGCGGTCCCAAAAGTGAGTTTTCCTTTTAATGGTAAGAGCATACCAAGTTTCAATCTAAGCCGTAAGAAAATACTTCTCCTTAGTCGTTCCCTTTTCACACGGTAGAGTCCATTCCACTGTGTCTGCACACTCATTTCTGGGGGTTAAGGGCTTGTTATGATTGAAGCTTAGCTTTACTGGAGGAAACATGAAGACTCTGTCGCTTTATCTTATGCTTCTTCTTCCTCTTTTAGTAGCTTCTGCTTTTGATAAAGGTAAGCTCCCTTCCTTCTTTGTTGCTTTTATAAATACATACATATGATCTTCTCTATATTCGAAAATCTACTGTCTCCTGCGGCTGCTAGGTCTTCAATTTTAGTAACTTGGATTTAATATCTTTCTTTGACACTTTTTTATGCATATTTTCTTCATTTTAGTGGGTAATTGTTTTTACCCCCCCCCCCCCCCCAATCTGCTATCTTTATGTGAGTCAGGGCAACACTTCTATTGCTGGAGAAGAAAGATTAAAGCCCAAGAACCAAAATAGTGCCAAACGCAAAAAAAGAAGAAGAGAATAATTGTTTTTTTTTACCGAAAGTGAAGTTTTTTCTATAGAAAGAGAGAATCTTACTTAGTTGTAGTGCACCTCAGCTCTCCATCCATTTTAAATAGTCTGAAATAGAAAAATGTTAAAGGTCTGTTGGTATGTGTTTTCATGTCAAATATCAATTTAAAATGGGGGCACATGGTATGGTTGTCTTCCATATTGTAACCATGTGCCCATCATTTCTGACCATTTGTTTTATGCTTACTCGTCCTTTAAGTGGTATACTGAATTTTCATTGGCCATCTCGACGGGGTTTCTTTAGCTGAGACCATGTCTCAAGTGATAATGCATTAAGGGATCGTTTGGTAGGGTGTATAAGTATAATGCTGAATACTGTGTATTATTAGTAATGCTAGCATTAGTAATGCTAGCATTAGTTATGTTGGACTATTTCTTATCCACTGTTTGGTTTGGTGTGTTAAACATCATGCATTGCATAATTTTTTTAAAAATAAATTGGCTATTTATAAAAATGCCCTCCACATTCTTTAGCTTTGTACACTTTCTTTGCTTGTTAATCTTTCTTCTAAATTTCAATTTTCTGTCTCAACTTATTCGGGCAACCAATGTATATGCCTCATTGTGAGGGAAACATTGTCATCTCAGATTATTGTCTACGTATCATTGCGTGAAAAAAAAAATATGCCGATTAAAAGAAGCTAAACTAATATTATCAGTTATTGGAAACAAATATAGTAGAATGTGGCACGTACACCACCCAATTTTGTCAAAATTCCAAAAGAAAAGAAAAGAAAAGATATTTGTTTCATGTTTGAATAACTTTCTGTAGGTCCAATTTAATTATTGGAAGAGGTTTTGAGAGACTCTAGGGGCAATTGTGTCTTTAGTCATGCTTATGCATGCATTAAAAATCCCTGCATTGCTAATACCATGGTTTGCTATGCATTAGTTAAGCATAGGATAATATCAAATAGGGTGTCATTAGTTATACATAGAATGAAAGATTGTACCAAACAAGATATTAGTAATACACAAAACTAATGCATGCATTATTTTCTCTAATACACTCTACCAAACGACCCCTAACAGTATAACAATGTCACAAAAATGTGGAGCTCTATTACCCATCAGCTTTCGTGTTTGGCTTTCTTTTGATGCTTTACAAGGCTTGTGCTGTCTATGCCTGGATATGATACATAATATATATATCTCACAGGATTCAATGTAACCCCAAATTTTAAGTGCTTATGTACAGGACTAGTGCAGGCCAGCAGCTGCAGCTATATCACTCTTTCATGTAAATGGATTAGACAAGTTAACTATGACTATGTTACACTCAAATCTTATAGCTAGCTAAGTACATAACTTCTTATTTTAGCTTAGTGATATATTCATCATTTTGGATTTGATCTCTTTCATTTTTTCTTCATCCTCTATAAGTTTAAAACTTTTAGTTGAGTAGCATGAATTGCATATCCCTCCCATTGTGCTACATAGAATAATCTTATAGTGGGCAGACAAGGACTATCATCCCCACACCATGCCACTCTCCAGTTGTGGAAGGATGCTCAAAAATCTCATTAGTGTGTATTTGCCTATTTGGTTAAATTTTTGTTTTTCTTCTAATAACTGAGGGAAAATCCCAGTAGATGCCTTTTGGTTCTTCTATGATTGCTTCTCTGATTATCTGATATCCACATTGCTACAAGTTTCCACCATTTTCCCCCCTTAACTTGAAAGTTTGAAAGTTTGAAAGTTGGAAAGTATGAAAGTATGTGAAAAGGCCTTGAGTTTCCTGCGATACTAATGGTGGACGAATTTGAGCTGTTGCTGATGTGTCCCTAATAATAGTTTTTCACCCATTACTGAACTCCATCTAACAATAGCTTCATATTTTTAAGATGAAGCTCAAGTATCAATAAAAAGAAAAACAAAAGTACTAGAATCTCCACGGACTAGGTGAATACACCTATGTTACATGTATTTGGGCTTGTAATTATCCAATATGAATACATCATGGTAAATAGCCAGTTTGGTCAAGCTTCTAGAAATCTGCTTATTTGGAAAAAAGTGATTTTTCTCAAAAGTACTTTTAGAGATTAGGAGTTGTGTTCGGCTAATCAAATTGAAAAGCACTTTTGCCAATATTAGAGAAGTAATTTGTGCTTGGCCATGGTTCAAAAAGTACCGGGAAAAACTACTCTTTGCAGCTTGTGAAAGATAATCTTAGCTACTATCCGAAAGCACTATTTTTTGCCTAAAAGCTTAGCCAAACACCAATTGTCTAAAATAAGTAGATCTTTTTAAAAATATAAGCATTTCCGGCTTCCAGAAGCTTGGCCAAACAGGCTATAATTAAGATTCTAATGTAATTTGAAGATATGCAAGCATTCACACTAATGTCATACCTGTTCTTCACATGTACATCCAGGCAAATGAATCCATGTTAACTATCGCTAAACAACTAAGATCGCTAAACAATTTACATTTTCTTCTTCTCTCCTTTTTTTCCTGGTTTTTTGCATTACTGATACTAAAACTATGAGGTCTTCCAGCAAATAATGACACTAATGGTGGCAACCAAGTAAACTGTGGACCAGGTACTTAAGCATATGTTCCTTATGTTTGTGTAAGCTATATAAAATTATGTTCTTTTTTTCTCATGCTTATGTTCCGTCACTCATATTTACTGCATTTTCCAGCACCTATTGTCTTAATAGAATGTCTGCCAGTTGATTCTTCGTGTAACTGCCTTTTGATTGGGTGCTATTTTATTTTATTTTTTACTTAAAATTGCTCACTTACAAAAAATTGTCTTTGATTGGGATGTCATTCATTTTGTTTACTAAAGAAATGCCAACTTACAAAAAATTATTCTTTCTGTTAGAGGCTTCCATTGGTGTAAACATTGGTACCGACCTCTCAGACATGCCTAGTCCAACTCAGGTAGTGGCCCTCCTCAAAGCACAGCAGATTCGGCATGTCCGGCTATTTGATGCTGACCGAGCTATGCTACTGGCACTTGCTAATACTGGAATCCACGTCACTGTTTCTGTACCAAATGATCAGCTTTTAGGAATTGGCCAGTCCAATGCCACTGCTGCCAACTGGGTTTCTCGGAATATTCTTTCACATGTTCCAGCCACCAAAATCACTGCCATAGCAATTGGATCTGAAGTTCTCACAAGTCTTCCTAATGCTGCTCCTATCTTGGTGTCTGCAATGCAATTTATTCACTCTGCCCTTGTTGCTGCAAATCTTGCTTCCCAAATCAAAGTCTCCACTCCACATTCCTCTTCTATCATCCTAGATTCTTTTCCACCTTCACAAGCTTTCTTTAATCGATCGTGGGATCCGGTTGTGATTCCCTTGCTCAATTTTTTGCAGTCCACTGAGTCATATCTCATGCTCAATGTGTATCCTTATTATGATTTCATGCAATCCAATGGTGCAATTCCATTGGACTATGCTCTTTTTCGTCCCCTCCCACCTAACAAGGAAGCCGTCGATTCAAATACACTCCTACACTACACTAATGTTTTTGATGCTGTTGTTGATGCGGCATATTTTGCTATGTCCTACTTGAACTTTACTAATATTCCCATTACAGTGACTGAATCAGGTTGGCCTTCCAAGGGTGACTCAGAGGCTACTCTTGACAATGCTAACACTTATAATAGCAACTTAATCAAACATGTGCTTAACAACACTGGGACTCCTAAACACCCTGGGATTGCAGTGAGCACTTACATTTATGAGCTTTACAATGAAGATCTAAGACCTGGTTCTATTTCAGAAAAGAATTGGGGGCTCTTCTATCCCAGTGGAGCGCCAGTCTATATCCTACACTTGACAGGATCTGGGACTGTGTTGGCAAATGACACTACAAACCAAACTTACTGTGTCGCAAGGGAAAATGCAGATAAAAAGATGGTTCAAGCTGCTTTGGATTGGGCTTGTGGACCTGGCAAAGTGGATTGCAGTCCTTTGTTGCAAGGGAACCCTTGTTATGAACCAGATACTGTCTTTTCACATGCATCATATGCTTTTGATGCATATTATCACAAGATGGGTATGGCAGATGGAACTTGCAACTTCAATGGGGTGGCTACAGTAACTACCTCAGATCCAAGTAAGTAGTAAAAACAATATCCTTTTCTGAAAGTTCATCTTATACTGGCACGAATATTTGAATTTCTTATAAGATCTTATACAGTGAAGAGTCTTCTCACTCTGTCCAAAATGGAAACAACCACTGAATAGGAGTCACAGGGTTCAGAAAATTTGAGATCATCGAGTTTTAAGATTGATTTCCTCTTAGCTACTTCGTTCGGGCTACGTCCATTAGGAAAGTTGGCAAATACAACAACAACAACAACATACCCAGTGTAATCCCACAAAGTTGGCAAATAACCAAGGAAAAAGAAAATTTACATGTTTGATGACAATGGTTTTCCACCAAGTTTTAGCATAAGTTTTTGCTTATATAGTGATTTTAAATCATTGATGCAGAGTATAGGGGCCTCCATATGATAAGCACGCACATTGCAGAAAATTAAGCAATCAATACTTCAATAGCAAATACGAGTTGGTTGTCTTTTACTAAGATAGAGTGATTGGTCCTACTTATTAGAAAAGGAATAATAGGTCTTAGCCTCTTAAAAGAAAAAGTTGAGACGAGCCTTTATTTTAAGCTCTTATGGACAGGCAATTCTAAATTATCTACTTGTCTTATTTCTTCTTTAATTAAAAATTCTTGAACTGCTTCTCGCTTTGTTTAGGAATAAATCTGCCGTAATCGTGTCTTCTTCTCTTTTCTTTCTAGGCTATGATTAGTGATTCCTAATATTTGTTTTCCTGCTGCAGGTCATGGTTCTTGTATATTTCCAGGAAGGTATGAATTTATGCTAGGTTAATTTAATTAGTATTTGTATCTTTTTGTTTTTGGTTTGGTAATTAATCTGTGATCAATGGTTCGTTACCCCATAGCCAGTCACATGTTGATTGCTGATGCTTTATGTGTTTTTCGTTTTCATCTAGTGGAGGGAAAAATGGCAGCATCACAAATGGTACCACTCGTGCTCCATCAACAAACTCAACATTGTCTGGCTGTCATTCACAATATACCCGTGAAAATCAAGCTTTCTTGAGCTCTTTAATTACTGGTTTCATAATCTGGACTGCAGCTTTCTTGTGAAATGATGTGGGGATTCCAATTCGGTTTCACTTTCTCGGTAACTTATCCCTATTTTGTTCCTCCAAGGAGGATTAAGGGGTGACGGCATGATCTTTTAAAACCTATACGACGGGCTTGTACTTAGGATCAAGGTGAAAGAGTTTGTGGTGATTGCTGTAATTATCCTTAGGGTAAAGTCTATTCTTTTCTTCCTATTATGTTTTTGCACAGGATACTCTCATTTGATTGGTATACAGGAAAGTTGTTTTTCTTTTTCCCTTTAATTAGCGAAATACTATGGAGTTTGGCTCCTATGTTTCTCAGGGAGCAACTTGAAAAACTCATTGCTTCTGTTGGCTTGAAGAAGAATCAACTGAGTGGGATATGTTCAAACTGTAATTATCGGCGAGTGAGGTGCAAGAGTAAAAATACATCCATTTAATTTTATTATTTGTCAAGAGATCTCAATAAATGTGTAGTTTTAAGAGGACTACAATTCCCTCACAGAAATCCGGAAGAGACCCCGTTGCAGTATGATATTTAACCTAAAATTACAGGTGTGTTTGGTACGGAGAAAACTGTTGTTATTTTGAGTTTAAAAACCAGAAAAAGAACAAAGGAAAACTTTTGAGTAACGAAGGAATAAGAATTATAAAGGATGAAACTGAAGAAAGTAGAGAACTTTACAAGTAAAAGTGAAAGTCGATATATTATTTCACTGCAATTAAAACTATTTATAATAGATTACTAACTTCAAAAACCTAAATATCAGTAACAAATTTGTTGAAAATCAACAAACTCCTAAAGACTAGGAAAAGTTCTTCTGGAAAACTAATTTACTGTTGTAAATAAATAAAGTTGCAGTCCTAAAACATAGCAATTAACAATCCTCCTTGCTTTAGGATCTACGCATTTCTGTGAAAATCTCAAACTTGATGAGGGAAAGGGTCGAAAATGTCGGCAACCTGTTTATCACTTTTGCAGTAAAGAAGATTCACATCTCCATCTTTCTGCACGTCTCTCAAGAAAAACAAATTAACATTGAAATGCTTAGTTTTCCCATGAAAAACTGGATTGTTAGCAATAGATATTGAATCTTAATTATCAATAAAAACATCAGTCCCTTTCTTTCGCTCCATATTCAGATCACACATGATTTTCCTCAACCATAATGTTTGATTCACAGTTTGTTGCAGCAATGAATTTTGACTCAGTTGTTGATAGTGCTACTGTACTTTGTTTCTTGGAACACCACAAGAAAGCTCCTGAATCGAGATTGAAACAGAATCCTGAAGTACTCTTCATATCATTAAGTGAACCTGCCCAATCACTATTGAAAAATCCGATAAGTCTAAAATTTGGACTTTTGTAAAACATAACATCATAGTTGATTGTTCCCCCTTAATGTATATTAGCTGCTCTCATGTGTAAATCACTTGCCCAATGCATGAATCGAGACAAAACGCTCACTGCTTACAGGATATCCGGCCTAGTTACAGTCAAATACATTAAGCAGCCAATAAGACTTTGATAATATGCCTCATCCACCATTTTTGCTCTATCATCTTTGGACAACTTTTCCTTTTGATTCATTGGAGTACTCATAACTTTGCAATCTTTCATACGAAACTTCGTTAGTATTTCTTGAGCATACCTTTTCTGGAAAATGAACACATTGTCTTCATTTTGTTTGATCTCCATTCGAAGAAAGTATGCCATCAGTACAAGGTCTGTCATTTCAAAGACCTTCATCTTTTCCAACTTGAGATATTCAATAAGGCAAGCTTTACTTCATGTGACAAAGAGATCGTCAACATATAAAGAAATAATAAGTATGTCTGCACCTGAAAACTTAAAATAAAGTGTAGACTCAGATAGGCTCTTCTTGAAGTCTAAACTTAGTAAATGATCATCAATCTTGCTATACCACGATCTTGGTGCTTGCTTTAAACCATAAAGAGCTTTCTTTAGCAAATAGAACTTGTTTTTTTTCCCTTTGACAACAAAATCATCTGGTTGCTCAACATAGACCATTGAGAAAGGCCGACTTGACATTAAGTTGATAAATTTTCCATTTTTTTTCCGCTGCAATGACTAGTGGCAGTCTGATTGTGTCAAGTTAGGCAAGTCGCGCAAAAGTTTCTGAGCAGTCTACTCCCAAACTTTGAGCATTGCCATTCACCACAAGTCTCTTTGTGTTTGTTTATGGAACCATCTACATTCATCTTTGTCATGAAGAACCATTTTACACCAATGATCTTTCTGTCTTGAGGTTTCTCAACAAGCTCCCAAGTCTGATTTTTTCGATCATCAGTAACTCCTCATTCATTGCAACCACCATTTGTCATCCCCTTTTGCCTCCTCATAGCTTACGGGCTCACAAATTGCAGTGTTACATCTCTGATAGATATCAGAGATCAACCTCGTGCCTCTGACATGAGGATCATCTACTAAATTTTTTGGATCTAATAGAGTGTCAATTGTTGGATTATTTTTGGACTTCTCCCAATTCCATTCTTCATTATCCATGAAGTGAACATCTCTGCTGAAAACTATCTTCTCACCTTCTATTGAAAGATTCTGTATGCCTTTGAAATAGTATTGTACCTATTGAAAATGTCTGGGCAATCTTTTTATCTAGTTTATCTCGTTTAACCTGAGAAATATAGGTAAAACAAAGACAACAGTATACTTTGGCTTTGATCCCCCTTCCCGGGCAGGGAAGAGAACGAAAATGGACCGCAGATGGTAGTCGTGGTTGATTCGAGGATCTTACGCGGCGGAGCGAACTCTTCTATCGTCTTGCATGGGGCTGTTGCCGCCTGATAGAGCCAGAAGCTGCGACATCCAGGCAAAAAAAGGGCTGGGGAATTTGGAAATGAGCACGAAATGTCAATATATGAATTGTTTCATTATTCGTTATTTTCGGGATAGTCTTTTTTTGATTCCGCGCATTGAAACTGAAAAGGGCTATTCATAAACAGTCTTCCTTGCTTCTTACCTCTTATCTTCTCCGAGGGACCGTAGATCGGAAAGCGCCTTCTAAACCACCCCATTCATCCAAAAGAGTTTTAAAAAATGTAGCCGAGGCTTGTACCAATACCATGCTTCAAAAGGAGTTTGATCTTTCATAGTCCTTGAGGGAAGTCTATCCTATAGGAATACAGTTGTGTTTGCTGCCTTTGTCCAAAATTTCTTTTGCAGATTTTTTTCATGCAACATACATCTTTCCATCTCCATAATAAACCTATTTCTTCTTTCACTAAATCCATTTTGTTCTGGAGTATAAGGAGTTGTAAGTTGACGTTCAATTCCGGCTTCATCACAAAATAGATCAAACTGATGAGAAATATACTCTTTGCCATTGTCAGATCTTAAAATATGAAGTTTACAACAACTTTCATTTTCCACTTTCGTTTTGAACTTTCAAAAAGTGCTTTTGACCTCTGATTTGAACTTTAAAAAATAAATTCAGCACTTTCGAGTTAGATCATCGATGGAAATAATGTAGTAAAGACTACTGTTAAGTGAAGTAGTTGTTTGGGATCCTCCAAAATCGGTGTGAATAGGGATGGCAACGGATCAGATCTGGACCAGATACTACTAGATCCAGATCCATTTTTCATAACTGGATCCAGATCCATCGGGTCCATAAAAATCAGATCCAAATCCGGATTCACCGGGTCCACGGATCGGATCAGATCCACATTTAAAAAAATTTGCCTTGCTAACCTTGCTAAGAATTTTTTTTGAACTGACAAACGATTTTTACTTAGCTAACAGTTTACTGTGTTTCAATTTTGAAATGTTCATATGAGATATTTTGTTCGTTGTCTCGTTTTGATTGTGAGCTATTAATTGAAAATGTTGGACAATGACAATAGTTGTGGAAAATGCTGATTAGTATTTCCACAATGCAGAACTTGCATGTGCTTGGAATCTTCACAAATGAAGTGAATATAATATAATTTTAACTACTTGTCTATGGAGATGTTAGTCATTCACTAATATAACATTGATTTTATTATCGAAGTTACCTCTTTATTTTTTGGTTTTTGAGTTAACGCGGGGATAGATTAAACTTATTTTGAGAATTAAACTTGCAAAGATGTGCTTAGCAATTTTAAGAAAATACTTATAAAATTACATTCTAGGTTATGAATATATTTAATAAAAAATGGATCCACGGGTCGGATCTGAACCGGATACGGATCTCAAATACAAGATCCAGATCCAGATCCGATCCGTCAGAAATGGATCCGGATCCGTCGGGTCCAAATTTTGAAGATCCATATCCTATAAAACGGATCTAGATCCACCGGATCTGGACCGGGTCCAGGATCCACTGCCATCTCTAGGTGTGAACCAGCAGCAACTTTTTTGTAGCTCTCCAAGTTGCCATTGGGAAAGGAATTCTACTTCGTTTCCCAAATTGACAAGCACGACAATCTGTAGAATTAACTACCAAGTTAGGTAGGTTCTCCACCATCTTCAGTTTTTGCATTTTGAGAAGCTCTTGATAATGATAGTGTCTGAGTCTCTTATGTCATAACTCAGCAACATCTTCTTTTGCTGAATACATTATCTGCTCTTCCTCAAATGAATCTAATGAGAAACCTCTGTCTCTCATTTCGACTTTAAACAAGTCTTGTCCCGAATGATCCTTGATCAAGCAATATTTATCTTCAAAATAAAGTTTGAAAGATTTTTCTAACAATTGACCAAGACTTAACAAGTTCCAGTTTATGTCAGGTACATAAGGAACATCATATATTATTTTAGTACCTGATTGTGTCTCAACTGCAATGGCTCCCATTCCTTTTGATGGGATGTGACCACTATGGCCTATTCTAACCTTTGCAACTAGAGTAGGATTCAAGTCTTTGAATAGTTCTTTATCATAACTTATGTGCTTTGTGCATCCGCTATCGATCAACCATGACTCTCTTGAAACATTGCTTGCAAAACATGATGCAACAAAGAGTTGATCTTCTTCTTTTCGATCAGCAACTTGAGCTTCTACTTCAGGCTGCTAAATTTTGGCTTTGCATATTACAGCTTCGTGACCCTATTGATTGCACTTGCTGCATTTTGCATCAGGTCTCCTCCAACACTTGAAAGGAGGGTGACTTTTTTTTCACAATACCGACAAGGTGGATAGTTTGCCTTCTTGCTTTTTGCTATTGGTAGCAACATTCTCACTATTTCCTTCTTGAATCTTCTTGTTCTGCTTCTTTTTGTTTCTTCTATCATTTTGATGATTTACTAGTAAGGCTCTTTCAACATCTCCTTCTTGTCTCATAACACGTCGTTGTTCTTGTGCTTAAAAATCACTTAAGAGCTCTCCTAATATAATTTTGAACAAGTCCTTAGTGTTTTCTAAGATTGTAATGGTAGCCTCAAATCTTTCAGGTACCGTTACAAGGATCTTGTCAACGATCCTTGAATCGTTAAAAGTATACCCACAATATGACGCGATTTGCAATGTTAAGAAGTCAGTCAGAATACTCCTTTATGGTTTCATTTTCCTTCATCCTTTGCAGCTCAAACTCACGTACCAAATTCAGCACTTGCATCCCTCGTATCCTTTCATTTTTTTCGTACTCAGTCTTGAGATAATTTCATACCTCTTTTGCTAACTTTAGAGACATGATACGAGTGAAGATGGTAGATGAAGCTGCAGTAAACAAGCATGACTTTGCCTTTGATTTCCCAATTTTTCTTTCTTTGTGATTTTTAATTTGCGCCATCTTGGGATTGCTTGGCAAGGGAACAATCTCATAATCATCTTCTACAACCTCCTTGAAATCCAAAGCATTCAGATATGTCTACATTCTAACTGTCCAGATCTGATAATTTTCTCCACGAAAGCTGGAAGTGCCATTGAAGAAAAACTTGGTTCTCCGTATATGAATCCAAATCTGACAAATGCACACATACGTCCCTCAAGATTAAAGCTCTTATATCAATTGTTGTTATTTTGAGTTTAAAACCCAAAAAAGGAACAAAGGAAAACTTTCAGTAATGAAGGAATAAGAATTATAAAGGATGAAACTGAAGAAAGCAAAGAATTTTAGAAGTAAGAGTGAAAGTCGATATATTATTTACTGCAATTAAGACTTCTATTTATAACAGACTACTAACTTCAAAGACCTAAAGATCAGCAACAAATATGTTGAAAATAAACAAACTCCTAAAAACTAGGAAAAAAAGTTATTCTAGAAAACTAATTTACTGCAGTAAATAAATAAAGTTGCAGTCCTAAAACACAGCAACTAACAAAAACATTTTTCATAAAATATTTTTTCAATTTTTCCATCTTTCGTTAGTTAAAATGTTTTGAAAAATATTTTCTCTAGGAAAACAAGTTCCTTAAAAATGAGAAAAATGACTTCTGTAATGGAAGTAGGAAAAACAAGTTTCATAAGTGACATTACAAATTCATTGTCTCATCTCTGCTCACCCAATGCACCAACCCATGTGCCCTGACCATCCCACACCTTGCCACCCTCAAGCCCCCACTTTCCACCCTATCCCACACCCTCTCACCAAGAAATATTTTCTAGAAAAAACATTTTCTATGGTACCAAACACACCCTACGTTTTGGAAGATGACAAGCAATCTAGCTGCTTCTCCTATGTCAATTTAGGATTTTGAATGAGGAATGCGGCAATGAGCGTGCAAAGTTTAGTTTATAAACACTTTTTGTTCCTATTAATAAAACTTTCCCTTTTTCGTCGCTCTTCCTGAATCGGTACAAAAATAGGTGCACAAAAATAAAGTAGGTATATGCAAGTAGTCATTAAAATTAAGGTGTGTATATCAGGGGCGGAATCAAGACTTTCTGATAAGAGTGTTAAACAGAGCAATATACATGTGATATACACTCCTGTATATGATGCAAAACCCAAGCTTAGTGCCGCGGCAGGTGCACCATACGAGGACCCGACCCGCTATCTCGGTCTTGCAGGGGCCCTACAGTATCTTACCTTTACCAGACTGGATATTACGTATGCGGTTCAGCATGTGTGTTTATTTATGCATGACCCCAGAGTTGAGCATATGGATGCAATCAAACGCATCATTCGGTATATTCAGGGGACACTGGACTATGGGTTGCACTTGTATCCTTCATCTACATCCACACTTGTCTCGTACACAGACGCGGATTGGGGTGGTTGTCCGGACACTAGACGGTCTACGTCAGGATATTGTATGTTCCTTAGCAACAACTTAGTCTCCTGGTCTGCAAAGCGTCAGGCGACTCTATCCCGCTCAAGTGCAGAGGCAGAATATCGAGGGGTAGCTAATGTGGTCTCAGAATCATGTTGGTTACGTAATTTGCTTATAGAGCTTCATTGCCCCATTCAGAAGGCAACCTTAGTATATTGTGATAATGTTAGTGCCATCTACCTCTCAGGTAATCCAGTTCAACGCACCAACGCACTAAGCATATCGAAATGGACATTCATTTTGTCGTGAAAAGGTTGCTCGGGGGCGGTACGCGTATGTCATGTCCCATCAAGATATCAAGTTGCAGACATCTTCACAAAGGGTCTTCCCTCGGTACTCTTTGAAGATTTTAGGGACAGTCTCAGCGTTCGAAGACCGCCCGCTATGACTGCGGGGGTGTGTTAAACAGAGCAATATACCTGTGATATACACCCAATATACAAGAGTGTATATCACAGGCAAATGGAGCAAAGCAGTAGCCCAGCCCACTGGCAGTCCACAGAAGCCCACTAGCGGACAGATTACAGAATGTAATCTTGTATATATGGAACATCTATTTGATGTATATTGTAATGTATTTGTTACCTAAATTAGGATGATGCACCTACCATAATTGTATAGTTAGAATTATGGTAGAATAAAGTTTTTAGAATAGAATAGGAATAGGATTCTCCTATTTTGTAACTTGTATATATACCTTATCAATTAATGAAAATAATCAAGGTGATTATTTCTTTCAAAGAGAATTCAGAAAAAGTGAAGAGAATGTCTCTAGCACTCAAACTCGTAACAATAAGCTAAACATTATGCCCTTCGATCACTGAGTTGAAGTTCATATTGGTACATTTTACCTATCTTTAGTTAATAACTACATGATTCAAAATTTTCTTTACTTTCTTAAATTTAAATGTTATGGTAAGTAAAAACCAGTCAAACATTTTGAAACTGAGTGAGTAATATATTTCCAAGCTTAGATTGGCATCTTTAACACTAAAGTCTACCACTGTATTATTCCAATTTTATCGGACCTCAGAGGAATACTTAGGCCAACAGATTACAACTGCTTCTCTTATTAAGTAGTACTCCATTATTTTTATTCAGTAGTAGTTACATTTTTTTTCCAATTTACTGTTCAGTCGTAAAGCAAGTTATGAGATTTCGTGTTTATTTTTGCAAAAAGTATTATAAAAGAGAAAGTAAATAAATGTTTACAAAAGCAAGTCATCAAGAAATGGTAGTTTGAGCATCCCAGAAGCGAGAAGAAATGCAAGAATCCACATTGGTAGAATCCATTGAAACACAACAATTAAAATCTGTTTTCCTGTGACAAAATAATTAAGTAGTTTAATACTAATACACAAAGGAAAGGAGGCCAGTAAATAAAAATTAATTAATTACCAGCAGAGGCAGATGTGTTTTCAGTTTTATCAATAAGCCATTCACCGGTTAGTCTTAGCTTCTTCTCCACATCCCCTTCATTCTCCCCAACTGAATTTGACAAAATTGAATCAAACAAAGTCTTGCTCTCCTTTGCATCCCTTAACAAACCAATAAACAAATTAATTTCTTCAAAAAATATAATGTAAAAAAGGGGTATTTGATTTGACTTGCCTGGTGGTATCTCTGTCTCTGAAAATGCCAGCACCAATGGCTCTTTCAATCTCTGCAACTGAGAGTTTCCTTTGATTCTGCTTAAGTCTTGTTTGGGTTTTGAGGAATGGAGGTTTTAAGTTAGAAGGTGAAGGGTCTGTGGGTTTTGAAGATGCAACAATTGCTATGGACATGCACTTCACTCCAACCATTTTCGATTATCTCTATACTTTTCTTCTTTCTTCTTTATTCTTTTTTGGGATAAGGCAACATTTTGTTTTTGTGGCTTTCGTTTTTTTCAAAACTATATACATTATTACTGCATAATAAAGGGAATTATGTGTACAACCCAACATTTCCCCAATATTACCTTCTAGTAAGAAACTTAAAAAGATCGAGCCAAGTTGTCCCAAAAAAAAACTTAACAATTTAACTTTATGAGATTGATTTATAATCACATAAATATCTAAGATTTATTTTAAATCACATTTTTTTTTAAAAAGGCAACCGATGCACTAAGCTATCGCTATGAGCCTTTTATAGGAAGAAATTTGTTTTGAAACGGAGGGAGCACGATGAAATTCCTATTAGTGGCCAATATAATGCACCATCCATGAAGTTGATCACTTGGCAAATTATATATTTGATCAAATAAGTCTGGGCCCAATTCAATAATTATAAAAAGAATAATAATCTATCTTTTCTTTTTCTTCGTTTCTGGTAGCACGGAATTTGGTCAAACATAAATTTGAGGTGCCTGTGATAACTATTAACTTAATTCTTACGACATTCTTTTATAATTAGTATGAAATTAAGAACTAACAGCAATTCTCACATCAAAGCAAACACCCATAAAAACTAGGTTATCTAGTTTTGCAGTTCGGAAGAAAATTATAGTCCACAAACGAAAGGCCACCCAACACACATACTAATAAACCAAAACTTAGTCAATCATTCACATTTATCTCTATATTATAAATAATATAGCATCAGTTACCTGTTATTGGCGAAGAAATTAGATTGAAGACTAAATACAGGATTTCGTATATTAAATGACTGACGAGATGAACTTAGTATTTTGATTTTACAACTAGTAAATCCTCTAAAAGAATCTAGCTCAATTCCTCATGTAGGTAATGTCCTAAGCAATCTCAGAGCTCGCATCCAATGTGACCTTTGGGCTAGTACCAGTCTTCTCAAAATTGGCACAGCTCCTGCAGCTATTATTGCAGCATGATTTTCACTGTCCATACTCAAATTATACAGTATTGCTAGAGCTGCTTCAACAGCTTGCTCGCTGCCATTTTCAAGCAGCTTCACCAACGGAAATATCCCTCCCTTTGCTGCTACGGCTCTGGTGGAATTCACCACCTCTTCAGAAATTATTCTGTTGAGCTCTATCACTGATGCCTCTTGTACTTCCGATGAATATGAGGTCTTGATCTGTTCTATCAGCCTTGGAATCGTCTCGTGAAGTGTTACCTCTATGTTGATCGTATTATCATAGTCAAAATTTGGACCAGAGAGATAGCTGAGCTTCACAAGACAGGCAGCAACCCAGTCTTTGTGGTGAAGAGGGATGTCAGATTTGAGAACCTTGCGCAGCAACTTTGTGAAATGAGATGCATTTACATTATGACAAAATTGCTCAAAATCCAGCAGTCTTGTAAGTAATCGGGATGCTGCAGATATCGCATGACCTGCCTCCTCTACCTCAAGGGCGTGTAGTTCCGGGTTCTGCATATCTATTTCAGATTCTGTGTCTGCAATGTCATAGTCATATCAAGTTAGTTATGTCCAACAAAAGGAAGCAACAGAATTTAATGTTGGTGAATTCGCTGAGCTTTAAGCATGGACAACAGAGAAACATGAAAAGTAATATTGGTGAATTCGCTGAGCATATTCACGGAATTTTAAGCATGGACAACAGGACAAGTGAAAAAAACTGGAAGGTTGAAATTGGAATTGTACCTATACCCGAAAGAGAGAAAGAGAGGGGGAGAGAGAACTTCATTGATTAAGAAATTGGCAAGTGAATGATAATAATTTGGTGTAAATGGAAAATGTTGTGGATCAGCACTTAATCCAAAGAAGTAACCTGTACATGCCAGGAAAAACTATAAACTGTATCTTGGGGTAGAATTTGAGGCCTAAATGACGGGAGAAAACGTCCTAACCTCTTACTTTGGTAGTTAGGCACTACTTTTGGAAGTTACACATTGATGCTTACTTGAAATCTAATAGAGATCATGGTTTCCTTCTTTGAGATGGTATTCTCCAGAAATTTCCCAAGACTTCTAGATTACCATGTTATATTGAACAATTATGTTGCTCCGACTCTTCAAAATTGGCGACGGGTGTGTGTCGGATCCTCCAAAAGTTACACATTATTGGAGGATCCAACGCGGGTGTGGCAGCAAGTTTGGAGAGTCGAGTAACATAGTATGAACAGAAGCAGTGCCAGACTACTACATACTTCAAAGAGGGACCAAGTGACCTACTAAAAGGAAAAAATGAGAAATAAGCCACCTTTCTGAAAGACATGGTCTTTGATGAGGATGGGCGAGTAGTCTCTCATACCATTTAAAGTTTTCTGCTGGAAGACGGCATCTAGACCAGTTTCTAAGTCAATGGACAGGATGTTTTCCGTACATGGCTCAATAACTGCAGCGAACTCGAGGATAGAAGCAGCTTTCCTCTGCAAATCCGGGGATGATGTCCTCATGATATCAACTAGGCGAGATAGAACAGTAGAATCTAAGAGACCAACCACATTGGCAGTTTCCAAACTGCAAAAATGAAACGCGAGTTTGATTCCAACCATGAAATAGTAAATACATTTATCTTGTATCTGCTGTAACACCAACTAGTGAAGCACTGAAAAAGTCCTGCATCTCAAATATCTCGAAATTGCTGCAGAATGACCAAACTGCTCATATGCAAGAAAAATAAAAAAAGAGACTTTTTTTAGGAAGTAAAGATAATTGTAAGATGAAAAAATTCTGTTATTATGCAACTTAAAATACATAAATAATATGCATTTTCCATGTCAACAAGATCATTAGGAAGAATTCTTTCAGCATAAATTGAGAAGGAACCAAAACTTTCCTAGATATACCCTTTACCCATTTCTTGTCAAAATATAGAAGGATGATGAAGGAAGGTGTCTTTGGACCTAAGAGCATAAATTTAACAGATCATTTTAGTCATGACTCTGAAAATCCCAATAATGTTCAAGTACCTGGGGTCAGTAAGCCAAAGTAATATGGGGAGATTGACGAGGATGTCACGCATCATATTAGGGCGGGCCGGATGAAATGGAGGCTCGCATCTGGTGATCTGTGTGATAAGAATGTGCCACCAAGACTTAATGGTAAGTTCTACAGAGTGGTTGTTAGACGGACTATGTTATATGGGATAGAGTGTTGGTCAAGAATTCTCATGTCCAGAAGATCAGAGTGGCAAATATGAAGATATTGAGATGGATGTGTGGGCATTCCAGGAGAGATAAAATTAGGAATAAAGATATTCGGGACAAGGTGAGAATGACTTTTCTGGAGGACAAGACGCAAGAAGAGAGGCTGAGATGGTTCGGCCATGTGAAGGGAGATGTGCAGATGCCTCGTAGGGAGGTGTGAGAGACTGGTTGTAGTGGGCTCGAGGCACGGTGGACATGACCCTTGATAGGAGGGTGTAGAGATAAATTTTTTGGATAGAAGCTTAGTAGGTAGTTGCGTGTATATCTTTCCATTTCTCAGAGTATTTAGTATTATTCTTGTTTTCCCATATTTATAAAGTTCCATTACTAGATGTTGTTTCTTTAGCCTCGATTGTCTTATTATCTTGTTGTTGTTTCTGCCTCTTTTTCATTGTTTTTTGAGCTGAGGAACGATGGAAACAACCTCTCTATCTTCTCAAGATAGGGGTAAGGTTTGTGTACACTCAACCCTCCCCAAACCCACATGTGGGATTACACTGGTTGTTGTTGTTGTCGTCGTTGTGAGAAATTATGGGAGAATATATTATTGAATTGTTGTATCTACATGATTACACTGAGCTCTATTTATAGACACTCCATTACAATCATTTTCCTAGTAGGATACTATATATGAAATCTTATTCCTATTCTACATTACAATCATTTTCCTAGTAGGATACTATATATGAAATCCTATTTTTATTCTAACATTCCCCCTCAAGCTGGTGCAACAACAACATACCCAGTGAAGTCCCACAACGTGGGGTCTGGGGAGGGTAGAGTGTACATAGACCTTACCTCTACCTTGGTAAGTAGAGAGGTTGTTTCCGATAGACCTCGGCTAAAATAAAAGTATAGGCACAAGCAAAGCAAGAGAAACGGTCAAAATCAAACAAGAAATTTAAAGCAGTATGAAAATGATGGTCAAAACGCATGTAAATAAGATAAACAAAGTACACGAAAGAACATACAACAACAGAAATCAAATGACAGAGGACTATAAAACCATAATGCGCCTACTAGTATGATAGGCTAAGCAGGGGTATAATAATAACACTACAACTACCAATATGTAAGCGTAAGTAGGATTACGCTCAACTACCTACTACCGGGTAGTTACTCTAATTCATGTCCTCCACAACCCCCTCTCTAAGGTCATGTCCTCAGTAAGTTGCACATGCGCCATATCCCGTCTAACCACTTCTCCAATACTACTTCGACCTACCTCTACCCCCATGAACTCGTCTATAGTCAACCTCTCACACCTCCGCACTGGGGCATTTGTGTATCTCCTTTGCGCATGCCCAAACCATCTCAACCTCGCTTCCCGCATCTTATCCTCCACCGAGGCCACTCCCACTCTGTCCCGGATATCATTTCTAATCCTATCCCTCCTTGCATGCCCACACATCCATCTTAGCATCCTCATCTCCGCAATTTTCATCTTTTGGATGTGCAAAGTCTTGACTTGCCAACACTCCGCCCCATACAACATAATCGATCTAACCATCACCCTATAGAACTTGCCTTTTAGGTTTTGATGACACCTTTTTATAGCACAAGACTCCAAATGTGAGCCTCCATTTCATCCATCCTACACCAATACGATGTGTGACATTGTCATCAATCTCTCATTCCCTTGGATAATAGACCCGAGATACTTGAAGCTTCTTTTCTTTGAAGTGACCTGAGTACCAAGCCTCACCTCCACGCCTGTCTTATGGTCGCTCCCGTTACTGAACTTGCACTCCAAGTATTTTGTCTTGGTCCTACTCAGCCTGAACTTGCACTCCAAGTATGTAGTAACCGAAAATATTGCACGGTGACTGATTGGCTTTCTCGAAAATTGTTGAAAATTTGCACAACAATTAGTTTCTCACTAGCTTGAACCTGATCTATGTTGTGGTGGTGTTGGATTCTGCACAACACCATTGAATAGAGATGTGACGCTAGTAGCCACTAGAAAAAATATGTGCGGTGGTGATTTTTTTTCGAATCTTCGCTGATATATTGCACAACAGATACTTTCTTACTAATACTCTGGAAGAGGACGTAAAACAGTCGCCAGAATTGAGGCACGGGACTGTGATGGTATTTTGTGGGTAAAATCGGAATAATAGCATGACCCTAAGGGACGCAAAACAATCGCCGAAATTGAGGCATGGGATTGTGATGATATTTTATGGGTAGGATCGAAATGATGGCACGACCCTACGGGATGAGAAATTATGCCGAAAAAATTGTCGAACCTCAAAGAAAATGGTAAGGGTCAGCTTGGAATCTCTGCACGATGTTGACAATAAATGGGCTTAAGGTCTAAAGTCCATTAGTTTCGCTAGGTGTTTCTTTGGTTTATTTTTAATAAAACCAAACCAAATATTTTCCATTTTTCTAAATTTAAAACCAAATCAAACTCAAAAAGGTATCAATTTATGTAATCGGTTTGGTTCGTTTTTCAGCTTGGATCAGTTTTTTACCAAACCATGAACACCCCTAGACTTGTAAATTACAAGTCAACATCAACTCGAACTACAATGACGCAAGTTCCAATTATTGCCCCAACCAACTTAACAGTTTCGTCCTCACCTACCCTAAAACTCAAGCCCAAGTTGGCAATAGTAGAGAATGTAGCCTTGTAAACGATTTGATAATCACACAACTATCAAATGTGGGATGGATACCTTATTATCTAACGCTATGTGCTAGCACTAGGAAAATCTAAAACTCTGAGTTAAGATCATCAAAAGCAATGAACATCACTGGAGATCTATTCAAGCTAAAATCAATTATGTTAGACTATCAAGTGCATATGTGTCTAAATTCATACACTTCAGGATTTATTATACTTGACTAAGAAAACAAATTACAAAATATTCTATAGGATACCTTAGGATACTCTTTTTAAACATAGAATATTACATACCTTATTAGCATCGAGATTAACTAACTACCATATTATACATAGCTTAACACTCTTATATAAGGAGCACCTCTTATTAGAGAGGTTGTCTCCCTCTATTTTACTATTTTACATGGTACAAGAGCATCTACAATTTGGTAGTCTCAAATAGCTTCCACTCCCAACTAATGGTACATGTCAACGGGTGCCGCCCGTCAGACCAATGTTCTCTTATATTCTTCCTACTGGTGCCTCACTTTCCTCCTCTTTATGGCAACTGGTGCCCCAATCTCTGGGCGACTATTCAAGCAATGCTTCTCACTCTAGGACCATTCAAACATTGCCCATCTCTCCGGCGAGAGGCGTTGCTACTTTTTACATGACTAGCGCCCTTTTCTAAACTTTGAATCTTGTCGTTGCTCTGCCAATTTCAAGTTAAATTGATAAAGTTTTGGAGATTTACAACGCTATCTCTTCACGGTGATTGAGAATAGATTCCTCTCCATGTGTAGTACAAGAAGCACTCTCTACTTTCGCTATGCACCAGCGACAATCTAGGGGAAAGAATGCTAGCATTGCTTTTATTTAGGTAATTGAGCACTATACCGATGGGATTTAGGCATCAACTTTTCATGTTTCCACTTTGATTTTGAGGAAGCCTGTTAGAATAATAAGTGAATACATGTCTAGATTCATACACGTCAAGATTCACTATACTTAAATAAGGAAAATCTTATAGAATATTCTATAGGATACCTTAGCTATTCTCTATTTAGGTAGATTACCTATCACAGATAATATATAAGGAGCGCCTCTTGAACATTGTCTAGACGTATATAAATCTAGACTCACGTGATATTCCAACAAATTACATCTTGGTGACATCAGCTATGCGGATTCCACTAGGAAAAGTTTCAGTTCTCAATTATTAGACGGGTGGAGCCACATCCTTTAAGGTGAACAAAATTCGATCCACTTTAAATAACGGGCTAGGGATACAGAGAATATTGGGGCTATCAGACGCGCTGTAACTACCCAAACACCAAGCCTAACGGGGTGTCTTCTGAACTCTCCCAGTTCCTAAATGTTTACTCTCCCTTCCTGCCCAGCTCAATCAGCCTCACCATTCCTTCCCTCCCACTCTTCAACATCACATATCCGAAATCAAGAGCTTGTCAATGTAGCAAATGATTGCTCTTATCATTAAGACTCAAATCTTCCAAATAAATATAGTAGGCTCATAAAAAATCCCTGCAAAACAGATATCATTGGAACAAGTATTCATGGGCTAAACTATTCAAGGTTGTCGTGAAAACGCATAGATACAAAGGGAAGGGGGTAGAATATGGAAACAAACATGAAACCTGGTAGTTGCAACTTTCCCATTTTCATTTCCAGTCAACCCTGCATTTCTTGCTGCACTCCATGCCTTCATTGACCCATTAACTGGTCCATTGTAAAACTGAATAACCCAGAAAGAGAAGTGTCACTCAGAGAAGTTGTGGAAAGACTTTGAACTCCTCCTAAGAACTAATGAGCAATACCTACAGACCTTTGATTTCATTTCTTTGCTAGGATCTAGGATCCGAGTTAGAATGTCCAGTATCTGCATAGGAAACAATATCATTTTACCTCTGTGGAACAACTCTGACTGATCAACATTTTAGTGAAAACCAAAATAAATTGCATTACCATTCTTGTCAAGCTCTTAGAGATCTCTGAATTACTGAGCAAGTAAATCAAAGAATACAAAGCATTTTCTGCTTCCAACCTTTGGCATACGTCATAACTTCATCCACAAAGACATGAAACAATATAAATTAGAGAGAGGTGCATGTTGAGCAGAAGAGATCAACTTAATTTTAAACAAAGGAGAGTACAAAACAGGAACCAAAGTGTATAAAGAATTCTGTTCCAAACTCTTTCAAGTTATAGTGTGAACAAGTACATACATGGAAAAAATACATTTAACTGCAAGAATGAGAGTATGAAAGTAGTGACAAGCAGCTTTGATGGAGTTAGTAGAAGTATGGGTGTCAGCAGCATCATAATTTAACGAATCTTTCTAACTTTAGATTTAACAAACACATTTTTTAAGAGTTTGGCTTAATATCAAAGCAGCAAGAGTTCACATTATTGCAGAAGAATTTTGCCCTCCCCAAAATGCATAGACCAGATCACGATGCCCTTAACAGTAAAGTCCATAGAAGGAAAAGAGCTTTTTCTGCTAGGTATTAAGCAGAAGGTTTTAAAACATTACAGGGAATCATACAGATTGAACACTTAGCTGCAGCAAGTCACTAATGTCCCATAACTACATGGAATACAAGAATTACATGTCAAGTTTTGCCAAATAACAGAAAACCTAACAGAATCACAAGGATTGTTAATTGAACAAGTTGCTTTACAGCAAGATGCTTTTAAGAGCTCAGTCCTATACCAGAGCCATGAATTTTATTTTTATTAAAAGTAAGCACATAATGGAGGATAAATTCACCCTTTCTAAAGTGCGGTTATCAGATGATTATGCCTTTAACATCAATATTACAAAAAAGAGGTAACCTTCACAGTTCACTGCATAAAGTAAAGCAATGAAACCTTTACCACAGAGCCATAATCACATAAAGACTACATGGAAGAGGATAACATGTTAGAGTTAATTTGATAACTACCTGATAGATAGCCTCTCAAGAGCCCGAATAACAGCTAATTTAACAGTGTCACTAGGATGGTTAATTAGCCGAACAAGATGGTTTATAGCACCTGCTTCTTTAAATGAAACCCGCATATGTTCATTAACAGACACATCTGCAATGGCATCTGCAGCTCTAGCAATAGCTGACTCATCTTCAAGTCCAAGAATTAAAACCAAGCGAGCCACACCATCGATCCACGGCAAAAGAGTAAACCTTGGATTTGAAGGAAGTTCACCACTGGATTTATTCTCTTCTTCAGTTTCTATTGCCCCAATACGTGCAAGAAATTGCTGTCGAGTTCGTCCTACCACTGCCTTCATCTTTTCTTCCTCAATGTTTGCATTATTATCCTCAATATTTAATCCAAGAAGTAATTCAGATGCACCATATCTTGAAGGTTTTGGGTTCTGTTCAATTTTGGTACCATCAGGCAAAGAAGGCCATGAATACAGAGCTGGTCTGAAGGACTTGTAGGCAGCTGCACCAACTAAAGGGACCAGAAGAAGACCTTCCTCCATGATGAGTATCTTGCTGTATTCATCTTTAGCAAGATCCAGCAACGCATTTCTCGCTTCCTTTGTAATGACCTTAGATCCCTCCACCTCAGTTTTCAAGAGCATTGCCTGCATAGTCCAAGGCAATGGAATTCTGTAATCTTCAGATTTGCAGCATCAAAGACGTTAAGCACCAAATAATGAATTAAAAAGTCCAGCCCTAAATGTGACAGACTATAATTAGGAAAAACTAACTTTTATCTGGAAGCATTGCAGTCAACTTACTAAAGATTCAACAAATTAGTAATGTATTGACAGATCAAATCACCTATAAGTTAAAAGCAGAAGATGAGACTAGTGAGACTTTAGACATTCTTGCTTAAACCAACTGGTTTAACAATCTCTTTATGAAAAGTCTTATGAGTTAATTACATTGTTCACTCATCTGATCATTTACATGGTTTGCAGCATTAACATGTACATCATGCACCATGACCTCCGTTTCTTTTCCAGTCCTACTCTGTTCTGTTTGGTTCTATTAGGTTCTTTCCTTCCCTATCCTTGTTCAAGAAAACAAATTATATTTAGTATTTTTGAAAGTTGTGAAAATGAGGATGTTGCAATGGATGTGTGGACATACCCGGATTAGAAATGACGATATCCGAGACAAAGTGGGAGTGGTCTCGGGGGAGGACAAGATGCGGGAAGTGAGACTGAGATGGTTGGGACATGTGAAGAGGAGATGCACGGATTCCCCGTGCGGAGGTGTGAGAGTTTGGCTATGTATGGTTTCAGGAGAGGTAGAGGTTGCCCGAAGAAGTATTTGGAGAGGTGATTAGACAGGACATAGCGTAATTCCAGCTTACCGAGCACCGAGGATAGGAGGTTATGGAGAATACGGATTAGAGTAGAAAATTAGTAGGTAGTTTAGCATTGACCCGCTTATCCTTTCATACTAGTAGTCGTAATATTAGTCTTGCAGTTTTTTGTCTTTCGATTTCTAATACTATTTGTTGTTTCTTGTACTTTGATTGTCGTATTAATTTGTGGTTGTTACTGTCCCTTTTTGTGGTTGTTACTGCTTTGTCGTGCTTTTTATAGTATGTTGACATGGCTTGTTCGTTGCCATTATTTCTTTTTTCGTACTACTTTGAATTGTTTGTCCTTATGCCGAGGGTCTATAGAAAACAACCTCTCTACCTCTCAAAGCAGGGGTAAGGTCTGCATATACTCTACCCTCGACCTATACGAAAAGTCCAACTCCAGCTTTCTCTAATAGGATTTAACAGAGAAAGCTCCATTATCCCCGACCCCACTTTGTGGGATTTTACTGGATATGTTGTTTGAATCTATTTGAGATTCGGGAGGAATTTTCAGGATTGAGAGGTCGCAAAATCCTAAAGTCTAACTGATTTACTCCACAACATAGTATAAACATGATAGACAGAATGTATTTGGGGGGGGGGGGGGGGGGGGGGGGGGGTTAATGGAGCTTTCTCCGTTAAATCCTATTAGGGAAAGCTTATGTATAGGGAGGAGTTGGACTTTTCATATAGGCCGATTGGATTCTGAAGCTACCGAGAAAGGAGTGTTTTTTCACTTGGTTAGCAGCTAGAGGGGTGATTTTGATAGATGCGATTTTGAGGAAGTTACTTATGTCAGTTGGTGCTATATGTGCAAGGGTTCGGTTGAAGATGCCAACCATATCGTCATTCATTGTTCGGTAGCATCGAGGCCATGGGAGGGAAATTCTCACATAGTTTGGTATATTTTGGGTGATACCCGGCACGGTAAAAGAGGTAATGGCCCGTTAGAGCTATGGTAGTCGAAGAAGACATAGTGCGTGGAAGCTTGCGCCACTAGCTCTCATGTAGGAAGTGTGGAGACAATGATATAGAAGAGCTTTTGGGAATGTGGAAATGAACTTTGACCAGTTAAGTAGTATTTTATCACTTATTTATTTTTGGTACACCCGTAGAATTCCTTTATGTATAATTGCAGAAAACCATCTCTTGTAGGTTTTATACTTTTTGGTGTACTTCTTGTATACTAACATGTTTTTGCTCAACATTAATAAAATTTGTTACTTCATAAAGGTTCTCTTTTTCGAAAACTTGAATTGACGTAAGCAGAAAATCTCTTCCAAACCCGCCCACTCCAGTAAGTCTATCATTCTAGCTTTGTGCACAATGTCCTATATGTCCTAGGACAGTGATAGGTAGCCAGATTTTGGGGAGCCCGGCTTCCAAAAAAGGAAAAAAAGAACCTAAATCAACTATTACATTAGTAGGACTATGGGTGCCTTAGGTATGAAGGCAAATGTTTTCCAGAAAACTACGTGGATTTCTTACTTATTTTCTTAGGTTCAGTACGTGAGAAAAATTATAATCCTAAAAAAAATTGTACATAATCTAGACAAATACTATGAGGTGAGGGTGGAAGTATGGGTGTGGGGTGGTGGCGATGGGGCTAGAGGGGGTGAAGATGAAGTGTGTTGGAGAGTGGGGAGGACACATTCAATATGGAATATCACTTGTGGAACTTGTTTTCTCTACTTCCACCAGGGAAGCCGTTTTCATCATTTTTAAGGAACTTGTTTTTCTAAGAGAAAATGTTTTTCAAAAAGTTTGACCAATCGAACATGAAAAAATTGGACAGCATTTTCTGGAAAATATTTTCCTCCATACAGAACACACCCTACATTTCTAACTGTGCCAAGACCACCACTCCATGAAACACTCAGTCTTAGGTAGAAAGTTGTTATAGGGAGGTATAAAAAGGGAAATAAAGCATACAACGGTTTTCCTCGTGTGGGATGGATTGACACACTGACAAGGAAAAAATGAGCTGACAGGCTTGACCACACTGTTTGAGAAAGCACTGAATTAGCCTTTACTATGAAGAAGAAAGACAATTTAGGGTCAATATATTGTTCTACCTTAGAGCTTACAGTCACTTGAAGGTATAATTGATGACACGCACAGATGTAGAATAGCACTTTATCATCATCCCCCAACATTTTCTAAAGCAAGTATTAAAACAGTTGATCACAAAAAAGGTTCTCACATGAAACAGCTAGAATTGGGCAAGGAAACCCAATTAGTTAGTTCTTAGAACCCACATATCAGCAATGCATCGCACCAATACGTTCCAAGGTAGCAATTTAAAGCTACCAGCAGTGACTGGTCCTTTTCTGCTTTATGAAACTCTTATTTTAGTTAGAAACTTCTGAAATGGCTGTCAAATTCTACTGATAAAATGAGTCACTATGATGTATGAAGGTGGAAAAAGGAGACAATGCAAGTTGAAGGTGGTACAAGGAGACGAGGTAAGTCTAAAATTACATTTAGGAAAGTTGTCTCTGAAGACTTAAAATCTCTCCAAAAAATGTAGACTTAGTTAAGAGCATAACAGAACAGAAGACTCGAATGTCCGTATAGAGATACATATGAGACAAAGAGATCCGCTAACTTGCATTAGAAACCAAATTGTTTATCTCAGTTTTTCGTACCAGAACAAAAAGGACATGAAATAGAGCAGCATGGATTCAATGGATTTTGTATAGCTGATCCCAGCTAGTGTGGGATTGAGGGATAGTTGACTGATTTGATATAAAAATTTAGCAATTCTGAAACACTAATAAATATATTCAAGATCAATAGATATCTTCGCAAAAAAAGAGTGCAAGAATCAACTGGCCTCACCAGTTTTGGAATGACACCTGCTTCAATCATATTCTTGTGATTAGAAGCAGTCAATGCCAAATTTGCCAAAACCCCTCCAGCTGCCTCCTTCACTCTCACTTCTTCATCCTCCAGGAACTTTATTAGTAAAGGCAGGAGATCAGAGTTGGCAATTTTGTTTCTGAGTTTCTCATCCACAGATAAATTCCATAACGTACATAAGCTTTGCTCCTTCACCTGCACAAAGACATAAAAATCAAGGCTTTGACTCAATGCTTGTGTGTGTCAAAAGGACAGTAGAAAATATGAGGTAGATTTTGCACATTTGGGGAGAGGGAAGAACGTGTCAAGAGGGCATTTATCTCTTCTATTGCACCACTATCTGCGACAAGCTCTCTATACATATTGAGTGAGGATATGATCCTCAAAAGACCAGCAGCTGCTTCACAAGCAGCATCAGAGTCAGACCTTAGAAGGTTGATAGTGAGATTAAGAGAACCTCGAAACTGCATTATCATATCAACACACTGCTTCCCTCCAAGTGAATACTTCCAGAGAGCAATTATTGCCTGTTCTCTATCTAGAGGGTCATGGTCCAAGCCAAGCATCCGAACAAACAAGGCAATGTGACCATCACCAGAGCTATCCTTTATCATATCAAAATCCTGTAAATGAAGAAGGAACATGCATTAACTTGATGGCCATAACCTCTACAGAGAGTGAAAGAGAGATCACTACCAGAAAATGGAAGCAGTCTGGATAAGTACACATTAAGCAAATAGGTGCATTTAATTATGTCTAAGTGGAGATTGGAGTTCTGTTTGTCCTAGAACCAACGGATACAGCCCAATCACAATCCTAAAATTCCTAATGGGGACTATACGAAACAAATATGATTTACATAAGAAGCACCAATGAGTTTTGAAAACATTATAGAAGGATAAGAGCATGCCTGCAATCAAAATACTTCATGCAAGTAAACCAAATCCACCATCATTTCCATTGTGATTGATTGAAAGTTCTAGTCATACATGCAACGCTACCAAATAGTCGAAATACATGTTTGAAAAGCATATACAGGAATGATTTAGTTTTCCATATACGAACTACATACCTACTAACACAATCAGTTGCTGCCAATAGAGCAATATTAGACCATTCATTTCTCATAATTCACCATGTGAATGTGAAGGGGGACCACGAAAAAAAGGAAATCTCAAGATATTTTTGAATCACAAAGTAATGGATGAATTTGAACTATGTTCTCTTTGTGACCACAGTCCCCTTTATCTAAGAAATAAAAATGCAAGCAATCCAGTTGGAGAAATAGAGGCTTACAGCAGGTGAAGACTGGTGAGGAGGGTTAACATAAACTTCAGTCCCTCCATCATTGCAGTTGCAGGCCCATGTGATTCTGGGATTATAAAAACACGAGTTTGAAAAAGTATTAGTAGCTTTTCTTCTTCTAACTCCTCCTACAGCTACAGGGGTTAGCAAGACTCCTTTTAGCAGATAATTGGGGGGCTTCAGTCCTGGGATTGGTAAGGCCATGGTCCGTAAATGGTAATCTTCTTCTTGGAAAATAAATGGTTTTACTCTGGTTTTCAAGTATCAGTGATAATGGAATCTACGAGAAATTTCGAAAACAAGAGCGATGATGTAATAGGAGATTTTTTCTCTCTCTTTAGCTTCCTTTACTGGGCTTAAGCCTAAATGGGCCCAACAGATTTTGGTGATTTATAGGTCGAAATTTCATAAATACACTTGACTGAATTACATTATAAAAATATAATCTAAAAATACTTTTATATAATTTTATACATTTATATACAAAACACATGTATATTATGTATACATTCCGTAAGGGCGTTGAGAATTGTTTTTGTTTTTTTTGCTAAAAACTTTTTCAGAAGTTTTCAAAGACGTATAAAAATGTATAAGAGGTGTGTATACACCCATATACAATATTATACAAAAAATAACTTCAACATTACCAACTCCAATATACACCCATATACACCATCAACTCCAAATCCTTAGCTCCATATACACTAAATACACACCATCGCCGGATCTAAGATCTAAGATGGAGCAGCAATATCTACCAGCCATCGCCGGATCTAATATCTAAGACGGAGCAGCAATATCTACCAGCCATCGCCGGAGATCACGTCGAAGCTCCGGCTCACCACCACCAGATCAGAGAGAGAGAGAGCGCACTAGGTTTGAGAGAGAGGAGGTCGAGAGAGAAAAAGCGAGAGAAATAGGAGGAGAGAGTGTGCATTCACTCACTGAACGGCGCCGCGGCGATGACGGCAACAACAGAGATGAGACGGCGGTGGTACCGAGAGGCAGAGAGAGAGAGAGCGACAGAGAGTGAAAGAGAGAAAAGTTTGGGTCATTTTTTGTAAGATTTTAAAAGGTGGGTCAATTTTGGTAGCATTGTTACCCTAATTAACATACAACGTAATTATCTCTATTTTGATACCGTCATTTAATCTATATTCACCTTTTCAAAATATATTTATTCACTTAAAACACATAGTGTTTGAACTTAGACTTGATAAAATTAGACCTCAGACAAAGACTGGTCATCTTGCTGCAACAAAGTAAGCTTAGGAATGAATCTAATAGAAATTTAAGTCTTTATCCGCTTGAAAGATTATTTTTTCCTCCTATGTGAAAGAGAGATGAAGTGAGGGATTTGTCTATACTCTCGCTAAAGTTTTGAAGACCGTACTGATCATGAAAGGGAATGAGTGATAAAAATAGCATGTCGTATCAACGTAAAATTCTGAAAAAAAATTCATTGTTCCTAGATGGGTATAAAACAGTGTTAGAATTCTTGGAACGAAACAAAATAAAATTGGGTTGAATGAATAAATGGACAGGACTACGACTTCAATTAAATTAGGAGAAAGAGATAATGCACTTACAACATCTCTCTCATATTCACCTGCCAAGGCATGACATTGATAATAGACAGTTTAACTCATAAGTTTTTTTTTAGTAAGATAGTAGTGGATCGAGAAAGCAAAGCTTAAAAGATGAAAGTGCTCTACCTACCCTCTCTTGTTTCAGGTATTCCACTCGTTCTCAAAGTATATAGCTCTAGTAGTCCTTTCTGTCTATTACACTCTTTCGCTTTAGTGATTGCTTCGTATATTACACTTCTTATCCAGCGTATTGAACTCATTTTTTGCATAAAATTCATGCAAAAATAATTGAGCTTCGGTCATTTTTTTGTCTGAACTTCAGACACATATATGCTTGAAGCTTAAGTAAAAATGATTGTAACGAGGCAAAAATGATTGAACTTTAGCCACACAGTAAAAAATAGATGACTTCAATCATATAAAACTTCATACATTGTATATGAAGTTAAATTTTGTCAAGATTAACTTTAGATACCATATTATTGAATTTTTTCGAAATGGGGGTACACATGCATAAAAAATTTAAAAACTAGCACAAATTAAATGGCGGCGTCAAAATCGGATACCCGTGCACTCCCCTGATTTATAGAGTGACCTTCATAAGGTGGTCTTGAACTTTTGGTCTAACTTAACAAAAACATTTTTTTTAAAATGACCTCCACCTCAAAAAATCCTTGGGCAGACTTTCGTTACTAACTTGATCATAAGTTGTGGACATTTATGAGATAGGAGTTTAAGTTATTTCAATAACTCAGAGTCAACAAATATGCTCAGTTGACGGTAAATCTTGCCTCATAGGCAAAAGTTACATGTGTTTAGATATGTTCAAAGCTCGGGTCGGGCCGGATCAGGGCCAGGTCAGGTGACTTTTTTTCTGCTTGCCCGACCCTGGCCCGACCCTGATACTATTTTCTTTAAAAAAATTCGACCCTGGCCCTGACCCTGACCCTTCAGGGACCCTACGGGTCACGGGTTGACCCTGACCGGTCGGAAGGGGGACGTGATTTGGCAGGTCGGCCTGGTCGGGTCGAGGATTTTTTTGATTTTTAAAAAAAAATTGAATTTCCAAAACTGAAATTGACATTCACACCTACACTACCATGAAATTTCGACATTGAAATCTATTGTGTATCGTAAGATGTTTACTAAAAAAAAGAAAATTAGAAATTGATTTGGGGAAAAACACAAAAGCCACCCGACTCGGCCCCGTCTCGAAAAAATACACAAAATAAAAAAAATCGGGTAAAACAGACATCCGAGCGCAGAGTTATGACCATTTAAAGTTTCACCAATTTACAACTACTTTCTCTCCCTACATTATGCTTATGTGATATTAACAGAACGACTAATAATATAAACATATAATTAATAATCAGCTACCGTTTTTATCTTATTTTATGTCGAGCTCAATGTAGATTAGAGCAATACATATATTATAAAAACATGCATTATATCACTTAAATATTAATGGAAAAAATATATATAAGTACAAAATAAATATTAATGAAGGAAAAATAATATAAATTATATTAAAAAATACGCGAGGCGGGGTTGGGTCGGTGGTCGGGCCGGGTCAGACGGGTAAAATATTCTGACCCTGGCCCGACCCTACATAAGATCAGGTCCCTGCTTTTTCGGGTCGGATGGCTCGCGGGTCAACTATAAGCCAACCCTGACCTTGGTTTTTCGGGTCGAGTCAGTCCGGGCGGGTCCCCGACCCGTTGGACAGGTCTACATGTGTTGCTCAACTATTCGCAAATTATGGTGGGCGGGTTGACATGGTAATATCCATTCTACCTATTATTGACATCCAAATTCGTCCTTATGGATTCTATCTTATTCTCCTATGCTGATGTATTAATTTAGAAGGTTACAACAACATTTTAGCATTTTTACAAAAAATGTTTCATCGTTACTAAAATGTTGTATATAGATAACATTTATTTTATTATTCACCCTTCATCTTTAGGTTTTAATTAGCTCAAAATAGTTTTTTTTGTCCTTATTCTTATCATTACTGCACATTTATTATCATTTATTATATTAATATTGTAGATTTTTTTAATTAATTAGCAGTTCGTTTAAAATTGCATAGTTCACTTTAGCTAAATAACACCGTGATCTAAATCTGGCACCTAGGCTGGTAAAGCACCCAATGAGTCAATACTCACCCGGCAAACCCTCTTAGCAAGTTCATGAATTTATGTTTAAATTTCAGACAAAAATGGTTGGACTTCAATTATTTTTTACCTGAATGTTGAGGCTCAAGTGAAAATGAATGTAGGTGGTGAATATGCAAACTGTGAATAATGTGATGATTAATGGTGAATGAAATACAAATGTGCTGGAGGAATGCCTACCAGAGGATATAGTACAACATATCACTAGTATTATACAACCACCAAATCTTGAAAAAGATATGGACACACATTGGTGGCTGTTGGAAAATAAAGGAGCATTTTCTGTCAGATCTGCTTGGGAGTATTTGAGGTTAAGGGGGCAGAGGAAGGAAATCTATAGGTATATGCGGGTAAAGGGTTTACCTTTCAAAATCTCATTTTTCAGTTAGAGAAGCTGGCGGTATAGATTACCTTTGGATGATGTGCTATGGGGGATGCATTACAATGTGGTATCTAGATGTTGGTGTTGTTCAAGTCTTATGGAGAAGACAATACAACATCTATTCGCCACATCTATCTTTTACTGCTAACTGTTGGAAATTTGCCTTTGGTGGGGAGGTGCGTCCACCCATATTTACTGAATTAAACACTAGGGTTTCGTGTGTTGAAGGCTTTGTCTCTCCACACGTGCATAATCTACTAAGTGAGTAGATGACCGTAGGACCAAGAATCGTCAAATTTCGTTGAGAAATGAAAGAGATAATGTCCACGAAGTAAGGTGTTTGAGGCATGAAAATATGGTGTGGGACAAATCTACCACATCGGTGGGAAAATGAAGAATTGCTCTCTTTATAAGTCTCTAAATTGACTAAGGGTTTGGGACCCCAAGGGGTAACCTATGTGTTTAAAGGAGGGATGACCTAGATGTGCTTGGGTTCAAGGCAAAGCCCACACGCACGCCGCCGCCGCCGCCCACTTGTCCGGTCCGGGCTCGGGCTCGGGTCTCGGGTCACGGGTCTTGAGCCTTGGGCTTCTTCTGATAGACCCCTAAATTGTTTAATATTTACAGTTTGGTCCCTGGAGTTTCTGGAATGTTGAATTTGGGAACGACGGAAGGCATAAAGTTTCTGCCTACCGTTGGAGTTGATTTTTTGGGGGCGTTATTGTGTATTAATCAGCCATTACTTGGCTGATTAACTCCCTCCATTAACAGCCATTACTTGGTTGAATTACTCTCTCCTTCAATGGCCATAAATAGCCATTACTTGACTGTTTACTCCCTCCTTCAATGGACATTAACAGCCATGTCTTGGCAGTTGAGATGTCTCCCATTATGCTATATATTGATGCCTTTTGGCTAAATTGTGTGACACAGAAAATAGAATACAGAACAGAAACGAGACTACAATATAATACACAGACAAACAGAAGAGAACAACTGAAATTCTCTCCACAAACAGTGAACAGAAAACTCATTACTCTTCCTTCCTTTTTCGTTCTTCAGCAAGTCATTTTGTATTTGTTTTCTTCGTCAGAATCAACATATTTGCTTTGTAGTGTTGATTAAAGTGTTGTTTTATTTTGGGAGACTATTGCCCGTTAACGTAAAAGCATATATACGGGGCAATCTTGTCTTAAAGACAGAGTGCCATCACTCGACTTAGCACACAGTTGTAACAATCCAGATTTAGTGTTTCTTGATTTCAGGTTATCAAGATTCAAGACTCAACAAGTTTGCGGCAGTTCTGAACATTGGCCTACTTGTTTATCCTTTCGAACACTTGTAATATTTATTTACTTTCCGTACTGCTTTACAATATCCGACAAGTTTAAGACAAGATTTGTATTAGTGTTCGAAAGATGTCGGTCAAAAGTTGTGTGACCAAATCTGGATATGGTTGTGGTTTTCTGGTAGAAGATAGTGATGATTATGTTGTTGAAGGTCAACGTGTTCATGGTGTCACCGTTCCTGAGAGTGGTGGGAACAAGCGCTCACGAGAGGCTGAGGATGTCAACTGGGACAAGAGGAGAAGGCTGAAGATGTGGTTCTATCTTGTAGCAGAAGGCCTATATTTATCCCAGACAAAGGATCCGAATTATGGTAAGGAGGAAATGGACACTCAGTCCGACGAAGTGACTGAAGTGGGCCGGAATCCGAATTTGGGATAAGTATTTTTTCTTCCTTATCAAGAATAAGATTAAATGGTGTCTGATTAAAAAGGGCTTAAAGTAATGAGGAATATGAAAATGTTTTACGAAATAATTTATATTCCTTACGCTTTAAAATCAGAAGTTTAATCTCTTCTTCTTTCCTATTTAAAGATTGGATTTTGTAAATGACTTAAAAAGATCCATTCTTTTAAGTGTAATTATTAAAAGTATGTAAAGTATGTTCGCACATACGAGGGAGAAAGATCCACTAACTGTGCGAAAACTGTTACCACTCTTAAGTAAGCGCCAAGAATTGTCTGGGCACCAATCATAACGGAAGAAGACTAAAAGCTAAAGATGTTGAGCCTGTCACACTATTTGGCAGAAGATCCTTCATAGGATGATATTGGATACTCAGTCATACAAAGCCTCCGGGCGACTGGAGTGGGACCAAAATTCCTTTGATAGGATGATATTTGACACTCAGTCATACAAAGCCTACGGGCAACTGGAGTGGGGCCAGAATTCATTTTATACGAAAAGTAATGGACACCTAGTGTGGTGGGCCAGAGTTTCCAGGTCTTAAATGATCTGAAGGCCTAAAGAAAGGCAGAAAAGAAATTGGACACTCAGTTTGCCAAAACAACTGAAGTGGGCCAGAGTATCCGGATCACATATGATCCTTTACGCCCAACCACGGGCAAGAGGTTGTTCATGTGAAGCAACGCCACCTCTAAAGTAGAAGGGGTTGGAAAGGCTGTCCTCAATAGGACTTCATGGAATGGGATCACTCTCATATGAGGTGATACACGTCCCAAACTTGGTTTAAGAGACGTTGTTGGTCAAGCTGGTTTGAGACTAGTCTAACAGGTCAGTAATAACTAAGAATGGTACAGTATGTCTGTAGTCAAATGAATGATATATTTGTAATCCGTGCATCTATGCCATGATAGATTAAGACACGTTAAATAGAAACTCATTCAAAAGCTAGCGAAGTTGAGATTGTTGCCTTCTTTAGACATAAACCCTCAAAATGAATGTGAGGTAGGCGAAGAGGCAAAATAACCTTTCCAAGTTCCGTCAAAGGAATAGCGAAAGAAGCACCGCTCCTCTAGAACTTAGTCACACCTACTTGGGTGATTTGAAGTTTATACA
Source organism: Anisodus tanguticus (assembly GCA_034509755.1). NCBI lineage: Eukaryota > Viridiplantae > Streptophyta > Magnoliopsida > Solanales > Solanaceae > Anisodus > Anisodus tanguticus. The sequence continues at coordinate 24,903,373 of CM067550.1, read as the reverse complement.
AAATAGAAGGGGGAGACAAGTACTTTGTGACCTTCATTGATGATGGTACAACGTATTGTATTTTTTTTTGTTGAAAAACAAAGATGAAGTTGTTGAAGCGGATAAGCGCTACAAAGCAGAAGTTGAAAATCAACTAAGCCTACAGATTGAGAAATTCGTATTGATAGAGGGGGAGAATGTGAAACATCGTTCATTAAACGACTGCTCATTACTCACCTTAGTCTAACGGTGTTAGCCAAGCGCAAAGCCGTACGCCCAAAATATGTGGGGCAAGGCGATCCTTCCCGCTAATGTGATTCTCAACAGAAATACGCATAAGGATAAGGATAACTCTCTGTGTGAAACATGGAAAAGATCTCACATACAAATGTTGTGATGTGGGGTGGCTTGGTAAAAGTTGGAATATCGAAACAGGTCAAGTTGGACCTAAGACTGTAGATTGCATATCCACTAGATCTGCAAATAACAGTAGTGCTTATCGTCTCTTGGTGTCAAAGAATGCTGAATTCTTTGAAGATAACTTTCCTTGAAAAGGAAAAAGAAGTAATTGCTCGAGGTTAGCAAAAACCCGCGAGGGCCTGGCTGTCCAGAACTAGACGTTCCATATCTACAGGACTCAAAAGTTGCTGGCTATCCGGAACTTAATATTCCAGATCTGCAGAACTCAGAGATTCTAGATGTTGAACCGAGACGGAGCAAAGTAGGGGACAAAGACTTGTTCCAGTCCTTCTAGCATGTATGGTTGAGAATGAACCATGGACAATTAACAAATAATTGTCATCTCCAGAAGCGCTGCTTTGGAGAGAAGCTACAAAGAGAGAAATGGATTTTATCATATAGAACCATACTTGCGTAATGGTTGATCTTCCTCCGGGAAAAGAACTTTTGGGTTGTAAAAGTGGATACTCAAAAGTGAGTACAAAGTAGATGGATCCACTGACGAGTATAAGGCCTCGACTACTTGTACATGTGCTCCCCTGTGAGTAGCTTAACATCCATGGCCATTACAGTCCTGCGTGGCATGGATGTTGAAACAACTTTCCTAATCGGAGAATTGGAAGGGAAGGATCAGAGTTGGTTTGCTGGACTGTTGGGCTTCTTCCTGAACTTTCATTTTGATCCTGAAAGTTTCAGATAAAACAGAAATAATGAATTTGACCACAGAAATATTGACTCTGAAGTTAAAAAGACAACAGTTGGAAAATCAACAGTCTGAAAGTGGAAGTTTTATTGAAACAAAAGATACGGTTATCACATATGACATCTTAGGAATTGGATTTCTAAGACATCTAACGGACTGGTCTAACTCCAAATCAGTTGTGAGATAGTTGACAGTCTCGTTGAAGCCACCAACGGATATAAATCATATAACTGATTGAAATCATGGTGCACCCATATATAAAGAGCGATATGCGCAGGTCACATGTAGTTCAATGTATGTTACACACTACAACCGACCTGGTATCGGCCTACAAAGCAGATCAGTTGAACTAAGGTTCACTGATTATTTTAATAAATGATCAATAGAAGGCGTTAAGTCGGATATGACGATATCTGAAATATTCGCTTATCTACAGATTATAGTATTCGCTTATCTACAGATTATAGTATTCTGGATGTCCATCAGTTTTGGGAGAACACAGTGATACAAACTGAACATCAGATGTGAAGAACACAAAGCCACAAGTAAATGTGTATGGTGGGTCTTGGAAAAACCTCTAAGCAAACTTGCATCGGCCGATTCATGATGTAATCAGAGTTTATCGCTTTATACAAAGCATGAAAGAAGTTAAGTAACTTCACGAGTCCTTAGAGGACGTCCCTTATTGGGAGAAACCCTTGCCTTCATCAGTTATACACTGTGGCTAGCCGATCAGCTTCAGGAATGACACAAATGACGGCGTCTGGACATATCTGTCAGGATCTGTCGGAGACATAAGACCGTATGGCAGTTAATCATCACGGGTGTCACTTCCTTGATTACTAATCAAAGGATATAGCGAACCCTTTTAACTAAGGGACTACCCGGAGATCAAGTGTTCTGCCTATCTAGGGGAATGGGCTTAAAACCCAAACAATACAACCTTTGCGGTGGAAACCCAACCATACTGATTGGAGATCCCAAGAATTTGGTTCATTAGGAAAACTAAGCTGTAAAAAGGTTCAGTTGAGCGCTTCGGTGGAAGCAAGAGCACGTCAGATGATGATTTATGTAGGGAAACATGAATCCAAAGCTGTTCCCGCGATAAAAATTAAAGTGCTACATGCATGGTGGGTAACGGTTAAGCTTCCAAACCTTTAAACGATCCTCAAACGATTGAGGTTAAGGTTGTAAAAACTTTTAATGATTCCTAACACTCGTGAAGTGGGGTATAACAGGATACCTTGTAGGAGATCACCTATTTATTGTGTTGGTATCATTGTCTTGGCTTACACTAAACACTGACGGTTCAAGACATCATGTTCACGGCACAGTAAGTAAGTCCGGTGGTATTCAAATAGGAAAGGTTCAAAGCAGAAGCTACCTCTCCTGATGCAATATCTTTTCGTTGAAAGTAGGCACCTTGTGTGTGCGCCAAAATCTCTTTCAAGAGGGGATTGTTTGAAATTTGCCTTTGGTGGGGAGGTGCGTCCACCCATATTTAATAAATTAAAAACTAGGGTTCCGCATGTTGAAGGCTTTGTCTCTCCATACGTGCATAATCTACTAAGTGAGTAGATGACCGTAGGGCCAAGAATCATCAAATTTCGTTGAGAAATGAAAGAGATATTGGTTCACGAAGTAAGGTGTTTGAGGCATGGAAATATGGTGTGGGACAAATCTACCACATCGGTGGGAAAAGGAAGAATTGCTCTCTTTATAAGTCTCTAAATTGGCTAAGGGTTTGGGACCCTAAGGGGTAACCCATGTGTTTAAAGGAGGGAGGACTTAGATGTGCTTGGGTTCAAGGCAAAGCCCACACGTGCGCCGCCGCCGTCTAATCGTTCGGTCCGGGCTCTGGCTCGGGTCTCGGGTCACGGGTCACGGGTCACGGGTCTTGGGTGTTGGGTGTTGGGCTTTTTCTGATAGACCCCTAAATTATTTAATATTTACAGTTTGGTCCATAGAGTTTCTGGAATGTTAAATTTGGGAACGACGGAAGGCAGAAAGTTTCTGCCTACCGTTGGAGTTGATTTTTTGGGGGTGTTATTGTGCATTAACCAGCCATTACTTGGCTGATTAACTCCCTCCATTAACATCCATTACTTGGTTGAATTACTCCCTCCTTCAATGGCCATTAACAACATGTCTTGGCAGTTGAGAGGTCTCCCCTTATGCTATATATTGATGCCTTTTGGCTCAATTGTGTGACACAGAAAATAGAACACAGAACAGAAACGAGACTACAATAGAATACATAGACAAACAGAAGAGAACAACTGAATTTCTGTCCACAAATAGTGAACAGAAAACTCAATACTCTTCCTTCATTTTCCCTTCTTCAGCAAGTCATTTCGTATTTGTTTTCTTCGTCAGAATCAACCTATTTGTTTGGTAGTGTTGATTAAAGTGTTGTTTTATCTTGAGAGACTATTGCCCGTTAACGTAAAAACATATATACGGGGCAATCTCGTCCCCTCTTGAGTAAGGGCTCTTGAGTTAGAGTTAAAGACAGAGTGCTATCACTTGACTCAACACACAGTTGTAACAATCCAGATTTAGTGTTTCTTGATTTCAAGTTATCAAGATTCAAGACTCAACAAGCTTGCGGCAGTTCTGAACATTGGCCTACTTGTTTATCCTTTCGAACACTTGTAATATTTATTTACTTTCCGTACTGCTTTACAATATCCGACACTAACATGACTTGGTCCTATTTTTTTTCTTTTGCATGAATAAACATACAAGGATTAAAATTACAGCATATATTCTTGAAATGGTGGGCAAGCCCCTATTTCAGATAGGCTCAAACTAATATTTCAAGTTGTACCTGTTGTGATTGTATGAGAAATTTTGAAAAGGCAGTATCTTCCACAGGATTGGAAATATGCAATACAAATGGTGCTTCAAGGTGAAATCCAGGGAGAAGTTCATATGATTTTTGTGTGCAAAAGTCAAAAAGGGAATTGATATATGCTCAAGAAGAGGAGATGAGTCATTCATCAAATACAGAAGCGTAAATAATTGCAATTGTGAAGGTTGTGAATATTGTATCAATATGCAATTCAATTGCATTATCATACAAATAAATTCAAAGATGGTGCAATAGATATTATCAGAATGATGGAAACCACCCTGGAACATAGTTGGTTGGATAGAATAAATACAGGAGATTAGTAGAGTAATACAGATGGAATACAAATATATTCTGAGGGAGGGGAATAGACTAGCTGATGCTCTAGCAAATTAGGCTTTGGACAATGGTGAAATTAGATGCCAACATTTCAGAGATCTGGAGGTTGAACATAAGAGGATTCTCAATAGTGACAAATCGCAGATGCCATATTTGAGAATTAGAGCATAAAAAGGCTGAAATGAAGCATGAGGAAGAACCAGCACTACTGGAAGCAAACACAAAGCTAGATCAGAAAGCAGGAGCACACAAGTCATACATGCGACATAATAGCACAACTACAGAAGCGAAAACAAGCATGCAAGGAACAAGAATCATAAATGCAGATCCAGAATAAATCAGGCCACAAAAATGAACTAGCTAAAAAAATCAACAAATCTAACAAGAGGGGAGCTGGAAAACATAAATCTCAAGAGGCACAGAGCAATCGCAATAGTAGTAGACAAGAAAAAAAGAGATGTAAACGAAGAATCGTCGGGTACTTACCTCCAGTTGAGAATCACAAAAACGACGACATAGCAGGAAGAACGAGGTAAGATACCAGCAAGATTGACGGAGCACAGTGGATTTCGCCATGGCCGACATCAACGAGTAAAGAGGGCAAATGGATTTTGTTGTCCTTTAAAAAATTTCCTATTTTATTTTGTTTTGGGTCAAGTCTTTTTCGAGCCGAACTCTTCTTTTTTTTTTGGACTTTGTTGGCATTGATTTAGAATAAATAAAATGCCCTTTTGGGAGAAATTTAATTAAAAGAAAAGTTGTGTTGAAGAGCAAGAATTCCAAGTTAACTCATACCCTAACTCTCATGTTGGGCCGTATCAAATACGAATTGAGTTCAGCTGACTTGATGAAGACCTAATGCTATATATATCCAAGTCCTGTCGTGAAGAAGTTTACGCACTCCCATAGAGAGAAAATCAGAATATTGAGCAAACTCTGTTAAACATAATTGAGAGAGTTCTGATTTCACAAATGTGACCTAATACAACGAAGGAGATTGAAAAAGCTATTTTACAGAGTTTATGTTTAGAGTTCTTGAGTCTAGTTTTGTGCCCATTTTCTCTGGCGGACCCTCGGTCCATCGTACTAGGATTGATCATCTAGTTGTACTTTTATCTGCTTTCGTAGAAGCAATACTCATAGGTATAAAAGTTAGACAAATTGAACTTCAAGTTGGGATAACTTGGAGTGGGCTTACTAGTCTAGGGAGATTATGATAGGAATTAGAGTTTAGTTCCTAGATTACAGAGATTGTAACTTGAATTTGCACTTGCTCACGTTGTAGTGGAGTTTGAGTTAAATCATACAGAGGTGTAGGTCGTGATTTTTTCTACCCTTGTGAGACGGGTGATTTTCACGTAAAAATTGTTGTGTCCTTGTTTTTACTATTCTTTACTATTCCATAGACGCTACACTTAGAACGAGTAAAGTAACATGTTCTATTCTTATAGGCAAAAAATGGGTATCGCTTAGGATATATATCCGGTCGTGCAGAATATCACCATGTAACAGACGAATGAGGTAGGATTACATCATCCATCTTTATTTTTGGTGAGCCTCATCTCATGATCCGATGGTGGCCCGTTCTATTGTCGTTCTTTTGTATGGTCAAGTTGTGCTCGCGTATTTTTTTTCATTCAATTATCATAGAGACTCCATAGATATAGAGTAAGTTGTATTTTGTAATTGGTTAAAGGGTATCATATGTCGTTCATGAATAAAATATATATTTCTATTATATGAGGTGGTTGACGAGCCATTCTTTATGTTATATGTTTTAGATGGTATTTTATTTGACATGTTAAAGTTTTTGAGCATACATGGGTTATTTAGTTTCACATTGGTAGGATGAGGAGAAAGTATTCTCTATTTTGGGCAACTCTCACATTTTGAGTTAGTTTTTGAAATTAAGTTAAATCCAAAATTTATCTATTTAAGTATTAAATATCGATCGCGCTCATCCAATTTTGGGGTGTGACACCCATCCTTTTAGTCATTTCAATTCTCCCCCGAAAGACTTTAGACGGAATATCCAAAACTAAATTTGAAACATGACTTTAAATTTTACCAACTTTTCTTCATAAATTGCTAGCATTTCAATATAAACAGGAGAACCTTTTTCTTATCTTCTACTATTTAGCATCATTAATTTATTCTAGAATGGTGAAGAAATAGAATGAATCAGCACAAGAGTGAGTTCTGGAATAGATATAAGCAAAATAAGGCCACCTTACCTGTAACTGAAAATGAATATAATTTCAAAAAGGAATCCTTTTATTTTTAATTATTTTCAAAAGTGAATGTCCCATTATATTATTGAAAATAAAGGCCTGCGTTCCTTTTTGTATGCATTCTGAACCATGTACAACTAGAAACCAAAGCAGATAAGGAAACCACAAAATATGAGCTGCTCATTCATGAACGCCTCCCTTGTCCCTAAGGCTTTGCCTTCTCTTCCTGGGATAGTCCAGAAATCATCAATCCAACAAAAAGTTCCATTTCCTTTAAATTTTCTCAATATATATACAATTAATTATATACTAAGTATCATGGAACTTACTCTTCTTTTCTTGAATTCAATTTTAACAGGCATCAAAAGGCATCAACTTGAAGGCTATTGAAATCTTGGCTTCTTCAAAGTCCTCATTGGCTACTCAAGTTGGATTTGGAACAGTACTTTTGGCCACTGTAAGATCCCTTTAATTAATTAGTACTCCCTCATTCCCAAAAAGATTGGTACATTTATATATTTAGAACGAATTTAATTTTATGAGATGATTTACAACCAAATAAATAACTGAGACTTATTTTGGACTACACATTTCAAAAGTCCTCATTTATTTCTTAAATTTGGGACAGAGGTAGTAGTAGTTATTTTGCTCTTTCCTAATAAACGTTGGTTTTCCATAATATGGATATACATTAATTATAGGTAGGTGCAGAGCCGGCTTTGGCAGTGACAGGAGTAAATAATGAAGAAGACTTGATTTGGGTGTTGACACAATTGGCCATTTCTGCATTCTTCTACTTCCTTGTTTTCCCAGTAAGTGGAGATTAAAACATGGATTTAACTAGTTAATAGTATATAATTTGACATAGCAAATTAATAATCAATTTTATTATATATAGACAGTTACTTGCCTTATAATTACCTGATCAATTGTGGAAATATATTTTCACACCACCAATCTGAAAATTTAAAATAGAATATTTCTAAAACTATGCTGGTTGTTTATTTATTTATTCTCTTTATCACTTTCTATTTTAAGTGATTTCCATTGCAGCCTATCATAATGACCTGGCTTAGGAAAAGGTGGTACAAGCGGGACCTGTTGGAGATGTATTTGCAGTTCATGTTTGTCTTCATTTTCTTTCCAGGGTAAGTGGTAGTTATACCATTTATTGATTTTTTTTCCATAAATCATTTACATGAAATTAAGGCCAAAGTAGGGTAAATTAGAAAATTAATATATGTAATCCAAACACCATCAGAGTTACTAATACTATAACAATTTGAGGAAACTTGAAAATACGTACTGGAGGAAAAAAATAATATTTAAGTTCCTATAAAACACAAATATCGGAGTAAGAATAACACGTGAGAGAAAGAAATGGCAAAAATCATTGGTATTTAAGGATTTCGCTAAGGATATGACAAGCTAGCAAGCAGCATAAGATTCTTCGAATAATTGGAAGTACATCGCGGGATCTAATAGTTGGCAAAATTTAATGCTCCAGCGTCAAGCACTAGATATACATGTAAGAAGTCATTATATATAGAAACACTCTCGCGATCATGAGATGGAATAATCCTACTTCTGAAGGAATTGAAGAATTTATTTGATTCATTGAGGGAGGGATCAAAAAAAACAATTATGCCCTTAGTAGTGTACAGTATATTTAATAGTAGTTGGAATCATTTGCATGAACAAGCACTTTGATAATCAGTAAATGCTAAATTAGTCTGTATTTAACTTGTTTGAAAGGAATTTTTGTTTCAATAACTAGGGTTCTTCTATGGGCACCATTTCTGAACTTCAGAAAGTTTCCAAGAGATCCATCAATGAAGTATCCATGGTCTAGGCCAGAAAATCCATCTCAAGTTAAGAATATATACAGGAAGTATCCATGGGCTACTGAAGAAGACTATGAAGTACTATAAATATAGCATATACACTCATTTAGATCTGAATTTGTATGAATGTACTATCCATGCAAGATGTAACAAGTTTCTGGAAGAACCAACTCCAACTATATATGTAAAGATGTTGTGATGTGCTATGTAACAACAAAGATACTGTAAAAAGGTCGCAGATAACTGGAACAACAAACTCAAAGGACTTTCGAAACAAAATTTTGGAAGCAATCGTTAAGAGAATGTTGAAAGGATTAAATTAGCTATAGTTTACTTTTTTCAGTTTGTATATTCCATGTTTTACTTTTGTCAGTTTGTTACATCAGATGATTGGATAAATTTAAATGGCAAATAAACCCAGTTCTATAACTCCATCCCAATAACATATCCTCTAGCTCTCTTTTAAAACATTTAAAAGGAAGAGAGGCAGAATATAGAGGTAACATTACAACCTCTTAATTATATTTAATAAACAGATTATAACAAGAAAACTATTAGGTGCTCGAGGCCAACATCATTAGTTAAAGATGAAGAGAGAAGTTGATGCAATCTTAAATTTGGATGGAGCGTTCTTTGAAGTCATTATTATCTCAACCACCAACTCTTGTGCATACAGAAAAAGAAAAAAGAGAGCTAATTAGTGAATGAATTAACCAATCCTTGGGTCTACTTGAAGATTTAGAACTGTCGCTGCTACTCGTTAAACGTTGCTCTTTCAACTTTAAGAAAATACCTTTTCAAGATGATTCATTGACACTTCTTTAATAGAGCAGAAAAAAAAAGAACAGCCCAGTGCACTAAGCTTTCGCTATGCGCGGGGTCCGGATAAGGGCTAGACCACAAGGATCTATTGTACGCAGCCTTACATCACATTTATGCAAGATACTGTTTCCACAGCTTGAACACATGACCTCTTGATCACATGACAACTTTAATAGTTACTCCAAGACTCCCCTTTAAATAGAGCAGAGCAATTGAGTATATTTTGGAACTTTCTAATGAAAGCAAGAAAAAGTTCAATAGGACAAAATTGAAAACACTATCATACTTCACAAAGTAGTAAGCAAAGACATCCTGAAAAAGCAGTTAATCGACAAAGCCAATATAAAGAAATTAAACTGTAAGCTCACTCAAATGCATATAACTTAAATACTAACCTAAAAATTATTCTTGCAGGGGTAGAATCCTTTTTAGATTCTACTATATCCGTTCAAATTACATCTGTATTCTGGTAATGATCAACTTTCTTGAACTGAAAGATGTTGAAAACTGAGTAACATCTATGATGCCTACTACTGCTTAAACTAATACACAGGTCAAAACAAGACTTGATAAATTAAACATGACTCATCTTTTTCTGGAAAATAAATATCCCTATTTCTCCAAGTTCCGGTTCAGTATCCAACAAGACTGGTGTTTCATGTAGCTACCTGTTTCTCCAAAGTTATTAAAGTTTAGTGAACCAATTTCATTTGCTGCTTAGACCATGAATTGTTAGAAAAGAACACTCCATGTCCGATACATTTGGTGCAGATTACTTAGAAGGATTGTGGGGCATTGATCAAAGCTGAAAACTTGTTCCAATCCCAGTCCTCCAAGTTCTGTGACACAATAGCACCTCCCACAACTACAGCCAAAAGAACAACAGCAATCCCTTTCAGACATCCATGTCCACGAGACAGCCTTGCTAATAACATTTTACAGTACTTGTCTGCATCTCGGAAGTGTAACTGGTGAGCATCCACTCCACCAGTTAATGATTTTTCATTCTACAAGAAAAAGGGAGAAAAATAATAGTCATTGACTTGTATGAGTTTGGAGAAAAATCATAGTCATTGAGTTGTATGAGTTTGGAGAAAATGTAAAACTAGCAACTACTGTGGCAAGCAGATATAACCCCCCAACCAACAACTACTGGGAATAAGTAGAAGGACATAGGCTGCTAGGACAGAAAAACTATAACTAAGAAAATCCCCAAGTAGGATTCAGACCTCCAGCCCAAGAAAAGAAACCGAAAAATCAATCAACAGAATGCAGAAACTACCTTTTGTCTGAAGCTCTTGAGAGTCTCCTTCAAAGCCTCAAGAGAAGATTGTCTCCTCGATAACTCTTTCCAACCGTCGGTGAGCTTTCTCAACACTGCAACACTTGCTTCTATGTTATCCAGGTAAATCTTGTCCTGTTCAGAAACAACGAAGACAAAAGAGCTGGATTAGGAAAATCTGAAAACTTCACTCCTACTGTATCTATTTTGCAAAAATGCTATGCATAAGACTTGGCAAAAAGCTAAGTGTTTGTATAGTTCATACCCACTGCTTATAACAGTCAGTGCTCTGGGTCAAACACCAGTTGAATATGTTAGTTGCCTCTCGAGATAGTTCTGGATTGCCTGCAGAAGAGCCAAGGGTAAACCTTGCATACCAGCCACTCTACAATCTATAAATCTCTGAGAAATTAGTTTAAGTAAAAGATTTACCTCCTCCAACTGCTTTTACAGCTAGTAGAAGTATCTGTTGTGAAACTTGCTTCATTGCTTTGCTTCCTGGGGAACCAGCAAGGGCAACCTCCTTAAGAGTGGGATATACCGCCTCAAACCTTTCAGTTGCCTGAAATTGAAACAATTAGGAAATTAGAAGACAAGCAAAATTCACCTGATCACTACAAATAGGTATAGAACTCAGACAAGCGCTCAATCACACCTTGACTCGCGCAGAAGGAGCAGGGAAAGTCACTAGTAGAAGCAGGTCAAGGGCTGAAGGAGGCATTAGACGCTCTCCCTTCCTGACAGCCCCATTTACTAAAATGGTACGAGCTTTTGGTGCAGAGAGAATCCTGAAATTACAAAAAAGAATTAGCTCCTATCATGGTGCAAGCAGACAAAAGTATAACCAAGAGGTGCAATCAAAAGTTACAGACCTTTCTACCACCTGCAAAATCAAGTCTCTAGTCTGTGGATTGGAACCTGATTTTCCTCCAACTAAAGGCAAGGTATGATGTGCCCACAAGTACAATCCAACACAGAGATCGCCCTGACAGGCCTGTACCAGAGTATCAGTTTTGATGTTAAACCGCCAATATAGGGTGGAGAAGAAATAAAGAGTAGTTCTAATAAACATTATAGCTCTGCATCACCTGGACTATCATCCATGCAATAACTGTAAGTTTGTCTTGCCCTTGATACTTTGGGCTTTCCCGAAGTGTCGGGAGTATGTCGATTAAAACATCAGGCTTTCGACGTAGTACCATTGCCGAAACCATAAACATGGCAACCTGCAATTTAGTAATTCGTAGAGCAAGTATCAGCCTAGGATGTCAGGATATTATGCAAACAAAGGATGTTACGGCATTTGAGTTGATTACGATAATTATGCTGAAGGGGAGCCTTGAAGTAAGGTAAAGTTGTTGTCATGTGATTCGGAGGTCATGGGTTCAAGCCGTGGAAACAACCTCTTGCAGAAGTGCAAGGTAATGCTGAGTACAATAGACCTTGTGGTCCGGCCCTTCCCCGGACCCCGCGCATAGCGGGAGCTTAATGCACCGGGCTGCCCTTTTTTTATGGTGAAGAAATTGTACTCTGTTATTGTGAGTGTATGGTTTTGCTAATCTTACCTATGACTTATTTAAGTTCAACTATAAAGTCAATTCGGGAATCTTGTTTTGTTTTGGTATCATTAAATAATTCATCCCCTGTCAATCTAACAAAAATCTCAATTGAGAAAGACTATACACAAGTGATAAGAACATACGTCACATAAGTCCATTAAAAAAAAGGGCGACTCAAAGATTTACCAAGGAAAAATAAAATAACTTTATCAGAAAGATAATAATCAGATAACAGTGCAAGAGTCTTATCCACATTTTAAGGCAAAGTAATTTTCTCCTCTTCCCTCCCTATTTTACCCCATTTGCGTAGCTCTACAACTTATAGTGAAATGGAAACTAGACGTAGCATTCCTAGTACTCTCACCAAACTGATTAAATCTTTTCCTTTCCTCTTCTCTTTCCTCTCAGGAATTCCCTTTTCTGCTTTACCTTTTGCTACTTAATCCCACAAGACAAAAACAAAAAAATAGATGCATCCCCTTCTGAATGCATGAAGGCTTCTGATTTTATACACAAACTTAAACACACAAGGGACCCATCCATACATAAACTGAAAGACTCCATATGTAATTGAAAAGTTATTCAAGATATAATTGAAAGAAAATCTCTGGGGATACCTGAGATTTTGACGATGTTTGTTGACCACCTTTCTTGGAGCCCTTAGAACCTGCTAGTTGGTCTGCTAAGTCCACAAGAATACTGTCCAGTCCCCACAGCAAAAATGATCCAAGAGCCTCAAAAGAGCGTTGGTTGATCCAGTCCACTGAAGTTTTATAAACTGGTTCAGGAAGTTGTGAGACAGGAACCTGTTTGTTGTAAATCAAGTTATTACTTTTTCAGCCACATATGGTGCCAACTAAATATTTGAAAGCAACTATCACTCTGTGCACAAAGACTTGAAACTGCATATCTAGACACAAAAAGATACATATAGTTAACCATTCATCACATATGTACATCGTACACAAATCATATACTCAGTTAATCATCCACTGAGAGAAACCAAATTCATAGATCTAAGAAGCAAGGCATATTTGCTCATCCATCATGTATTGAGCGTCGATCTAAGGGAGAGATACAAACCATTGACTGAAAATTGGATGACCAACGAAGATAGCATAAAAAAGTGACTCCCTCTGTCCCAAAAAGAATGACTCACTTTCCTTTTTAGTCCGTCCAAAAAAGAATGACATATTTACTTATTTGGCAACAATTTAACATTAAACTTTATCTTTTACGCAAAACGAGATGATCTATAAACATACAAATGTCTTTGGCTTATTTTAAGACCATAAGATTCAAAAGTCTTCCTTTATTTCTTAAAGTGTGTGCCAAATGAAAGTACATCACATAAACTGGAATGGAGGGAGTACTTATTTTTTTCCCACAACACCCTGTGACTAGACTCGGAACTTATGATATTAGAATTTGCATTCAATAATGGTGGTATCCGGGCTAACTTGCCGCACCTCCACTATCGTACCATACCTGCATCCTTCACTAGTTAATGGGTAACTCTATCTACAAAAAATTAGGTAGATCGGAAGAAATGATCTTAACTTATGTCGGGATACTAGTCTCTTTCCAATTTCATGGACTGTCAGGCCACACCATTATGGGTAGTTCAAGATATTAAAATTAAATAAGTAGTTGTGGAAGATATATATATATATATATATATATTAAAGTAATAGTTGAAAACTTAAATTGATGTAAAAAATTAACATAAAAGTTTGAATTTTGATTAATAAAATGAAGTCTTAAAGCTTGTGAAAGTTGTATTACATGGATATTAGTATTAGTAATTTCAAACATTTTGAAGACGTCCAAAATATAAAGAGGTGGAGAGAACAGAGGGAGTGTTGATGAAAAGAAGGCTGTGAACTTAAGCTTCCAACATGAAACGCGAGGTGATTTGCTAGGAGTGCCGAAGATTGCCAACCGTCCGATGGTGACATGCTTAATGTGGAATGGATTATGGAGTGGATTTGAAGACAAGACTTGAAGATCCAAAGAAGGAAACATTTTCCAGCCTTTATGTAGGTCTTGGCCGAGACCACTTTCTTTTAGCTTGTTTTAGATTCCTAGCTTAATTTCCTTCTAGCTTAATTACTAGGCCTTGTAATAGAATGAGATGACTAAGCAATCTGTGTAATAGGATAAGGTGACTAGGCCGAAGAACAATCTAGAAAGAGAAGCTTCCATCGTGCCCCAAGGAGATAATTCATGAACTAACTAGTTCATGCACTTATCTACATGGATGACACAAAAGGGTGGCCTAGAGAACATGAAGAGTTGGTCTTCTCACTCCCCCAAAAGGGCCAAACCCCTTCCCCCTTTCCCATTCGGGCGAAGTGCTTGTATGTGTCTATCTAGTTGCTCTTCTAGAAAAGTCTAAGCACTAGTATAAATAGGACATATAGTTGATCTAAATAGACATTGAAGTTATATGAAATATATTTGAGTTTTACTCAATTTGCTAAGTTATTCAACTTTTGTGTTGCTTATCTTAAATGGTCCTTTTGTGGGCCATCGATCCTTTTGTGGGTCACCCCTTGGTCCTTTTGTGGTCCAAACACTCGGTGCAAGTCTAGTTAGAACTTTTGTGATCTAATTGTACCCAAGCCAATGTTCTATCCGGTTACTTGTCACAAATACATTGAAGGTCTTCTCGGCTTTCATCACCTTGTTCGTACCCGAGTTTGTCTAACAATCTCGTGTTCGATCCTTATCCAAATTATCTGATTCCTTTCACCCCAATACACCACAACACTTCACCAACCTCCACCCAAAAGGCCATTAACCGAAACCTCCAAAAAACACCCGAACACCCCAATCAACTACTCCACCGTCCTTACCGAGTTCCACCGCCGTAACTTACGGTCCCGACCAGATTCCGCCACCTTAACACCGTCCAACAACCAAATACCAACCACTAACATAACCCTCAACGTGTCTAGTCCCTTCCCTCAAAACGACTTAGCCCGAAACCCTCTAAATCTACCCGTACAACCCCTACAAAACCACACTGCCCGGTAAACCGTCTGAACCCGACGACGTACATTTGACTCCCATTTTCGTGTTAACCAGGCTCCAATCCAAATCCGACCAACCTACCCACATATTCCCCTCCTTATATACATCAAGTGTTTTCACTTGGAATACTAGTGCTTCCTAAGTAAGTATCATACAGTCAAACCAAAGAATAAAAATGTTATTAAATCATATCAAACGATACAATCTATCAAACATTGTATTCATAAATACAATACAATACAATAGGACATTGTACATTATGAAACCATGGGTAACCATCATCCAAACAGAGGGTTATTCAAAGGACACCACATAGCAATGTGGCGGACTGTTTCTCAGAAAAGATATCAAATTTGAAAAATGAAGTTCAAAAGTGAATGAAACTCACATCTGCGATTTTACTGATGGGGGACTCCCTAAACAATTTTAACCAGGGAAATTGTGAAGCAGCCACTGCTGAAAATGCTCGTCCAAAGTAATCCGCAAATCTCATCAATTGTATTTCTTGCTGAGATTCATACGAAACCTTCATATAAAGAAAAAGTCAAGACGTGTCTTTTGGGAATCGAAAAAAACAAAATGATGAGCAAATAGATCTAGATTATCTCTTACAGTTATATCAGCGAGGAAAGCAGCTAGATCAGCTGCGTCCATCTTGACAGCGGCTTCAGCCACAGTAACTTTGGGCTTCTTGGGCTTTTTAACCTTCTCCTTCTTCTCCCCATTCTCAGCAGCACCTCTGGCACCACCTTCAGTATCGCTACCCTCATCTTCACCATCCGACCGGTGTTTCAGCGCCGATCTAACCGGAGCATCGTCAAGGGCATAAGTCTGAGCCGCAATTCTCTTTCGGCGTTCATCGGACTGCTTCTCTAGAGACTTAAACACACTATCGGCGCCGGATACATTGGCGATTACCGACGGTTTTTGCTGCTTTTTCTTCTGCTTCTTCACGTATGTCACCTTTTGCCATCCGTGATTGTTATCGCTGTTTGTGTTTGATTCGAATGGAATTGATTTATCTTCCATGACTTTTCCTTCTTCTTCTGTTAGAGTGCCGGAGAGGGAGAAAAACAGATCGGAATTTGGGGGAGGAGAGAAAGAAGAGTTTGGTCGGAGACGAGGGTATATAATGGAGTTGACTCAGTAACATAGGGTTTCGTATTTCAGAAAATTACGGAATGCCATTTTTCCAATGTGAAACCATCCGTGAATGTTGGATGATAGTATCATTTCGGAGCGTTTAAATTTTATTTTGTTGAACTCTTTAAACACAATATCTAGGGGTGTCTATTGTTTTGTAAAAAATCAGACTTAACCGATCGAACCAATTATTAGATTTATTTTAATAAAATTAATGATTTTTATATAAATTTCTAATCACTGAGTAATTACGTAGATTTTAAATTTTCTAAAAATAAATCGAAAAAATTCCAGATCGTACCAAATAAATTTATACGTTTAAAATATATTTTTTATATTAAGTTTAAGAATACTGAAAGTGATGGAAATGGCAACAAATAATTAACAATTCTGAAACCTATTATGTTAATTCTATTGAAATTAAATTAGTTCTAGCATCTCGAGTAGTAATGCCATATCTCGTGTTTTCATACGTCATCACTACCGTATCGTAGCTAGCATAGGCCCGGAGATGGTAGGACCCCTCCGAGAGGTTTATAAAGATTCAAGGAGGTGTTGATTAAGTTTTGAGAAGGTTTAAGACTCATCAGATCAATGTAAGTGAGTTTCGATAAAAGTTCGACAAAGTGTTGCTACTCGGAGTGATTTGCGAACCGCAGAAGCAGACCAGGTCTGCGAGGCGTAGATGGACCGCAAAATGTGACAGAACTTGTTGATATTCTGGGCAATTCTACGACCTGATCTGCGGCTCGCATGCCTGTTCTGCGATGCGCAGATTGCGCCGCAGATAAGTGTCGATACAAGATCATTTTCTTCCTATATAAGGCCCTATCTCAACCCTAAGATCATTTTACAACATTTCCCCAACCCTAACATCTATTGAACTCTCTCTAGGAAATCCTTTATGATCTAAGGTGAAAGCAAAGATAAACTACGCAAATCCGAGTAAGGAATCCCGTGGTTATCGTAGAATCATTTTTTCTCCTTGTTGCGTTGATTTTGAAGGATTCTTGGTCATGAAGTAGTCCATGTTTTGGAGTAATTCTTAAGCTTGAAGGTAAGTTTCACAACCTCCATCTTATTCTTAGGATTATGCAAGTATTTAAGATATGATTGTTGAAAGAGTTCTTGTGGAATAAGTGTTTATGAACTTTGGCGTTAAGCTATGTTGTTGTGGGTTGTTTTGTGTGACTTGAAGGTACAATATGAAGTTGTGGTGTTTTTTATTGAGTTGTGGTGATGAGTAGGAGTAGTAGTTGTCACACCCCAACCTTGGGGGGTGTGGCCGGCACCCGAAGGCCCGAGCGAACCAACTACAGTACTTGACATCTCTGACACGGAACCGAAGCCGACAAGGCCTCCAAGTAACAGTAGCATGATAAGAACTTAACTACAACCTACAAGCAGAAGTGGCCCAACAACAATATATATACATAATTGAGACCGACAAGGCCCAACAAAAGGAATACACACTGAACACTGGTCTGCAAGCCTCTAAGAGTGCTACAATACATCGGCAGATCAGGACAGGGCCCCTCCATACCTAAAATACTGGAAATATATACTCCCTCTATCCCAAATTATTTGAAGGTTGACCAGTTTGGGAGTCAAACAACTTTTTCTTTGACTATGATTTTCTCCAACTCTTTTCATATATTGTGAATTATTAATTATACAGACTTATAGTACTTTTTATGTAGTTTTCAAATATGTAAATTTTATTATAAAATACTCAAAGAATCGATATTTAAAATTAAGTCAAAGAAAAAAAATGCTTGACCGCCAAACTGGTCAACCTTCAAACAATATACCTACCGACTATGTATAGCAACTCCGCAGAAGAGGAGTGTGACAATCAACCGCTGGAAATAGGAAATAGGTATCCTACTGAGGAGGTACGTCTGGCTACCTATCTGTATGTGTGGGCATGAACACAACACCCCAGGAAGGGTCGTCAGTACGAATGAATGTACTGAATATGTAGGGCATAATCAACTGGAAATAAGACAATAATAAATGAAAGGAACAAAAGGATACTACCTGAAATTCATAAGTGTCACAAAGGGGGTCAATCTGCAATATGTATATATATAACTGCGTATATAACGCCATAGGCCCATGAGGGCAGTATAAATATGTAGTTTATATGTATAAGGATTTTATAAAGTATACGAGGTACTCATTAACTCGCCTGGGTGACATAAGGTCGTTATACCCCCTGCTATCCTTATGCGGACTACATGTTATCTTTCACTTTGTGCTAATCAATGAGAGAAGAGACTCACTACCTTTAGTTCCTTACCATGACATGAATGAACCTTGGTTTACCCATGTAAATAGGATAGCCGTTGCTCCCAAACGCACATGCAAGTATACGTGGTCGCCAAGTAATATAGAGACTTGTAAAAGTCGGATGTCGAACCACAGAGACTTATGATCAACGATTGTAAAAGACTTCACTATCACCACTAATCATGCAAGTATGAAAGAGGATATTTATTTTGTTTTGAGACTCATGCAAAAAATTAAACAACTAATTAATTAATGCTGACAGTTTGCTAGAACATTTGTAAGACTTGAATTTATCACAGAAAGAATAGTTATCCAGGGTAGTGGTTGGTTCACCAATCCCATTGTGTTGTGTAAGTGGCTAACCCTAGCATATTTATTCACGATTGCTAATTAACTGGATCATTAATCGTGTAGCATTCTCACGAACTACTACTCGCCGATTCAGAACAGTTCACCGCCTATATTTCTATGAAATTGACATGTTAACAATGCACTTAGTCCTCGGTATCTAATTGAATGAGGTGTCTAGGTATATTCCTATCCTAGCCACTAATTCTAGTCCTACTTTAGGGATAATCAGATCACACTCTCCTTACTTATTCTCTAATCTAATAACGTCTTTCTCAATCACGTATATTAAATAGTAAATAGAACTCGACTGTTGCGCAGACAATCAAGCAATTAAGAACAAAAGCACAGAAACAATCGCATATGAATAAACTACTAAGGTTTAATTACTTATAAAACATCAATAATCATGGCTACACCACAACTCCAGAATTTAGAGAGTTTAGCTACTCATGATTCGAGAATGATAACAAGAATTCATGAATAAACAAGGGTTCAATTGATAAAAATAGAGAAAATAGATGAAAGCTAGTACCGACAGCGTGCCAAACTTCACAAAAATATGTCTTAGCCGCTGTTATAATGTTTTAAACCTATATTTATAGTCTAGGGTAAAATAAAACAGAATCTGAATCGGAATAGGAAAACTGGGCACGATGTGCGGCATACCCGCTTTGTGCCGCCATCGCGGAAGAGAAATAAAACTTTAGAGGATGGACCTGCACGCGACACCCTCGCATCGCAGGCCCATCGCTATTCATCCTGTCCGCGTCGCACCTCCATTGCGATGGCTATAAAATATTCAGAGCGAGGGCCTGCACGCGGCACCCCCACATCACAGACCCATCGCAGGGAGGCTTCAGTGGCTCAAATCTTATTTTGTTTTCTTCTAAATGTTGCTCGATCCTTTGGCTACTTTGGCTTTGGGCATAATACTTCCAAACTATCAGAAAAAGCTCAGAATTGACTCTATTTTTCCCATCACACCTACACATAGCAAACATAACGTCATAAGCTCAAAATACAACCTTTTAGACATGAACATATGATTAAAGTACTAATAAACTGAGGGTAAGTGACACAAAACATAGATATTTGTGCCAAATATCACCACCCCACACTTAGACTTTGCTCTCCCTCAAGCAAACTACTGATGACCACTAATCCTGACAGACATCAACATTACACCAATTCGAACAGGTCTACTCAGGCTTCGGCTAACATAACACTTTCAAAACTATTTTACAAACCACAATTCGAGCAAATCATCACTATACTCATGCCAACATATTTACACATACAAATCACAAACAACCTCCAAAAAATAACTTAACCTTACAATCTGACTCAACGATACCACTTCAACAGAATCATCATGAATACCCATGAGAAACCAACACTTCTCCTATCCTAAATCAATTATACGCCCTTCCTGAAAGAGAGTTTGTCATATCTCACAATATTTTCACCTTGAACTAATTTAAATGAACTGAATCAATCACAAATTACGCTCTCTCACAAAGAACCTCATGTGCAATATATGATGAACCATAGGCTTGCCCTGAGTATAACCACAAAATTAAATAATACAAATGACGTATTTTCCACCCCACTTAAAATATGCAATGCCCTCAATGCATCTACAAACAATTGAAATGCAAAGTAAGGTAAGAAATACTCTCTGAGGCCCACTAGGGCCTAGTTCTCATCATTGTCGCCATCTCCGTCCTCGTTACCAGATTGCGCGGACTCATACTCATCATTTTGCGACATCTCCTCATCATCTTCATTACCCCAATCCGCTGAATGCTCATCCTTTTCCTCAGGCAAACTATCAACGTCATCCCCCAAAAGCCGCCGTGAGTGGACATTATCCGACGCATGTGCATATACCTCTGAGAGGTATAAATGGTTGGATTCAGCTTGTAACACCAGTATCTTATGGATTTGGGTAATTAAAGTAGACTACGAGTAAAGTTGCTGCCATGTGACCAGGAGATCACGGGTTCAGGCCGTGGAAACAACCTCTTGCAGAAATGTGAGGTAAGGATGCGTACAATGGACCCTTATGGTTAGGCCCTTCCTCGAACCCCGTGCATAACGGGAGCATAGTGCACTGGGCTGCCCTTTTTTTTATGGCGACCTCTCTTCTATCGGTGTTAAGGCGGTCTTGGGTGCTTTCTCTGGGGCTTTGACATTAGATATCTCCATCATGTTAGTGGGGGCCTCCAGTAGCCTATCAGATCGATGTTCCACGTCGCTGTCTATTTTCAGGATCAAGTTGGTGATGGTGTTACCAAAGAGTAGTCTTTTACGGTTGTCATCCCTCATTCACCGCATTTCTTTTAGCATCTAGTATCCCACATTCACAAATCTTCCAGTCATGAAGAAATATACCATATATACCCTTTTCTTAGACACTTCAGTGTAGTGATCCATCGACATAATTCTTTGGTTGATCAATCGCAACCATACTTGGGCTGGTTTATAGAAACTACTCATCAACATGCTCTTATGTTTGTTGGAGCCATCAAAATGGGCCCATGTGGCAAGAGATCTAGGGCCACACAATGTTTTCTGAATGGCTTTGTAATTCGGTCACTCAATGAAATCCTCTAATGGCTCAATAGGCACGTCCGGTGCCCCGATCGCTCCGCATAAAGTAGCTACAGACAATGGAATGTTGGTGGTTCGGACGGAGACCATTGGCCTCCAAAATTTTGAATTGACCTTCTCTATGTTTGCATAGAATTCCAACACAAGATTAATGTTGACCGACCCCGGGTTTTCAAAGACAACGTTCTGTGGCAATCCCTTGATTTGATATTAAATCTCCCTGAAGTTCTTTTTGAGACGGACTTGGTCCATCACCCTTTCATGAACATACCCACCAGAGAGGTCAAAATTTCCGTACTACTCCTCAATTTCAACTTTACAAAGACGTGGTCGGGGGCGGAGAGGCTCAACCCCGGGGATGGTTGTGGATGGGTTCTTGCTCCCCTATGCCTTTGTTCTTTTCTTTGTTTGTGGGGGGATAACTTCCCGACCTCTTTCGGAGCCTTGCAAGGATGAGGATGTGATGGCCTTGCCTTTTGAATGACCATGTTCCTGCAATCATAAAGTATAACACACAATAAGTATAATTCAATAACCAATGGGGGTCATCAATGACCCCACACTTATTCATAACTATGCTACAAAAATAGAAACAAAAAAGTTAACTAACGTAAATTAAACCTATGAAAGAAAGAAAAACATGGTTGTAAGAGCATGGTTGGAAGACTTCACAAATTTCCTCTCTTCAAATTTTCTGTTCAATCCCTCAAATTTTGTTTCAAATTGATGTCCAAGGGTTCGTTTAGTTGTTTAATGTTACATTGTTACTCAAGATTTCACAATTTCACATAAAACTTCATTCAAGCATTTTAGCGAGCACCTTGTAGACATAGAACTTTCCTTTCAAGTTTGGCCACAATGAGGGTTGTGAAACCCTCTTTTGTCCAATGGGGAATAGTGATTCTAGCCCTAAGCATCAAACACATGCACAACAACACCAAAATCCACTCAATTTTGCCCAATCCAACAACCCTAGTTTGCAATTCTTCACAAATCTCAAGAACTATGGTGAAGGGGAAGGGGAATTCATGATTGTAGGGTAAGAATACCAATAACGTGCCAAACTTCACAAAAATACGTCCTAGCCACTGTTACAATATTTTAAACCTATATTTATAGTCTAGGGTAAAATAAAACCAAATCCCAATTAAAATAGGAAAACTGGGCATGACATACGGCATACATGCGTTGTGCCCCCATCGTGGAAGAGAAATAAAACTTCAGAGGATGGACCTGCACGCCACACCCTCGCATCGCAGGCCCATCATAATTCATCCTCTCTTCGTTGCACCTCTATTGCGAATGGCTATTAAATATTCAGATCAAGGGCCTGCACGCGGCACCCCCGTGTCACAGACCCATCGCGGGAGGCTTCAGTGGCTCAAATCTTATTTTCTTTTCTTGCTACTTTGTCTTTATGCATAATGCTTCCAAACTACCAGAAAAAGCTCAAAATTTACTCCATTTTGCTCATCACACCTACACATAGCAAACACAACGTCATAAGCTCAAAATACAACCTTTTGGACACGAATGGATGATTAAAGTACTAAGAAACCGAGGGTAAGTGACACAAAGTATAGATATTTGTGCCAAATATTAATAACATCAAGAATAAAACGTAACCTTGACGAAGGACGGATACAAACATAATTAAGCAATGGAATAAGCCATGTATGTCTTCTTAATTATTTGGAGTAGAGTTCTTGCTACGACATGTTTGTAGTTATCATCACAAGGAAGGTAATGCCATAAGGGAGAAAAAGTAAGCCCTACATACCTTGTCGAGGAAGATAATTACGTCACATGAACCCTCTCACCTTCTATGGACAATTATATACATCATATAAATGATTTGTATCAATATTAAATCCATAACTTATAAGAGATTTCATTTAAGCATTTCGTCGAACAATTTGCATATGTAAAGTTCTAGAGTTATTTTATAATGTATTCTCACTCAATTTAACACCACCATCTTCCATAACTCTTCTCCTTAACTTCACAACTTCACCAACATGATTCAACACTTGTGTTTACTCTAAATCTCAATCCACAACCCCAAACAAATAGGTAATATAACTTTATACTATAAGAGTTAATTCTTCAAAGCCATGCTTACAATACCTCCATAACTTACAAGTTATCTTCACTAATTAATCAATAAAAGACATGAGGAACGAAAGAACACATAGAGGTGATGAAACCTTACCTTAATCAACCAAAGAGTCTCCCACAACAAGCTTCAACTCAATCTCAAAGAAGCTCACAACTTTGCATAGCCAACTAGAGAGGATTTCAAGGTGTTCTTGATTCTTGGAGGGATAAATCACCTTAGATACATGTAATAATGTTCTTTAATGATGGAGAGGTCTTTGGAGAGTGTTTAGGAAGTGTTTGGAGCCCAAGGGGTCAAAATATGAAAGTAGAAATGAAGCTGCCTAGAATAGACTTAAATAAGCCATCCCACTACCTCACATATGTGGCCGCATATGCCACCTTATATGATGACAGTGAGGTTGGGGAATGGTGGCCTAGATCCACGGCTATATCCTATTGACTTTCAGCCTTCCAAAACTATTCTTTAACATCCTTATATATCATACGAACCCTCGAAATGATCTCAAGTTCCCAAGACTCAAGTCGACTAACTACGCTCTCCTTTGGGTGCGAAACTATGGGGCATAACAATAGTGAAGGTTGTTATGTTGGTATGTGTATATTTTATGCTACAAACGATATTACAATGATATGCACGTAAGTTGTTCGACGAAATATCTAAATAAACCTCCTTGCAATACATGAATCAGTTATTGATACAAATCATTTGTTATTATGTAGATAATTATTCGTAGGGCGTAGAAGAACTCATGGGGTCCATATAGCTACAACAACAAGGTATATAAGGCTTATCCTTTCCTTCGGCATGGTCTTGGTAAGCAAAAATGAGACAAAACATTATTGATCGAATTTCATTCTTAATAGCTCGATGGCTTTGTGTTTCCATTTCATTAATGCTCATGGTTCTTGTATTTTCCTTATCGGAACTCTTACTCGCATATTATGATATTATTGTCGTATGGTTTGTTCTAAGAACTCTTGTTGGATTGTAACATTCGATGTCTATAGCTCTATAACAATAGGTGGGGGGGCTAACAAAAATAGGTCACCCCGCCCTATTCATATTAATATTCTAAGGTCTTGCATTACACATATATATATGTATCTATTTTCTTATCATGTCGCATTATAAATGGCTGGGCATACATTTATATGTGAACACCGCCGTAGTTGGGTATGGCATTACCAAATCCTATATGGCCGGATACTTTATGATTAGATTTGCCCCACAAAGAGGCTTGATACTATACTATATGGCCCCAAAGAGCGGCTCAATTTTACGTACATGCATATATTCATGATTGCATCAGTTGTATGCCCTCATTGGCCTTTCTAAGTTTCAAGTTAACTTCTGTACTTTTACCTTGCATTACATTCCTTATTTATATGCTTTACCTACCTTACATATTCAGTACATTCTTTTATACTGACGTCCCTTTCCAAGGGCACTGTGTTTCACGCTCACAAGTACATATAGGCAGACCACATATCTCTATAGTAGGATATCCGAGTTCAGCTTCTGGTAGTTGAATTCCACTTCTCCGGAGTTGTTGTACAGAGTCGGTAGACACTATTGCATATGTATATGGTTCTTTTGGGTATGTCGGGGCCCTGTCCCAACTTGTAGATCTATGTTAGTACTCTTATATGCTTGTAAACTAGAGGTTGATATATATATGTTTTGTGTGGCCTTATCGGCCTTTGTCAGTTGTTGATACGTTTGTTGCGGCCTTGTCAGCCTCAATTATGTGTATATGTTATTGTTGGGCTTCTTCTGTGTGTAGGATACTATTGCATTCTATCTTATTATTGTCATTGGGAGGCCTTGTCAGCCCAGGTTTTGTGTCTTGTGATTCAGGTACTACAGTTGGTAAACTCAGACCTTAGGGTGTTGGGTGCCGGCCATGCCCCCCAAGGTTGGAGTGTGACAAGTAACCACTAAGCTACTAGGTATTTTAACGATCTTGAATAGTAAGCTACAAGGTATTAGATATCTTTCCTCTCGCACGATTTAAATTTCTAATACTGGACATTTAATCTTAGTCGACTCAGTTTTGAGTCCTACCATGTTGATTTCTTCTTGGTTGTGTGATCTAATTTTTTTGTCTTTGCTTAATATTGTTTTACACTACTGTAAAATAGTATAATGAATTTTACTGATTCATTACCTTTTAAACAATAAAAATATCTAGAGTATTTTTGTTAAGGTCCTATAGAAGTATGTGTGGTATCGGGTTATGACTTCTACTTATGACTTTTATGTAGCGACTCACATAGTTGTTTTGAGATTCTTACCCATAAATTCCTAAAATTTCATTTTTGTGGCTTTACTTGTGTGTTTATGACTTGCAAGGATGGTAGCATAATTTCCGAGGCTATCGAGCGAGTTCTGGGTTGATTTTAGCAAGTTTAGAAGTTTCTACGTTGAAAAAAGGAGAAGTTTGACTATAAGTTGACTTCTGGGTAAACACATTATTTTTTATGTTTCCTCAATTCCATTAGGTTTGAAATATCATGTATAACTTAGTCGAGCCTTTGGTTCGGGTCCCAAGACGTTCGGATGTGATTTTGGTAGTTGGTTGAGAAATATTTGACTTTGGTCAATATCGATTCAAGGAGACCTTGTTTCGAAATTCCGAGTGCGCGAACAAGTTCGGAGTGTGTTTTATGATTGAAAAACTTATTTGGTTTGTGTTCGGGGGGTCCTGGATGAGTCTCGGGTGTTGGATCGAAGTTTGGGAACTTGAAAGTGGATTTGAGTTAAGCTGGTTACTGGTGTGTCGCACCTGCAGGCCTAGGGCCGCACCTGTGCTGGGTGGTCCGCAGGTGCGAGATTGGATAGGGTAAGCCTGGGTCGCACCTGCGATGTGGGACGTGCAGATGCGGAGTCACACCTGCGAGTGGACTCCCGCACCTACGAAGATGGGTCATGGTGCTGGGCCTTGCACCGATGAAATTTAGATCGCCGGTGTGAGTTCGCACATGCGCTGGGCCTTTTGCAGCTGCAATGGGCCTGACAGTTTTACTTGGGGTTTTCCCAATTTGAACTCTTTTATTCTATAATAATTTTTAGAGTTTGGGAGCATAAAATTTGAGAATTTTAAAGGGGTTTTCAAGATTCATCTTTGGGGTAAGATCGTAACTCTAATCTAAGCATTTATTCATGTTTTTATTCTTTAATTAGTGATTCGCTATGTGAATTAGAACATAGAAATACAGGTTTCATCCATGAAAATTGGTTTGGTGTTCTTGATTAAATTGAAGGATCATTTCGGGTTAGAATTTCATGATATTTAAGATTGTGACTATTTAGACTATGGGTAATATGATTTTAAGTTCAATTTTCGATTTTGACTTTCGAGGCTGGGGCAGGATTTTTGGTTGATTTTGGACCCGAGACCTTATGTAGCAATATGAGTATCAATAGCTTTGTATTCTCATGTATATATCATATTTGAACATAGTGGGCTCATTCAGATGCTCAGAGGAAGGGAAAGGTCGTGGAGTGACTCTTCGACTTCAGATTCAGGTAAGTTGAGATTTACTAGACCTTCTAAGTAGTATTTTGTATTAGTTTAATTAATTAAGGAGCGTAATAGGGAATTGGGGGTCCCGTACTCGCGAGATAACGAGCTCTTGTGCGGGTACTGATGTATATGTAAGGTAATTAAATACAAAATAGATATACTTGTGACGGAAATTATGTGTTTTAGCCTTTGGGCCTCGAAGAGTGGTATATAAACCCACTTACGTTGGTATGTCTGCTGATTATTTAGGCGATGTTAGCCATGATTGATTGATTTCGTGATTATTGACTTGTCATGCATTCATCACTCCACACCTCGTCTAATAATATAAAAAGAGAGTCCGTCATGATAAATTTAATTGATGTTATGCATTTGCATGGTGTACGCATATCCATCACATTCATTCATGATATTATTAACATCTACCCGATATGATATGAGTAAAGGGCCGAAAGGGTCCGAATCTGGATATGGTACATGGACATGAGTGATAATGATATTATAGCCTAAGGGCTAATACCTAATGTGATCAGGAGGATCTGGTATTCCGGGTGGGTATATGGACCTCATGAGCCCCACATGGGTCATGTGAAATCTACTGAAGGAGCGTGTGTATATCGGTGCATATTGCCATTACATAACGTACATTTCACTTACATTCATGTCATTCATACTTGATGTTTGATTTCATGCCATATGTGCCCTAAATGATATAAGGACAAAATCTTTATGGTTTTACTCGCTTAAGACGAAAGAAATAATCTTTATGATTTTTCTTAACTAAAAAGGGTGGAAAGGTGAACCTTTATGATAATACTTGTCCTATAGTATGGAAAGATCGAATCTTTATTGATATTACACCCTATAAATGTCGAGTCTTTGTTACTAAACTCATGTTAATATACGAAAATGTTGAATCTTTATGAGTACATTATCCTTAATTGAAGGAAAGGTTGATTCTTTATTACCATATTCGCACTAATTTAGGTAAGGGTGGAAACTTTATGCTTATACGTGAAAATTAATGAACTTTATGACTTGGTTTAGTTGTAGAATCTTTAATTAGAATGTTTAATGCTTATAACCACAATATTCTAACTAATTAAACAAGAAGATGAGTAACAGGAATACCAACCCTCGCCACCATTATAGTTTAGGGTCGGTTGATGCTGCTGCTGGGTACGTGCTTCCTGTACTCACTCTCCATTTGGTGCACCTTTTATGTGCAGGTACCAATTCGAGCAGCAGTGGAGTTTCAAGGTCTAGACCTTGATTGACTCGAGAGGCAACTCTAGGAGATTAATGGTGAGTTGATGATAGTCCCTCAACACTGGACTCATTCTTATCTTCATTAGTTTTTGTCTTTTCCTTATTCCAAACAGTTGATTAGCTTACCAAATATGTATTTGGATAGATTCTCTGTACTCCTGACAACCCGATTTTGGGGTTTCGTTTATTGACTTAGGCTTATATGTTATGCCTTGAGATTATTTAAGTACTTTCATGGTTTATTTCTATTTTCGTAAATTTCATTCCTTTTGAATTATGAATAAGCTTGGGGTTCACCAATGAGTTTAGGGTAGGTGCCCTCACGTCACGAATGAGATTTTGGGTCGTAACATTTTGCATGACTTTTTTTAAAAATGGAATACCAAAAATTAATCGAACCATAGCAATACTGAAGAGAAATCGAGATGGTGAGACAATTTTGAAAAGTATACTTTTGATTATATAACATAATTTAATTGAAAAATTATTATGATATAAAATTTTAAAAATAATCATTTGAACCGTACCATTGACATACCCAAATATCATCTTTTATCTTTTCTCAAAATAAAATATATTGTGTTAAGCGGTTGAATTATCTTTCCATCAACTTCAACATTGTTACTTAATTGACGCAAAACCTTTTTATTTGATTTTTGAAGAAAAAATCAAAATCAAAATCAAAGTGATTTGAAATAAAGAACAAATTTAGTTTTGCAAATCAAATTAAGATATTATAAAATTTTGAAAAGAAAAAAATATTATTATAATTGGGTGTGCGATCTATCCCTTTATGATCAAGGAGTTCGAAAAGAAATTAATAAATTAAATAAATGCTTGAACAAAATATCAGGTTAATAGTTTGAGCATAAACTCTCCTACCTAGGATATCACATAAGTTGAAGCTCAATGATGAACAAATAATCTTTGTTAGGATCAGACTACTCCTATGTGATCTAAGAATCCATTTCTTGAAATTGTTTACTTAATGTAGCATAATAAAATATAAATATAATATTTTCACGCAGAGAATTCCTTGCTCGAGAGACTTAAAAATCACGACTGATCTTTCCTATAGGATTTACTAAAATCCCACTATAATCCGTTGCCGTTAACAAGTTTACATATTCCTTGTAACACCTGAAGGAGATGATGCTTAAACAGTCCACCTAAACAACCTAGTCGATTTTCTCTAGATCCAATAGTTACGATTCACTTTTACGCGAGTGCAAAAGCTACTATCATAACTTCGCTTTGTATTTTTATTTTTGAAACAAAGTCGCCACCTAATTAATTATGGAAATTAGAAAATCATTTTGTTAAGGTTTGTTAGTTCGAAAAACTTTTAAAAGAGTACCAGAATTTGGGTAAAGGTTCTAATGATTCCCTAATACAATATTAATGCGGAAGATAAACAAAATAATAAGAAATTGAAAGATAAAGAGGCATACACAAAAGATGGAATCAAAAGCAACCAAAAACTATATTAAAGCTTAAGACCTCAATTGAATATCCATAAACAATCACCTAACCTATGAAGTGGACCTCAAAGGAATTGAAAGCAATCCCAAGCAACCCCTTTTTCTTAAACAAAGATAAAAAAGTCACACAAGAGTATTTAATATCTATTTTCAACAACTAAGGAATGAGATGACCTAAGCTATCTATTTATAATCATGGGCTAAGTTATTACACAAGTGGTCTAAAAGTGATACTCTTAGATTGCAAAAATGGCCAAAACGACTAGCTATCACAATTTGTGGCCAACCTACGAAATGCAAGCAAGGTTTGTGGAGTCTTTCTTTACCCTCGACCTCTGTACTCCATGTGCAGCTCACAGGTGCATTCTATGACACACCAATTCTTCACCGTTTCACCTTCCCATGCAATTGTCCACACTCAGAATCCTCGAGATTTCACCCAGGCATGCTCTCAGATGTCCATCTCCATGTACAATCCTTGCGATGTTTGGAGTTCACAGGTTTAACTCCTCTTCAACGACTTTGATGCATCTTGGATTGCATCATTATCCGATTGATGTAATAATGAATGCGAAAGATAAATAAAATAATATGAAATTGAAAGATAAAGCTGCAAACACAAAAGATGAAATCAAAAGCAACCAAGATCTATATGAAAACATCATACCTCAATTGAATCTATAAACAAGCGCCCAACCTATGAAGTGGACCTCAAGGGAAATGCAAGAAATCCCAAGCAACCCCCTTTTCCAAACAAAGAGCAACATAGCTTACCAAGCTCAACTTGGTTTCCAAGATCTCAAAAATCACACGAGTATTCAATATCTATTTTCAACAACTAAGAAATGAAATGACCTAAGCTATCTATTTATAATCCTAGGCTAAATTATTACACAAAAGGCCTAAAAGTGACTTTATTTGGATTACAAAAATGACCAAACAACTGCTGTCACAATTTGTGGCCAACCTGCGATACGCAGGCAAGGTTTGTGGCACCATATGTGTTTCGCAGGGGGTGTCTTTCTTCACCCTCAGCTTCTGCGGCCTCTGTGCTCTATGTGCGGCTTGCAGGTGCATTCTATGATATTATGTGCAGCCCACATGTGGTGTCTTCTCTCCCATTCTTCACCGTTTCGCCTTCCAATGCAATCATCCACACTCAGAATCCTTGGAATTGCACTAAGGCATGCTCTCAGATGTCGATCTCCATGTACAATCCTTGCGATGTTTGGAGTTCACGAGTTTGACTCCTCCTAAACGACTTTGATGCATCTTGGATTGCATCATTCTCCCTTTCTTGAAAATGATTCATCCTCAAATCTAAACCTTACAAGACTAACCAAGTTCCTCAAAGAATGAGGTTAGTGCAATTGTTATCAAACCTACTAACATGCCAAGTATGTAGAAATTTATGATATAATCTAGTATCTACCATTTTCATGAAGAACAAGCTCTCAAATAGAGCACTAAGAACTAGGCTGTCCCAAAGATCATGAATGAGGATATCATAAAGTAACCTAAGGTTTCAAAATATCGAGTATGCAATATCACCTTGATTCTAGTAGACATATAGTACAAATGATCCTCTATATCCAAACTAAACCACCTCCAAGGTAGTACCATGACCAAGTCACACAAATTTATAACATCACCGTGTCAAAAGGAAAGAATACCCACACATCTTGGGCAAGAAAACAACTATATACCCCATGAAGACCCCTCCCCACATTAGATGCACCCTCCACACAAGCATGTGCGTCATCATAAGGAAACAAGTAGTAGAGGAAAGTGTCCTTAACATAAAGTCAAGTAGAAAATCCTTATGGTACACACATGCCTCCTCACACAAAAATGAGACCTCACAAGAAGACAATTTTGTAAGGAAAATATCTACCAAAGCAATATCATCATTATAGCCTAAGTCATCAAAATTACTCAAAACGTCAAAATCAAATTCAAGTATTGACATAGGGCTACTAAAAGATGATAACCTACTCATATTAATAAGATAACTCCTCTCACTAGCATTTTCATCAAAGAATGTGTTACATGTTGAGGGATCAATCGAATTGATCCATGCATGCATAGCATTATCATAGATCGGTGGAGTATCATGAAAATGCTCACAATTAAGTTCAAGAGATGAATAGTAGTGACTAGTAGGGTTCTTCAACTAATCAAACAAGTCAATTTTTAGAGATGTATTCTCTCTTGACACATCAAGACCTCTATGCTCAAAACAAATGCAAACAAATAGTAAAGAAAGGTGTCGCTTAGAATAACTTCATCTATGGTGTCCTCACATGTAGCATTCATATTAGGTTCAAGGACACAAGAAAACATACTACAAAGATTTGGAGCACACAATTCAAACACTCCTCTGAATGATGGTCTATATGACACACAACACCACCACAATCTTGGGTCTTATCACTAGACTCTAAGACACGATGAAAAGACTCATTTTTATATACAACAAACAAGGTTGGGGTGTCTCCTTCATTCAAATGATCAACTACTTCAACAACATCACTAATCAGAGGTTAATTATGCACATCACAAGACTCCTTTAATAGTGGGACTAATATTACACTCAAGTTGATCAACACAAATATCAACACTAGTTGGTAGCATGTGAAGCTCATAAGATTTACTAACATGATTAACCAAATTAAAGTCTACTAGTGTTTGATCATCCTTATCATATGATAATGTACTACCATTCAAATCACAAGTGCCAACACTAGGTGGACGCAAACCGAAATTGCCAGAAGAATCAATTCGGTCATCACAAAGATTGACTAGTGTATAGGCACACTTAATAGTGACATTATTAACACATGGAAAAGAGTCATTAAGTTCACTAAAAGATAAGCTACTACTCACACTCACATCAATTTTTTCATTCAAAGAGTGAGAAGTATTGGGTTTAACTATTGTACCTTGAAGTTAAGAATCTTCTTTACGTTGAGCTACCAGTGGCAAACTCTCTTGACCAATCGTAGAGATGGTCTTGTCCTCCATTCCCTCTTTCAAGTACGGAAGTTCGTTCTTCCTGTGAAGACTCTTTTAGCAATTCATTTTCTTGAGTACCTATAAAATATTCTTCATAATAAGGTGAAGTAGTAGAAATGTTAGATTGAATTTGTGGCTACTCTCTCACATCACTCCGCACATCCTTTTCTTTTTTCCACTAGTGAGTTGCCACTTTACACTCCCTTACTCCTTTCTATCTTTTTTCTCTCAAGCTCATTATACCTCTTGGTTCCACAAGGAACATTTTTCTATCTTACTACCTGAAATGGTACGATAAGCTCCCCTTATTGTGGAAAGGCCCGATTGATATAACAAGGAACATTTTGCTTTCTTTACTTTGGATTCTTCTTCTGGGAATTGTCATTGGTTCTATATCCCATTTCATGTGGCTCAGGATAATGGCACCTCAACTTCCTTTTCAATGCATCTTAAGCATCAATTGGTCTTTCCATCTCCTCTCTTCTGATTGTACTCCCAATAGTTGGAAAGCTTCTCTTCAAAAGTTCTAAGAGTCAAGTCCATATTCCTTCCTTGTGAATAGTTTGTAACTAGCAAGGATTTCATCCATCACGAGTTCCCATTTGTAGTACTCTTGGCCACTAGCTTCCATACACAAGGCAGACCATTTCACATTGGGTTCTTGCACCCTCTCAGAGGTTTCCTAGGAGGTGCATATGGAAATAGAAGTTTCCCCATTTCATCCACCACATACCTATGCCAATCTTGCTCATAAGCAACCCTATGATCTTCGAACCAAGTATATCCCAAATACAAGTCACATGTATCCATAAAAAGTACTTCACACCAAACTTCCTCTTAATAATCCCCATGAGAAAAGAATACATTGGCCATATCAATGAAACATCTCTTTTTATCACCATAAGGGTCTTCTTTCTTCACCCAATGCAATCCTAGCCTTAAGATGACCTGAGGAGTAATGTAACAACCACAACAATAGTCATGAATTTAAAGGCGAACTCTTTAATGACTATGTACTCTCACCAACATATAATGGAATCTCTCATTAGGTTCAATTTTCTTTTTGACCTTAGGTTGAACTCTACTCACAAGACTTTGAGTAATTCTATTTGGAGATGATCTCATGCCTCCATTATATGAATCGAACTCCATGGAGAGGTACCTGATTAAAACACTCACCAAAACAAATAAACACGTTAAGTTAGTGAAGTATAAACCTTACTAACGCTATTGTTTACACCTTTTGAATTGCCTCCTAAATTGGATTGACTGATGTTGATCCTTACATAGGATGGGTGTCACAAAGGTGTACAATTGCTACTCTCCATCAGAATGGATTCTTATTAATTTGAAAAATGGATGACTCCATTAAAAATAGCGGTCTTGAATAAAAATGTTAACAACAAAGCAAAATGAGAAAAGAACGAAAGAAATTGCACGAAAATAAATAAGCACACAAGAACTAATCACCTCAAGTAGGATCAATTACTAGAGTTTAATTAGTTTATATTATCAATAAAAGTGAAAATAAATGAAGATTTAAGTCAAAAACCTTAAAAGCGCAATCTGCTAGACCTATGCATGATCTGCGATTAGCAGATGCGATTTGTGGAAAGGTCTGCGATTAGCCGATGGAGCAATGCAGCTTGCAAAGTTTTTGTCAAGCTTTGCGTTTCATCTTCATTTCTTAGACACATCTGCGACTCAACCTGCGTTTAGGAGGTTGTGTTACGCAACTCAAAATTTTGTGACGTCAATTCTTCATGGGATATGTTTGGCTGACCTGCTTTTGATTATTTCTTGTATTTGAATTTGCCTTGGACCCATTTTTTCCAGATATTTTGCTATTTTGGCCTCACAAATACCTTTTCACTTTTGCACTTGGAATTTTTGATCAAACACTACTTTTTGCCCTCTTCTTCACCAAGAACAATGAAGAACAAGGATGAACACCAAAGAATATCGAAAAATCTAACAAAGGCTCAAATCAACTCCAAATTGCCTCAAATTCAGATCTATCTTACTTTTAACAAGGAGAACAAAGCCCAATAGATTTTAAGCTTCAATTCACCTTTCTTCTTCAAGACCCGTGAACTTGTTCTTCAACCTTCAAGATCCAAAAGTGGTGATTGATTAAAAAATGACTAAAATGATTTGCAACTTAAGATTTAGACTCTAACACTAGGAACTCAAAATCTAGTGCTAGAATCAACAAACAAACAAACAAGAATATGAAACTATTTTTTTTTGGTATTTTTTATTTTTGACTTTATATTTTTTTAGCAGTAACAAACCCAATACTAGACTTGTAGAAACAAATCTATACTCCGTTCTGATACCAATTGATACAATAATGAATGGAAGGATAAACAAAACAATAAAAAATATAAAGATAAAGAGGTAGAAAAAAAATAGAATTAAAAGAACCCAAAAGCTATATTAAAGCTTATGACCTCAATTGAAATATCCATAAACAAGCACCTAACATATGAAGTGGACCTCAATGAACTTGCAAGCAATCCCAAGAAACTCCCTTTTCCTAAATAAAGATCAACATAGCTTACTAAGCTCACCTTCGTTTTCAAGCTCTTAAAAACATACACAAGAGTATTTAATATCTATTTTCAGCAACTAAGGAATGAAATGGCCTAATAGTCCTTGGTTAAGTTATTACACAAGAGGCAAAAAACTGACGCTCTTGGATTGCAAAAATGGCCAAACAAGTCAGCTATCATAGTTTGGGGCCAACATGAGAAACACATGTAAGGTTTGTGGCACCATCTACGTTTTGCAGGTGGTGTCTTTCTTCACCCTCAGCTTATGCATCCTCTGTGCTCCATGTGCGGCTCGTAGATGATGTGACACTATGTGCAACCCACATGTGATGTCTTCTCTCCCATTCTTTACTGTTTTGCCTTCCCATGCAATCATCCACATTCAAAATCCCCAGAATTGCACTAAGACATGCTCTCGGACGTGCATATCCATGTACAATCCTTGTGATATTTGGTGTTCACGGGTTTGAATCCTCATCAACGACTTTGATACATCTTGGATTGTATCATTACTCGAGGAAGATGTTTTGCACTTCAGAAGGAATCCGTCCAATGTGATTTACCTATGAATTCTAATATTGTGGCTAAAGATGTTTATTTGCTTAAAGAGTGTTTCAAGAGTCCTGATATAGAGGT
Organism: Anisodus tanguticus; assembly: GCA_034509755.1. Classification (NCBI taxonomy): domain Eukaryota; kingdom Viridiplantae; phylum Streptophyta; class Magnoliopsida; order Solanales; family Solanaceae; genus Anisodus; species Anisodus tanguticus. The sequence continues at coordinate 24,867,262 of CM067550.1, read as the reverse complement.
ATAATTTCATGGCATTTGAAAGGAAAGATTTGTGAAAAAGTCCCTTTGATTTAGGTAATTTTTTTTTGAACTTGTTTAAAGATATAAGTTCGCCTTCACTACTTTTCTAAACCAAAACACATTCAAAATATCTTTTGAATAGAGTTTCACTTTGTTTGGTCCAAAATAACATAGTCTACTTGTTTTCTTTAAAGTTGGTTCGAGAAAATGATTTCGTGTATTTTGTTTTAAAATTTAAAGTTGTGGTTTCATAAACTCTAAAAGACATGACGTTTTTGTTTAAAATGCCCAAGAAAAGTGTTTGAAAATATTTTGAAGCTGCTTTGAAAAAGGTGGGATTTTTTCCTTTTATTTATTAAATCAGATTTTTAAATGGGTTTGTTTAAACCCTTCCCATCCATCTGGCCTCAAAATATCTTTTGAATAGAGTTTCACTTTGTTTGGTCCAAAATAACATAGTCTATTTGTTTTCTTTAAAGTTGGTTCGAGAAAATGATTTCGTGTATTTTGTTTTAAAATTTAAAGTTGTGGTTTCATAAACTCTAAAAGACATGACGTTTTTATTTAAAATGCCCAAGAAAAGTGTTTGAAAATATTTTGAAGCTGCTTTGAAAAAGGTGGGATTTTTTCCTTTTATTTATTAAATCAGATTTTTAAATGGGTTTGTTTAAACCCTTTCCTTCCATCTGGCCTCATATGGGTCGGGCCCCAATAACCTTAAAGAAGGACATACTCAACTCCATAATTTGAGACATGCAAGTTTCAATCATCCAAGATTAGAAGACCTATCAAATGACCATGAGGGGGACAATCTTGCAAGTGAGGCAAGGAACAAGACTCAAATAAGATTTAGGCATAACTCCAAGAGAAAGGCCTCTAGACATGTAATCATGGGATGGCAGGGATGAAAAGTCAGACAATTGATCACAATATTTGGGAAAGAAGAACTCAAAGACAAACACATGTTTCATAATCAAAGTTCCTAGTCTAATTTTAAATATCAGGGGCAATCACACACAAACTAGAAGCAGGAAAACAAAATGCTCACAGTTCATTCTAGTTAAGTTTTAGAACATCTAGGTGTCATGCACTAGCTACTAGTCATTTCCAGGAAAGAGACTTTAATTTAATCATATCACATATACTTAGAGGGTCCCACAACTTAGAGAAATAGTAAGGAGGAACCCCAGACTCAGAGAAAACCACAATGAAGCTAAGTTGAACTACTCAAAGCTTCATCTTTAGCTCATGAGTCAGAACATCACTCAATGACATCCTACAAGTATGTGACACCTCTTAAGTTCAAGACATAAAGCACATAAAGAAAATAAAGCATACAATGAACCCGTTGGGTCTGATATATTTTGAAATTCTCTATGAACTTAATTATTATTTCATCAATTATCCCTACAATCAACTCAATTGTTCATAGACTGCTACCTAGGCCAACTTTGTATCTTACACTTCCTATACTATGTGTGTAAACTATGAAGGAATAAATAAACAAAAGTTGAGGCCCAATATATATACAAACACACAGAGAGCAATTATCCCAAGACATAAAAGGTCTCATCTATCATCCTAAATTCTCAGATGTACTCTTAGCACTCAAATAACAGGCACAGAAGGTAATAGACACTATAATCCAGTTAAAAGTCTTAAATTTTTCATAGCCAACCAAACTGCAAGTAAAATCTGTTTCATTGATCATGGTTCACCTATTTCCTTGTCCTATAACTGATTCAGGTTCAACTTTCGAGTTCTCTTAACTTCACCGTCCCTCAGTCAATATTTAATCATTTTAAGTGGTCAAGCAGGGCAACACATAATGAATTAGACAATCAGACAACACGGTTTGCACTTGACAAATGAAAGGTAAAAAGAGTCCGGAAGAACATGCTTAGAAGGGTGGGACATCAAGACTGGATTCAAACTCAACTCAGACCAAATACACATCACTCAGTAAACATACTTTTTGACATAGAAAATATGAAGCACCCGTTGTCTACTATTAAAGAAAATAAAGTCTGGACCTTTTAAGAAGATTCAATAACAAACAATCAAACCATTTCAAAATCTGAAGTCTCATCTATACAGTTTTCATACTCAAGCAAGAAATGTGACCGCTCTCTTAGACCTTCCCATTTCTAGTCTGGATTCAAAGGCTAAACATAATTTAAGACTTTATCACCCTCTCTATTTTTACTCTTAAGTTAAGATTAAAACAGAATTGGAACCATATTATCCTTAACCTAAACCTCAAAAGTCTTGCTATCATATCTATATTCAATGATACTTAGGACCACATCTCTGTCACTCAACATACAACAACCACTGTTTGAACAACTATTCAAGGTTATCAGATCATTCATCTAGAAAAGCCTTAGTTTAATCTAGCATGTAAATTCCAACCCAACCTAAGCCCAACCTATTTAACCTTATCAGGGAAGTTTATAGTCCTATAAGCATTATACTTGGGACATACACCATTCAAATAAAAGAGAAAACTGTTAAACCATTTTAATCTAAAACAAGACACACATATGACTTAAAAATTATCCATTTAACCTTAGATAAGTTGTATAAATGATCATCCATCAAGTTAATTAGTCATGACAGGATTCAAATGTATCATTTTTAACTAAGTTACAAGGGACCTCAAAAAGAATCTAACTAACTTATAGATAGCATTTCAAAGTCATTTGGACAAGTATACAGACTATGCACAATGCTGTCATGCTTCTAATCTAAATATTGTTTTAGTAATCAAAACTTCAACTAAATGAGCATGTTAACTATTCAAAGCATCATATAACATCTTTGATCATGATGTAATGTTAACTAATCCTTAAACAACAAGCATAAATAGTTTCGACCAATTACATTAACCTAAATCAGTTATCATGAAACCATCACCTAAACTAACATGTAAACACTTAGTAAATGCAGAAATCTAAAAGGATAGACTGTTACCTTTTTGAGTGGCAGCCGGAGATAAGATTGGAGCTTGGGATCTTCTCTAGCTTCCACCACAACTCAGCCATAGGAATCAAACAGAAAAGAAAACTTTTAGAACTAGAAACCCAAAAATAACTTAAGAACTTTGAAGTGGGGTTTCAATTCTAGTTGGATACACTCTTCTAACTCAAAAGAAATTAGGGTTTATTTTTTAAAATTCTTAATGTAAAAAAATTTAGCTTAAGAACTCTCAAAAAAAGCCTCTCTACAACTGTTGGAAAGTGTTCTTTATATAGAATCCCAAAACCCTAGTTTTTGTTTTTGAATTGATGTGGGACTTCGAATTCGGATTCTAAATCCATTTGAAATTGAGGAAAATTTGAAAGACTCATTTGATTCGTTGAGGAATCAAAGAAATTGACAAAACTCATTAGAGTGCTGTCCTTGATGCATAGAAAAAAGAGAGAGAAGAGGACGTACCTCTATGTGTGGTGGCGGAGCCGTGAAGAAGACAAAGTTCATTAAGAACTTTTCTCAAATAAGCCATACAAGATCTGGGAAAGGCAAAGTACACTACTACTGCCATTTTTTGCCGGACCAGCAAGGAGAGAGATGAGAGATAGGATTTGCCCCTCTCATTGTTATCATGAAGGATGAAGAGGAATAGGGGATTTCCCCCTTTTAAGTGGCAGCTGGGCAAGGTCGCGGTCCCTATTGGACTGGGCCTGGACGTAGCTTGTGGGCCACGACCCAATTCTGAAGGTTTAAAGTTTTAATGAAAAATGGCCATTTTCTTCAAATTTGGCTACGAGACGTAGTTTTAAAAATAGACAAATCATTTTAATTGTGATAGTAATTAACGCCAAAATCATTTAAGACATTGTTAATTATGGCCAGATCTGCACAATTTGCTTCAATTAAAACCCAATTTGCAATGTATTAAAACCAAATTAACACAAAAATAAAAAATGTAATTGATTTCAATTAACCAGATTTCTTGACTTAACAGTGTAAAGTATTTATCAATTGACCACTGCTTTAAATATTTTCAATAGTCTTTAGTGTTACTAGTGAGAAATTTGGGGATGATCTGTTAGAATGTGACCAAATCTCTGATATTGAGTCTACCTACATAACGTCGACTTCAGGAATCAGGTCACTTGTAGTTCTACTCAATCGATGGAAAATGGTATCATTTATACGTGAATGTCTTGGTTTTGGGACATTCGGAGGACAAATCTAAGCGAAAAGAGGCTTGTACCCTCTAAGCCATCGTATGTGGTACACTTCACATCTATGGGTAAGAGTGTACATGGATATAATTCTCGAAGACTTATCTTTTCATCTATTTTAAGACATCCCGGTATGAACTTAACCGGTTGCAGGATTTTGAAAATTAAGTTTTTTTTTAAAAAAATATTGCAAAGTCAAGTGTGGATGAATGCGGTGTGGGAGGTCCTCAATCTTCTGTCCAGAAAGCTTAACTCTTTTTGACGCTTTATTTTGACCTGCTACCTAAGAAAAGTTCCACATCTACTCCGCACTTAATGGAGACCTGGGTTGATCATCTTGCTTCAACTTCTTGGTGGATTGAAGATCTCCGTTTGGTCCGTCGGGTAGCAAAGATGGTTAACCTATGAGTTTGATGTCGCTAACCTTCTTGGCTAACTTGGTTTTGCATTCCTTCTTGGATGCTTGATATTTATCCTTCATGGTCGCTTGTGTGGCCCTTTTGACCTTAAACTGTCATGGATTTCGTTCTTGGCATCATCCAACTCGAATGACCCTCTTGGTGTCACTCTGTATGGCTCTCTTGGCATTTATCTGAAGATGAATGGGTATTTTTGTACGTATGAAGAATGTATGGCCCTATTGGTATACATGATGAGTAATTATGGCACTCTTCGCTTGATATTATTTTTCATCATTTGTATGCTTGCATGAATGAGTAGCCCTCGCGGCATGCAGGATGAATAGTTATGACCCTCTTGGCTAGATCATCTTTCTTCTGTCCATTGTATGCTTGTATTAATGAATATCCCTCTCGGCATGCAGGATGAACAATTATGGCCCTCTTGGCTGGATCATCTTTCTTTCATCCTTTGTATGCTTATAAGAGTGAATGACCCTCTCGGCAATGTTTGTGAATAACCCTCTCGGCAATGTTTGTATGAATGGGCCTCTCAACAATGTTTGTGTGATGGCCCTCTAGACAATATTTGTATGAATGACCCTCTCACTAATATTTGTATGAGTAGCCCTCTTGTCAATGTTTGTATGAATGACCCTCTCGGCAATGTTTGTATGAATGACCCTCTCAGTAATATTTGTATGAATGGCCTATCGATAATGTTTGTATAAATAACCTTCTTAGCCGAATCATCCTTCCTTCAAACTTTATGTCTGCTACGGCCCTCTTGGCTGGATATGCCATTTTATCTTTTATATAACCTTTTTGGCTAGTGTATGTTGTCCTTATGAAGCTTCATCCATTTATAGCCCTTTGGCTAGATTGTGTTGTCCTTATGACACTTTTATATATTTTATAGCCTTTTGTCTAGATTGCGCCTATCCTTATGACATATTGTTTAATCCATTTTAGCCCTTTAGGCGAGATTGTGTTCATTGGAGCTTCTCGGCAAACTGTTCCTTACATATTTTTAACATTAGAACAAACAAATTAGCAAGTTAAAGTGTCGTCCACCTGACGACTTTTAAGAAACCTACATCCACAAAAAAATGTGAGTTTCAATGAGGTTGATCTGTGTCATCCGATCTTCGACGTGTCTTTCTTCCATCTTGCTGAATGCAATACCTATTTGGTCCTTTGAACCATAGTAATATAGAAAGTGAATTAAAGAATAAGGATCTTAAATGTTAGTTGTGATAAAATAGTAAGATTTCAAAGTATTTTCCCTTATGTCATGACACATGTAATTCGCATAGGGTCTTCTGCCATAGTAGTCTCTGGTGTTCCATTGCAGAACCTTTTGCAATCTTAGGCATGTTGTGGTCCTCTAAAAAAATTTGCCCTGGTTAAAGTTGTGTTGGAAAACTCTTGTGCCTAATCTTGTGAAGAAAATTTTGATATCCTCTTAAATATTCTGCCCTAGTTGATGTTGTATCGGTGACCTCTCATGCCGAATCTCGTAAAGGAATTTTTTAGATCTTCTAAAATATTCTGCTCCAGTCAAAGTTGTGTCGGCTACTTCTTGTGCTGTCTTATGAAGAAAATTTTGAGATCCTCTAAAAAATTCTACCCCAATGGCTTCCTAAGGTTTTTGGGATTTTTTATGGTGGTACGATCGAGCTCATAAAGTTCCTATGTATCCTGTAATGACAGGAATCAGGTAGAACGTAGTTCAGACATAAGGGGAAATGGTATTTTTCTTAAAATGTGACCCAGTCCTATATGGACTACCTACGTATCCCACCTCAGAAAGTCAGGTCATCGCGTAGTTCATATTATAAGGAATATCATTTGGATTTTCTATTACAGGAGAAGACCGAACCTGATATGGTTTTTTTACGTGCCTCTTCCATATGAGGTAGGTTAAGTGTAGTGCTTACAAACAAATAATGGGATTGCAACTGAAAGATGTATCTTCTATGCATAGTATCTCTTGACTGCGTCTGAATTGATTACTTTGGGCCACTCTTGTCTGTCCATTTCTGCTAGAATTAGTGCTCCTCCCGAGAGTTCCTTACGTACGACATACGATCCTTTCCAGTTTAGTGCAAACTTTCTAGTTTAGTGCGAACTTTCCTTTGCACTCATCTTCATGGGGGAATATAAGCTTGAGCACCGATTTCCCTATCTGAAAAAGTTGCGCTCTGACTCTCTTGTTGACAGATCCACCATTTATATCCCTTCGGCTAGATTGCATTGTCCTTATGCCGCTTTTCTCCATTTTATAGCCTTTTTGCTAGATTGTGCCTCCATATGACGTCTTTATCCATTTATATCCCTTTGGCGAGATTGCGTCATTGGAGCTTCTTAGACAAACAGTTCCTTACATGTTTTAACATTACAAGCAAATAGATTAGCAAGATAAATCGGCATCCACCTGATGACTTTTGACGAACTTGCATCCACAGAAAATGTGTGAGTTTCAATGAGGTCGATCTGTGTCTTCCGATCTTCGACGTGCATTTCTTCCATCTTGCCGAAGGTAATACCCATTTGGTCCTTTGAACCACGGTAGTATAGAAGGTGAATTAAAGAATGAGGATTTTAAACGTTAGTTGTAATAAAAGAGTAAGATTTAAAAAAAATTCCCATTATGTCATGACACTCGTAATTCGCATGAGGGTTTTCTTCCGTATCAACTACAATCTTCCATTGCAGAGCCTTTTGTGATCTTAGGCTTGTTGTTGTGGAATTTTTGAGATTCTCTTGGAAATTCTATCCTGGTAAAAGTTGTGCTGGCAAACTCTCATGCCGAATCTTGTGAAGGAATTTTTGAGATCCTCTAAAAAATTCTTCCCCAGTCAAAGTTGTGTTGGCAAATTCTTGTGCCGAGTCTTGTGAAGAAATTTTTGAGATCCTCTAAAAAAGCTGCCCTAATCGAAGTTGTATTGGTGACTTCTTCTGCTAGTCTTATGAAGAAATTCTTTAGATCCTCTCAAAAATTCTACCCAATGGCTTCCTAAGGGTTTTGGGATTTTTTGGGGTGGTGCGACCGAGCTCATAAAGTACCTACGTATCCTATAATGACAGGAATCAGGTTGAACATAGTTCAAACATAAGGAGGATTGGTATTTTTTCATAAAATGTGACCTAGTCCTATATGGATTGCCTACGTATCCCACTTCGGAAAGTTAGGTCATCACGTAGTTCATGTTATAAGGATTATCATTTGGATTTTCGATTACAGGAGAAGATTGAATCCGATATGGGTTTTCTATGTGCCTCTGCCATATGAGGTAGGTCAAGTATAGTGCTTACAAACAAATGATGCGATTACAACTGAAAGATGCATCTTCTACGCATAGTATCTCTTGATTGCATATGAATTGATTGCTTTGGGCCACTCTTGGCCGTCCACTTATGCTAGAATTAATACTTTTCTTGAGATTTCCTTGCGTATGATGTACGGTCCTTGCCAGTTCGACGCAAAATTTCCTTTGTACTCATCGTAATGGGGGAATACGTGCTTGAGCACTAATTTCCCTATTTGAAAAAGTCACGCTCTGACTCTCTTGTTGAATGCACAGATCATCCTTTGCTGGTATAATTGGCCGTGGCACATGACGACCATTGTTTTCTCGTCGATCAATGCCAACTGCTCATATTTTTTTGAATCCATTCTGCATCGTCTAGCTCTGCTTCACGGATGATTCTGAGTGAGGATATCTCTACTTTTGCTGGTATGACTACTTTAGTGCCATAAACTAATGAGTATGAGGCTGCTCTCATTGACGTTAGGATTGTTGATAGCCCAATAAGGCATATGGAAACTTCTCATGCCAACACTTGTGATTATCCATTATATTCCTTAGTATTCTCTTGATATTCTTGTTGGCTGCTTCAATAACTTCGTTCATTTGTGGCTGGTAGGCAGTGGAATTTTGGTGAATGATTCGAAACTGTTCACGAAAGTCCTTCCTTAGGTGACTATTCAAATTAGACTCGCTATCTATTATGATGGACTCTGGTATGCGAATCGACATATGATATTGCTTAGTGCGAAGTCATCTACCACCTTCTCCGTGACAATAAATTTGGGATGTGAATCCTACCCATTTGGTAAAGTTGTCTATGGCGACAAAGATGAACTGATATCCATTAGATACGGCAGGATCGATGGGATCGATGACATATAGACCCTAGGTAGCGAATGGTCAAGGAGAGGCTATGCATTAAGCTCTCTTGGCAGGACTTTGATCAAATCTCCATAGATCTGACATTGAAGACATCTCTAAACAAATCTACTACATTCTATTTCACTCATCATCAAGAAATAGCCGATCCGTAGGATTTTGGTATCCTACAAATATAGACTTCTATCTTAAGTGATACCTATTTTTTGCCTATTAAATGAAACGTTACTCTACCGGTTCTATGCGTAGCGATTGCTGTATAGTAAGAACATTAAAGTAAAAGACACAACACTTTTACATGGAAATCACCCAACTCTAGGGTAGTAAAAACCACGACCTACACCTTCTTTATGATTTATCCCTAACTCCACTACAACGATGAGCCTCTGCAAATTCAAGTTACAAAATTTGTACCCTAGGAACTACATTCTAATTCCTATCTTACTAATCTACCCAGAACAGTAAGCAACCTTCAAGTTTAACTTTAACTTGAAGTTGAATTTTACAAGGTATATACCTATTACAATTTCTTCTAGAAGAGCTAATAAAGGTATAACTTAACAACCAACCTAATACAAGTATCTAGACTTAAGAACTGGAAAATATTATTCAGTAGAACAACTCCTTCAATCTTCTTTGTTGTATCAAGGTCTTAACTTTGGAATCAAAACTCTCTCAAAGATATCGCTTATCCCTAAATATTATGAATTTTCTCTATGTGAGTGCATAATGTTCTGCATGGTGAGACTTGGTATATATAGAAATTGTATTCATCAATAGTGGATGACCTAAATCCTGCTTGATATGACCGATCAAAGTAGAATAGGGTTTGAGGTTGATTGAGATTCTTACACCTTCTCACATATTTAGTTTTCTTGTATGACTCTGAAATATCTTGATAAGTAGTGCAAAATCCGAATAACTATTGCATGGAATCCTGTTGTCTTGTAGATCAAGTCCTGACCATAAAATATAAATCCTACTCGCAGTATGATTCTAGGACGGAACATGTTCCTGGACCTGTTCCTAGTATATATTCCTGTCGACTCTGTCTCCCTTCTATGTTTGAGAAGGAACATGTTCTCTGACCTAGTTTATTCACTTTTGCCCTGATCTTGATTCATTCTGCTCTATACCTCAACTTCTATCTGATAGAATAAGTGTATGGACCTGGTTCATTAACCTCATGCATTTTTTTTGTCAATAATCAAAACTACCACTTATCATTCTACTAATGCCAATAAATTCCTCCTTTTTGATGATGACAAACCTATTCCTATGATTCCACTGTATAACCCTATGCAAAACATCTCAAAGCCAAAACGATTTGACAGAACACCACTAGGATGAACTAGGTTTGCATATATAGGTGATAAATATTACACATTTGCTTCCCCCTTTTGGCATAATTAAAAAGTGATTGCAGTGCTGAAAATCCAAATGTGAATGTTACAATATTAAACTCATGGCCATTGGGGCTATCATATACACAACACTGTAGAACAAATTACTCAACCATGTCTAAACACTATACTTACGGCACAAATGAGGCAAAGGATGAAAGATAGAGAAATTTTATTTAATCATACTTTGAGTACAAATCTACCCTATGCATTACAAAGTATAGAACAAGCCACTTAATCAAGAAAAGCAGGACTTTATAGGGCATGAATTAGGACTTACACACAGTAGGGAATCATGAGTAAGGGTAAGGTGATGAGTCTGGACACTTTGCTAGGGACTATGAGGAAGGTTGAAGTGAGTTTTGGTTCTCCACTGACCACCTTCTTTTTCACCTTTGTATCATATGTCTCGTGCACTTTATCTAAGACCTTTCTGCTAACCCCTTCGCTATTGTAAGTATACTTCTTTTTCCTAACTGCTCTCTATTTCCAGATAGTTGGGATCTGTAGATAATGGCAGTCGATTTCCTTCAGTACCCTTCTTGGTTTATTCATGAGAACCAAGACTTAGGATATCCTTCTTTCCCAGAGATAATAAGATTTTATTCGCAAAGGGCAATCTAGTGTGCTAATGATAGAGAACAGGGTCTGCTGTGATTCTGTCGCAATATCCATAGAGAGGTGAGTGAGAGTCATGAGAGGTATGGTAGTGGTGTCATTGGTAGATGGTGTGTGTGTGGATTTTGGACCAGAGAACACTAGTTGAGATAAGATTAGGCAATTTTGGGATCAGAGTGAAGGGCTAGGTTAGTTTAAGTAGAGGAGCAGTGAGGTGTGAACATGATAGAGATAAGATTTCCTTGGGAAGAGTCTGATTTGATGGCCAACTTTTTGAAGGAACGCCAACTTGAAAGTTTTTAAAAAGCTGGTTACTTGTAAGTACAGACCTAAGTTTGTATGAACCAGTTTTCATTTATAGCATATGATGTAAGTATGGAGGGGTGAGTGAGGGTAAGTGGGGCTGAGTTCAGCAGGGAACTAGTTGACGAGATAATGGATGAGCTTTTGAAAAAGCTGGTTACTTGTAAACACAGACCTAAGTTTGTATGAACCAATTTCATTTTATAGCATATGATGTAAGTATGGAGGGGTGAGTGAGGGTAAGTGGGGCTGAGTTCGGCAGGGAACTAGTTGACGCGACAATGGATGTGAAATAAGGGTTCTCGAGTTAGGTGTTACTACCGGGTAAGTGGTGTTTTGGGACTATTTCGGGTAGTTTGGTGAGGAGTCGGGCTTAGACGCTTTGTGGGGTAATTGAGGGTATGTTGAGAGTTATAGTGGTGGTCGGGGTTCAATAAGCATATGGTGGAAAGGCCACGGAATAGAACCTGAAACAGTGAGGTTCTCGGTTTATCAGCTACTGCTGGGCAGTGAGGATGTGGTGGCTGTATTGGGTATTTATAAAAGAATTGGGTCAAGGAGTTTTATGGGGCAGTTCTAGACAGGTTGAGGATAATCTTGATGATTGGGGTTTGATGGTTTAATGGTGGTAAGGCGACGGAACAAAATTGAAACAGTAAGGTTCCGGTAAAGTGTGTTATGCGGATAATTTGTTGCTGTCAGGTTTGGACGGGCAGTTGGGGATGGTTTTGGGGGTTGCCCTTTAGGGTGGATGTTTATAAGGTATTATGGGATGTAGTAGTGGAAAGAACGAAGTGGTTTGGACAAGGAATGCACACGGGATGCAAAGTACAAACCCAAGGACACACCAAGTGTTGGACGGTCGATAAGGACACGGTTGATATGGTTTGGATAATGACAAGGGGGTTTTAATGCCAAAGTCGAAACCAAGATAGGGATGACCAATTTAACAAAGGACTAGATAGAAGTTGCTAAGTACAAGCCCGAATACTAACCAAGTAAGGTTGGCCGGAAACCTTAAGATAGACCCTAGGTTTGGGTTTGGTTGGGTCACACAATCCCAACGTCCACTCGCCCTAAAGGGGGTTCCTTAAGCTTGGACTTAGTTAAGTCACATAGTCTTAACTAAGCGTACACCGAAGGGAAACCTTAGTTTGGGTTCAACTAAGTCACACAGTCTTAACTAAACTTGTACCAAGGGTTTGGTTCACACAAGAAACTCTCAATTTTATATTCAAGAAACTCTCGATTTTACAATGGCCTAAGGCCTCTATTTATAGTACAAAATAGATTATTCTAGAAAGCAAATGAAAAGACGCAAACTAACACCTAGTGTGAATGCATTTGGATTGACTTGGTGACCAAGGGAGTTTAGCCACCTCTTCCTCTTCTCTAGGCCGAAATTGTTGTCTCCTATGTAATAATATTCATGAACTTGATTCTTCCAACAACCTCATCTTCTTGGAATGTGTTGGAAGCTTCTATTCCTTGCATTTGTGTGCCTTGGACAAATGGATAAGGGAGTATTTCGACCAACACTTCATCATCCCGGTGTCCTCAAGTTGGTTCATGAATTGTCTTTTTGGAAGCCTCATCTTCTAGACCATTCTTGTCCTTGCCAACTTGTCACTTTCGACCTAGTCATCCTTCTTGGCCTTGCCACCTTGGCTTGAACAACTTCACACGTCCTTGTCACCTTTTTGGAGGACCTCTTGGCTTTGTCCCTTTATGACGTGGTACATTAACTATGGGGCTAATAGTTATTTACACGTTACACCATGTCCTAAGGAGAACTACAAGCTAAGCTAAGACTTAAAGTTAAGCTAATAGAAAAACATGGTCTTCGGCCAAGACCTACACACAAAGCCGAATAAAACATGTACTTGAATCTTCACGTAACAAGTTTATTCCATTCCATTTTCCATTTTCCATTTCATGTTAGGCATATAAGTGTAGAATGACATGCCATTGTTGGCACTCTTAGGAAGGCACTTCCCGACTCATGTTGGGAGTTTAGATTCGTGGACTGATTTACATCAATCTCCCCTTCTTTGAAGGAATTTGCCCTCAAATTCATACCGTCTAAATGTTAATTTTTTTTTCAACAACAAGTGTTGATCTAATATTTTCCCCATTAGATAGGATCGGAAATTTTATATTGTAGGAGCCTTCCTTAATTCTTGCCAAATATGGATCCGAATATGAGACCAATGGGTTTTATTCAAAATATTGCCCATATTGGGTCACATATCCTATAAGATATAATCCCTTGTCATAAATAGAATAATGGCACGGTATATCATTCAATCTTGCGTGATAGAAAAATATGGCATTTACATTAGTCTCACGTTTGACTCCCAATGGCCCTCAATGGTTTGGCATAGATTCCACCGTGGTTGGATTATCACATATGCCCTCGGATGATGTGGTGCAAAGCATAAATGGTTGTAGCACCTTGTGTATGGAACTCACGAGGGGACTTGGAAAGTTGCATAACCCGAATGGCATCAAACCCGAGTTGATCTTTAATATCGTCTTCCATTCACCTTCTCCTCAGATTTCCACTCAAAGGTAGCCACATTTCAATTCTATCTTAATGAACAATTTGGCTCTACTCAATTCATCAAAAAGTTTTTTCAACCTCGGTATAAGAAGTTTGTTTCCCATGATGAAGTTGTCGACCTCTTGGATTTCAACACACATGTGCCAAATTTCATTTTCTTTTGACTCCATCAAGATCATCTCCTTGGCCGGATTGTGTGCATATGCTTGAGGGTTGGGTATTGAACTTCTTGAAGATACACCAAGAGAGTGTTTACTACTTATCATAGGGAATGGTCTGGTTGTAAACCCATCCGCACATGCAACTTCCAAAGGCTCCTTTGAGTCGGCACCTATAGCACTCCATTTTCTATCTCTCGCGCATCAAGTAAGGGGGTCGCAGAACTTTCCTTGGCTTCGGATTCCTCCAAGGACTTCGCACCATCTTCATTTGTCACTAATTAATCGGGGGTTAGGACATTCTTTGCCAAAGTGTCCCAATTCTCAACATTGGAAACACTTTTTTCTCCTTTTGTCTATCCCCGTGGTGACCTCTACCTTCTCTGTGTCTCTTTCTACAACTCCTTGGTCATATAATCGATTAGTAAAAGAAGTAGTACCCTCTTCTACCTTTTGATATTTGTTTTCAACTTTGTGACCATACAAGGGGTTGATAAAAAGGGTGCTGCCTATTTTTTTTATATTGGTGGGCCTTACGTAAGGCTTTGGGGCACTTCTCCTTTATGGTTTCTCAACCACGCCTCCGAAGGTGCGGCATGACGCAACTTCAACCTTTTCTTGACGATGAGTGGGGAGTCGGAAGTATAGATTTTGTTCATGCTCCCTTGGTAAAAATTTCCTCAACATATGCTTCTTTAATTTCTTCCAAGAGTCAATCTTGGTCTTGTCACTTCTTTTTCGATTGGTTCTTAGATTTTCGTACCAATCGGAAGTAAATGATTTGAGCCTTGATTTGGCAACTTTGAAGCACTCATGATCGTCATATTGCTGGTACTTGAAAAATCCCTCAATGATGTTTAACCATTTAAGGAACTCTTTTGGGTTAATATCTCCATAAAAAGTTGAGAGATAAACATCTCTTTTTAATATTGGTACATATTCAGTGAAAAGGTCACTAACGATTTTCTGAAGTTCTTTTTTGTTTGTAGGCGACATTTTTGTGATGGTCGTCGTGTCAAGACGTGGGACATGAGCGCCTTTCTTTGATACCAATCTGATATAAGTATGGAGGGGTGAGTGAGGGTAAGTGGGGCTGAGTTCGCCAGGGAACTAGTTGACGCCACAATGGATGTAAAATAAGGATTCTCGGGTTAGGTGTTACTACCGGGTAGATGGTGTTTTAGGACTGTTTCGGGTAGTTTGGTGAGACGTTGGGCTTAGACGCTTTGTGGGTCATTGAGGGTGTGTTGAAAGTTATTATGGTGGTCGGGGTTAATTGAGTATATAGTGGCAAGGCCATGGAATAGAACCTAAAACAGTGAAGTTCTCGGTTTATCAGCTACTGTCGGGAAGTGAGGATGTGGGGGCTATATCGGGTATTTATACAAGGAATTAGGTCAAGGCGTTTTATAGGGTTGGTCTAGATAGGTTGAGGGCAGTCTTGATGATTGGGGTTTGATGGTTGAATGGTGGTAAGGCGATGAAACATAACTGAAATAGTAAGGTTCCGGTAAAGTGTGTTATGCATACAATTTGTTGCTAGTCAGATTTGGATGGGTAGTTGGAGATGGTTTTGGGGGTTGGCCTTTGGGGTGGATGTTTATAAGGTACTATGGGATGTAGTGATGGAAATAACGAAGTGATTTGGACAAGGAATGCACACGGGATGCAAAGTACAAACCTAAGGACACACTAAGTGGTGGACGGTCGATAAGGACACAATCGATATGGTTTTGATAATGACAAGGGGATTTTAATGCCCAAGTCGACACCAAGATGGGGGTGACCAATTTAACAAAGACTAGATCATATTTGCTAAGTACAAGACCGAATACTAACCAAGTAAGGTTGGCCGAAAACCTTAAGACAGACCTTAGATTTGGGTTTGGTGGGGTCACACATTCCCAACTTTCACTCGCACTAAAGGGGGTTCCTTAAGCTTGGACTTAGTTAAGTCACATAGTCTTAACTAAGTGTACACCGAAGGGAAAGCTTAGTTCGGGTTCAACTAAGTCACACAGTCTTAGCTAAACTTGCACCAAGGGTTTGGTTCACACAAGAACCGAAGGTACTCCCAGAGCACCAACTAAGAATATCAATCCCAAATTGAAAGACATAGCAAAAATGAGTAAATAATCAAGTTTTATATTCAAGAAACTCTCAATTTTACAATGGCCTAAGGCCTCTATTTATAGTACAAAATAGACTATTCTAGAAAGCTAATGAAAAGACGCAAACTAACACCTAGTGTGAACGCATTTGGATTGACTTTGTGACCAAGGGAGTTCGACCACCTCTTCCTCTTCTCTAGGCTGAAATTGTTGTCTTCGATGTAACAATATTTAGGAACTTGATTCTTCCAACAACCTCATCTTCTTGGACTATGTTGGAAGCTTATATTCCTTGCATTTGTGTGCCTTGGCCGAATGGATAAGAGTGTATTTTGACTAACACTTCATCTTCTTGGTGGCCTTAAGTTTGTTCATGAATTGTCTTTTCGAAAACCTCATCTTCTAGACCATTCTTGTCCTTGCCAACTTGTCACTTTCGACCTAGTCATCCTTCTTGGCCTTGCCACCTTGTCTTGAACAACTTTACACAACCTTGTCACCTTTTTAAAGGACCTCTTGGCTTTGTCCCTTTATGACGTGGTACATTAACTATGGGTGTTAAGAGTTATTTACACGTTACACCATGTTCTAAGGAGAACTACAAGCTAAGATAAGACTTAAAGATAAGCTAAAATAAAACATGGTCTTCGGCCAAGACCTACACATAATGACGAATAAAATATGTACTTGAATCTTCACGTAACAAGTCCAATTCCATTCCATTTTCCATGAAATGTTAGACATATAAGTGTAGAATGGTGTACCATTGTTGGCACTCTTAGAAAGGCACTTCCGGACTCATGTTGGGAGTTTAGGTTCACAGACTGATTTACTTCAACATAGGCACTGACCTAGTATGGAGAATATGTTTGTTGATATGGTTCATGGACTGAACGCATAAGTAACACAAATGAGAGGTAATGTACCTAAGAAATGAATGATCTTATGCACTTGTTCCCAGCCAATATTTGTGACAGAAGTACCTGTTAGTCGGTTATGAGATTAATAAACTATGAGAGTATAGGACATACAACTGAATGCACAAGATCGAGTAGAACATTTATTCAAATATTGGAGCTAGTTTGAATTGAGACAACTATTCTACCCAATCGTGAGGAGATACTTATGTATTTTTAATCATCATCAGTTCTAAAATGTTTGTCTCAAAGTGCTCTCTCCATAGGGCTTTTGTGAAAATATTTGTTATCTGTTTATCAGTAGCACATAATCGGATTGAGATAAGACCTTTTTCAACATTGTCTTTCAAGAAGTGATGTCTTATGTCAATGTGTTTAGTTCTTTTATGCCGCACATGATTTTTTGCAATGTTAATAACACTAATATTATCACAGAATATAGGAATGCAATCAATATTCACACCAAAATCCTTTAGCTGTTGTTTGATCCATAAAAACTAAGCACAACAGGATGTATCTTCCACGTATTCTGCCTCACAGTTGATAAGGCTAAAGAGTTATGCTTTTTGGTAGCCCAGGAGACTAAGCATGAACCAAGAAAATGTGCCATACTTGAGGTACTTTTTCGATCAATCAGGTACCCTGCATAATCATTATCTGCATATCCCACCAAGTCGAAATTGCTTCCTCTTGGATAGCATAGTCCTCGATCACTTGTTCCTTTAAAGTGTCGTAAGATCCTTTTCACAGCCTTAAGATGATATTTCTTTGGATTTAATTGAAACATTGTGCACAGTCCTACACTAAATACTATGTCGGTTTTGCTAGCAGTGAGATACAGTAATGATTCAATCATGCCTCTGTAGAGTTTTTGCTCCAGAGGTGAATTAGGTTCATCATGGTCTAATTTTATCACAATGGACTTGGAATCTTCCATCTTGAACCTTATTCCTCGAGCAGGAGGTTGAGCATCATGATGAGCCTTCTGAGAGGGAGGAGGTGGGACCAGTGCAGGCTCCGCTAGAGATGATTGCCATGCCAGTGCTTCAGAATGCCATGGTTCGAATCTTGAGCCTTCTTGAGGGATTGACCCAGACAGGTGTTCTTCCAGCTACTCCAGATGGACCTCAAGCCCGAGTAGGAGATCAGACTCTATATCAGTACCATACTCTAGGGGTGCAGCCTGCAACTTCCATGAAACCCCGTATTGATGAGATTCTAGCCCCAAATTTTGGTCCTCAGCCAGTTCATGTACCAGTTATGACCCGCGAGGAGCATAAGATGTTTGAGCAATTTTCCAACATGAAGCTTCCTAGCTTTTACGGTACACATGAGGAGGATGCTTATGAGTTCATTGTGAGTTGTCATGAGAAGCTTCACACTCTAGGTATTTTCGAGTCACGTGGTATAAATTATGTTGATCTTTAGCTGATCCGGGATGCAAAATAGTAGTGGAGGTCCTACATTGAGTAATTCGTTCAGAACTCAGTTGACTGCTTCTATAGAGACGGCGGAGCATCCTTGGCTCAGCATTATAGCACATAGGGCTTTAGCGCTACTACAGCGCTTCGCTAACTCGAAGCACCTCGCTATGAGAATCTAGCTTCGCTAACGCTCAGCTAAGTCTTGTACCTTCACGCTGACCGTTTGCTTCTTAGTTCTTGGACCGAATGGAAAAGATGCAAAGCTAAGAGAGAGGTGGAAGGCTTACATAACTGAAAGAATAGAATGTCTCTCTACGACAACAACTAAAGCAAAAGCAAATTCAACCTTAGCCGATTAGAAGGCTAGCATAATAGCTAAAGGAAAGGGCTATGGTGATAGACCCCAAAGAAGATACCCTTGCTCACACCTTAGATGGATTCAAAACCAAAAGCCATCGCGCCTTTAGCCGACTGGGAGGACTCCCTAGAAATTCCTTGTTTAGAGAAAGCTGTACAATCAATGAAAAGAGGGGACAATACGATTACTGAGGATGGTGGATACCTCTTTGAGTGGATATTCTGACAAAAAATGTGACATTCCATGCCCTCGGAGAGTGCTTTCGGATAAGAAAGACTAGTCACTTTAACCTACCTTTCTAGCTTTAGTTGCCTTAAGGCTTGTCTTTTTTTCAGAACCTTGTTACTTTGTTGCTGTCTTTTCGCCTGAGGCTTTCGGACAAGACTACTTACTCCAAAGAGGTTAGTAAGCTACCTCTTCCGCTTTCGAGCAAGGGTAGCTCGAAGGTAGAGTTGAGCGGAACCGGGCATAAGGAGCAACAATCGCTATTGATAGTTCCTCCGCTAGGGGAACGTCAGGAGGGGGACATGCTCTATGTCCACTGATTCTGTTTAGTACAGTATAGGAAGCTCTTCTTTGAGTGAGAGGTTCTAGAATTCCATTCATTTAGCAATAAGAAACTTTTCCACATAGAGGTTTCAGCTAGTTAAAGCGAGAGTGCATCCAAAAATTCTAGAAGAGTGCTTCTTAAAAAAAAAGGATTCCAACAACAAAACTGCTTCCACAACTACGAAAGGCAAATTTCTATATGTCAACCAGCTGGGTCGCCTTCGTTGACTTGGACCTGGTTCTATTAGGTTTGTTTAGAGAGGTATCTTCCCCTCATTTTATAGCGAGCAAGAGGGATGAGTTCTCCAAGTTGGAGTAGGGAGTTTTTCTATTACCGATTATGAGTCCGGATTTCATGCCTTGTCTCATTATGCAGCATAATTACTCCCTACTGAGACATAGAGGGTTAGATGTTTTGTGAGATGATTGACTATCCCACTTTAGTTAGAGATTCTATAGTTGGTATCTTTTGGGGTATCATTCCAGACCGTGGCAGACCACACCAATATGGTTGAGTCAGTGAGGGGCAAGTCCTAGAGGAGAGGCAGTGAGAAGAAGGCTCGCAAGCTTGGTAACTTCAGTGGTTCCTATTCCAGGTGATGGGGGCAGAATGGCAGGCCCCACCATTCTCAGTCTAGTCACCCTATTCAATCAGTGCTCTATATTTCAGTATTGGTCTTTCAAGGAAGAGTGGTTACAATATAGGGTAGATATCTAGGGGTTTTCAGTCCCGATTTTCAGATCGTGGAGGGCATTCTGGTTCATCCATAATTGTTCAGCATCCCATGTTGGGGAAGTCGTGCTATGAGTGTGGTGGCTTTGCACATACCCAGAGAGACTGTCCCAAACTTAAATCGGGTGACGCTGAACATGGTTCTCAAGCTTAGACATGCAGGACTCTAACACAGTCTGGTATCTGAGGTTCGCAGTCGGGCATATATGGTACTCAGTCAGCGAGAGGTTGAACTTATGCAACTTGAAATAGTCACTGAGGGATGACTTACCCACTTCTATTCTTTTCCAGGTATACTAGAGGCCAAGGCTTCTGATGCGGTTATCACAGGTATTATAGTGATTCTTCGTGGATTGGACTGGGTTGTGTGTGATGCAAGAAGGCAAGGTTATAGCATATGCATCGAGGTAGTTAAAGGTGCATGAGAAGAACTATCCCACTCATGATTTGGAGTAGGCAGCGGTAGTCTTTGCCTTAAAGATTTGGAGGCATTACTTGTATGGGGTTCACTGTGAGGTATTCACCAATCATTGTAGTCTCCAACATGTGTTCAGTCAGCAGGATTTAAATTCTAGGCAACGTAGATGGATGGAGTTGCTCAAGGATTATGACATTAGCATTCTTTATCATCCGGGCAAGGCTAACGTGGTAGCAAGTGCGTTAAGCCGAAAGATAGTGAGTATGCGTAGCTTGGCACAGTTGATTGTGGACGAGTGTACTTTGTCTATCGAGGTCTAATCCTTGGCTGTCACGACCCATTTTTAAGGAATTATGGTGGCACCTACACTAGTCCCACTGGTAGGCGAACCACCCCCAATTAACCAACACAATAAAGTAAGAAATGGGGAAATAACAAAATGCTTAATAAAATTGTCTGATCATAATATAAAAATGAAAATAAGTCTGAATATAGCAATACGACCCCCAAATTTGGTCAATAATACAAGAGATCTAAACCGAATAAAAAGTCTGATAAAAGGATAACAAAAACCAAATGTCTAGAAATGTCTCCCGAACAATAAAAGACAATAGTAGAGATAGTAGCATCCAGCGCATGCTGGAAGGAAGCATCCTCACCCTAAATATTGGATATCCACTGGCTCAGACTCAGCTACGTAGTCCTGAACTAGTGGAAGGCGCAATATCTGCATCCAAAAAGAATGAAGAAAGTGTATCATGAGTACACAACGTACCCCCGTAGGCATCATAGGCTGACAACGACGGAACATATGTAACAGAAATAAATATCGAGTTAACCTTCAAGTAATCCTATACTAAATAGTTCAATAAATCATATGATTCACCTTGTCTTCATAATAGGTCACTGACCAAACAAGTCACTTTGTTCATACATGGGTTCATGAATCATGTAAGTCATCATATTTACAGAAGAGTTCAATACCCAATAATCCAAGTATCAGGTGCTCAGTTATAATATATGTATGAAATGAATGTAATGCATGGGCCAGATACCTTTCATCTCCAATATACATGCGTTCAAATTCTATGAACTGCACACCCATGGGGGACCCGCGAAGTCCATATAGTAATCCGAAATTTCTCAATGATTCCCAGCTTTTGGCTGGGCGTGCAACCCGTTCATCCACGTATCCCCATCATCTCAGTGTTGCCAACCATCTCATAAAATATTCTTATCTTTCCGGTCTGTAGGACCCACAACATATTCATACCACTCTCTTTTTAATACAATAAGAACTATGAGTGTATGAATGCAAATGACAATATAAGGCTAGTAATTAGGAAGCATGAGATGCAACCAAGTATAAGAGATGAATTTCACATGCTTTTAGAAAGTCAATAACACGTAATCCACGTACAATAAGGTTATCATATCGAAAGCAATGTGATGAATAAGCACAACAATAGCAAATATGACGACGAGCCCACATAATTGCGACAAGCCCAATGAACAACAGTCGAAATCAATTTAAGGTTGATTCTCCAAATCACCCATCATCATAGTTCAACACCGGTACCCACCCAAGCATTCAACATAATCGCTAAGGTGGGACTCCCAAACACGCCCAATACCCCTTAATATTTATAACTACTACGTACTTCCATCGAAGGCTATAAAGAGAAATCGTAGCCTACCTCAAAGCCGTGCAGGAGCCACAAATGGTCAACCATCTACGCACGCCTTGCCCTTTCGGAGCACCTCGTAAAAATCATAGTCTAACATACATAAACTCTACGTTAATAATTAAGCTAATACACATACAAGGACTTAGTCTTTAAACATACCAAAAGACACCTAAAACAACCCCGAGCCGACGGTGCCAAAATCTGAATATATTATTAAAAAATCATAGTTACATACTAACTAGTCACATCCTTAAATTAATTTGAAATCTAGGCTCAATTAGATCCTTAATTACATGATTAGGTAAAATCCCCAATTCCAAACCGTAGAATTTTCCCCAAGTTAAACATTACACCATGATCATCTACCATTAATTATTAACAATTCAGAATATCAAGATCATCTAATTCATATTATACCCTTAAATCAAGGATTAAACCCTCTTATTCTACCATGGAGAACTTACAACATTTCTTTCCCAAATATAATCTATACTAAGATTAAAAACCTTAAAATATGAATCATAATCAATAAGGGTGAAGAATTTACCTCTAAGAAGAACCTAAGATCAAACTTCAAGAAATTCCCCTCTCTATCAGCTCTAATCCCGAGATAAAGGGTTTTGGGAAATGGCATCGATTTTACGTCATTAAATAAGTTGACTATTAGCAATTCCGCACCGATAGAATCGATCTCGTAGGCGCGATTTTGCTTCGGCAAAAAAGGGTCCACTGAGGCGCAATCACTTGACACCTCGCCACAATGAAGAAGCAGGAAAAACTCCGCAGAGGCTCTTTCACCTCTGCGAGACATCTCCGCAGAGGCGGAATCTCACAAAATACTCAAGGTCTGCATCTTCGAGCCAACCTTCACAAAGACGGACACGTAGAAGCGGCCATACGATCGCCGGCGCGAACACCAAACACCAGCAACTAGAGAACTTATTAAATCTTCCATCAAACATCAAAACACTCACGAGACCCCCCTGGATACAAAGCAAACATGCTACCTCAAGGTAGATAGTTTATATTTCTCATATAATCGACCTAAGAAATACTTTTCTAAAGAATCATCCAAAATACCCAAATATCATAATTTCACAAATAATGCCAATAAGTATATCTGATTGCCTTGGGAAGCGAACTAATGACTCAACTAAATCATAAATGACTCTCTGGAACTACCTGAATTGACACAACTCGAAAATGAACCCATATACTTGAAAGTCAACTTTGAGTCAAACTAATCAACTCTAAGATTCTTATTTTAGGGTTTTCATATGAAAATTACATAAATGAACCTCGAGATTCATGTCACCTATACCCACACATCACAAACCTCAAACAGAGTCTACGGGAAGGACAATATGGTCAAATAAGGGTCTTTAGATAAAAATAACCGGATGAGTCGTTACAGACGAGCACATTATCTGGCTGTTCTGAACTTGCTTCTTGGTACAAGGGGAGGGGCGAAGAATTCTAGTTCTAGTTCTAGTTCTTTTTCTGCCTAATCTTTATACCAATTAAACAAAATTCATCCTCAAACGAAGAGAAACAAAAAGGGGAAACTTACCAGAAGTTGTGAACAAGTGAGGGTATAGGCTTCACATATTTGACTCCGTCTCCTAAGTCGCCTCCTCAATAGGATGATGCTTCCACTACACCTTCACAGAAACAATCTCTTTGGACCTCAACTTTCTCACATGCCTGTCCAAAATAGCCACTGGCTCCTCATCAAACTCCAATTTTTGATCAAGCTATACAAAGTCCCACTGGATAATATAAGAAGCATATGCATGATACTTCTTCAACATAGATACATGGAAAATTGGATGGACACCTGAAAGAACTGATGGCAGAGCCAACTCATATGCCACCTCAGCAACCCTCTGAAGAATTTCAAAACTTTTGATATATCTCGAACTCAACTTTCCTTTCTTGTCGAATCTCATCACGACCTTCAATAGAACCCTATCACCAACCATAAACTCCATATCTCAAACCTTCTGGTCCGCATACTCTTTCTGTCTTCTCTCAACTGCTAGGAGCTTGTCCTAAATTTCTTTCACCTTATATAAGGAGTCTCTCAACAGATTAATACCCAAGGCCGAACCTCAAACGCATTAAACTACTCAATCCGAAAACAACACCTCCAACCATACAAAGTTTCGAATAACACTATATCAATATTGGAGTGATAACTATTGTTGTACGCAAACTCGGCCAAAGGTAAGAACTGGTCCCAATTACCACCAAAATCAATCACGTAGGCTTGTAACATATTCTCCAAAACCTGTATGGTCCGCTCGGACTGACCGTCCATCTAAGGGTAAAATATTATTCTGAGATCCTAGCAAGTACCCAACATCTTTTGCAAAGTCTGCTAGAAATGAGAAGTAAACTGAGTACCCCAGTCTAAAATGATAGAAATAGGTACCCTATGCAGACAAACAATCTCATAAATATAAATCTTAGCCAATTTCTTAGAATTGTAAGTCATCTGAACCAGAATGAAATGCATGGACTTGGTCAACCTATCAATGATGACCTAAATAGCATCAAACTTGCACAAAGTCGTAGACAACCCAACAACAAAATACATAGCAATCCGCTCCCATTTCCACTCAGGAATGGGCATCCTCTAAGATAAACCACTGGGTCGCTGGTGCTCATACTTGACCTGCTGACAATTCGAACACCGATACACAAACTCAATAATATCTCTCTTCATCCTACCCTACCAATAGTGCTGCTTCAAGTCACAATACATCTTTGTAGCACCTAGATAAATCAAATATCTAGAGTTGTGAGCCTCCTCTATAATTAATCTCGTCAAATTGCCAACACGAGGAATACACACTCTCCCCTTGATCCTCAAGATCCCTTCACCATCAATCACAACCTCCTTAGCTTTACCCCACATCACTTTATTCCATGATTTTGCATAATTTCACATCATTATACTGGTGGGCCTTGATCTACTCCAAAATAGATGACCTCACCTCTACACAAGCTAAAATCCTTCCTGGATTCGAAATATCAAGTCTCACGAAACTGTTGGCTAAGGACTGAACCTCCAATGCCAAGGGACGCTCACTAACTATCAAATGCACCAAACTCCCCATACTCACTGCCTTTTGTCTCAAAGCATACGCCACCACATTCGCCTTTCCTGAATGATACTAAATAGTTATATCATAGTCCTTAAGCATCTCCATACACATGTGCTGTCTAGAATTCAAATCCCTTTGAGTGAACACATGCTGAAGACTGCGGTGATCTTTATACACCTCACAATGAACTCCATAAAGGTAATTGATCCAAATCTTTAAAGAAAAAATAATAGCTGCCAACTCTATATCATGAACATGGTAATTTTTCTTATGCACCTTCAACTGCCTCAATTCATAAGCTATCACCTTACCCTTCTGCATCAACACATAACCTAACACAAAAAGTATCACAATACATAGTAAAATCCTTTCTTTCCACTGGAAGGGCCAAAATCAATGTGGTCAAAAGTGACTTGAGCTTTTGAAAGCTCTCCCCACACTCATCGGACCACTGGAATGACACCCCATTCCGAGTCAATTGCGTCAAATGAGAAGTAATAGAAGAAAATCCCTTAACGAACCAATGATAATAGCTAGTAAGATCCATAAAACTTTGAATCTCTATATTTGAAGTAGGTCTAGGCCAGCCCCTGACTGCGTCTATCTTCTTTGGTTCAACCATAATATTCTCCATGGACACCACATGTCCCATGTATGCTAAAGAACTAAGCTAGAACTCTCACTTTGAGAATTTAACATATAACTTCTTCTCTTTTAATAATCCTAGAACCACTGTGAAATGCTTCTCGTGGTCATCCCGACTCTTTGAATAGATCAAAATGTCATCAATGAAGACAATAAAAAATGAATCCAAATAAGGGTTGAATATTCCATTCATTAAATCCATGAATATTGTGGGGGCATTGGTAAGCCCAAATACATCACCAAGA
Source organism: Anisodus tanguticus (assembly GCA_034509755.1). NCBI lineage: Eukaryota > Viridiplantae > Streptophyta > Magnoliopsida > Solanales > Solanaceae > Anisodus > Anisodus tanguticus. The sequence continues at coordinate 24,841,238 of CM067550.1, read as the reverse complement.
ACTCATAATGACCACAATGAGTCCGGAAATCCATATTTGGAACATCCTCAACCCTGATCTTCAACTGATGATACCAATACTTTGAATCAATTATCGAGAACACATAAGCACCCTGAAGCTGGTCGAACAGATCATCAATATGAGGAATATGATAGTAGTTTTTTATGGTGACCTTGTTCAATTGCTATAGTCAATGCACATGCGCATGGTGCGATCCTTATTTTTCACGAACAACATAGGAGCACATCAAGGGGAGACACTAGGTCGAATAAACCCCTTACTTAGTAAATCCTGAAGATGTTCCTTCAACTCTCTCAGCTCCTCCAGAGCCATATGGTATGGAGGAATAAAAATAGGTCGAGTACCCAACTCTAGATCAATACAGAAATCAATATCTCTATCCTGCGCCATGCCCGACAAATCTGACAGAAAGACCTCGACAAACTTACTCACTATAGAAACTAACTCAAGGGAAGGAATCTCCGCACTCGTATCCTGAATATGAGCTAGGTATTCCAAACAACCGTTATCTACTAACTTTTTAGCCTGGATGAAAGAAATAATCTTTTTGGAAGTAGGGCTGGGAGCGCCCTTCTACTCCAACGTAGGAATATCTGGCATAACTAGAGTGAGTGTCTTGGCATGATAGTCCAGAATCACGTGGTACAATAATAACCAATCCATCCCCAAGATAATATCGAAATCAACCATGTCTAATATGACCAAGTCTACCAAGGTATCATAACCCATAAAAGTAACCACACAAATCCGATAGACTCGATCTACAATCACACAATCACCAGCTGCTATAGACACATGAATAGGGATATCAAGCATATCACACCATATATCTAACTCAATAGAAAAGTAGGTAGACGCATAGAAGAGTGTAGACCCCATATTGAATAAAACTGAAGCCGATCGATGACAGACTGAGATGGTACCTGTGATAACTACATCTGATGCCTCAACCTCTGGCCTACCAGGGAAAGCATAACAATGAGTGCATCCTTCCTCGGACAGAGTACCTTGATAGTGCCTCGGCCTGAATGAGCCCTATCTATACTCTCCTAAAATCCACCTCGACTAGTCTAATGGCTACCATGACCTAACTGGGGACCCTCTATGCTAGACTGACCGTCTCCCCTAGATGGCTGTGCTAGGGTCCTGGGTGTCTAGGATCCACCTGAACTAAGTCTGGTATACTCTATCCTAAAATACCCAACCTCACTATAATTGTAACAAGTCCTGGCCGCTGAATAGTAGTAGAAGATCTTGAGTGACCACCACAGTCAGAGTACTGAGACTAAGTACCCCTAGATGACTGGCCCCCACTATAATTACTCGGCCCCGCAGAAGCACTATCTGTAATTTGAAGGGCTATCTAAATCGGTCGACTAGACTACGAATGTTGAAATCTACCGTACTTTCCATAACCACGAGAAGTAGACCCACTATACTGTCCACATTACCTCGTATTCTTATCAATCTCATATCTAGGTAGCTTTCCCCTCACAGACTCAACCATCCTTGCATGCTCTGGAAATGACTCAAAAGAGGCCTAGAGGCCACCAACTGCAACATAGCCAACTCAAAGGGAATACTCAACCCTCTTATAAAACATCTAACTCTCTCTGCCTCTGTAGGTAGAAATGACATTGCATAATGCGATAAGGCATGGAAATGGGTCTCATAATCAGCAACTCACGAACCCCTCTACTCTAACTTCTAGAACACATTACGCTTGATGAAACACAAGCTAATAGGAACATACTTCTCTAGAAAGATCTGATAAAATATGACCCAAGACAGTGGAGGCGACCCCGCTGGTCGACAATCAACAAAACCCTCCACCATTGCTTGGCATCCCTATGAGCTAAAGAGTAATAAAATAGAATCTGTGTGACTCCATGATACCCAAGGTATGCAGCTTCTCATGGATGCTCACAATAAGATCATATGCATCCTCATTGGGCAGACCATAGAATACGAGAGGCTTCATATTGGGAAAGTGCTCCCATATCTTCTACACATTGCGGGTAATAGCACTCCTTGCAATCAATAGGGGACAGAATTCGGGTGTCGAAACCTCATCAATATGGGGCACTGATATAGTAACTGGCTAAACCCCTGGAGTATAAAACTCGGGTGTCTCTCCCTCTATCACTCAGGTGTGTGACCCACCCAGAGTAGTCGGATGAACGCCCACCTGTGCAAAACTATCAAGCACACTTAACAACCTAACCAAAGTGTCCTAAAGAATCAGAGTAGCTATAAACCCTAGCAGATCCTTAGATGGCCCCATCTCCTCATTATACTGCTCATTCTGAGGTTCAATATAAGGCTTAGGGGATACTGGTCTAGAATGAGCCTGATCGACTCCCTATGCTCCACCCCTCGCTGGTGCAACTCATTGTGATCTACCTCGGCACCTACCACGACCTCTACCACGACCTTTACCACAACTGGGCACTGCAGGTGCAGGTGCCGATGCCTTCTCTCTCACTACATGGACACGAGTCCTCACTATCTGTGAAAGAATAGGAAATAAGTGTCATAAACCAATCTGATTTACCTTAGCATGAAATGAATGAAGAAAGTGAAGTTTCCTAAATGTTTCATAGCCTCTTGAAGATAAGTACGAACGTCTCTACACCGATCTGCAAGACTCTATTAGACACTGCACTTGTATTTAATAACATTAAACCTAAAGCTCTGATACCAACTTTGTCACAACCCTTTTTTAAGGAATCGTTGTGGCACCAATGCTATTCCCACTGGTAGCGAACCACTTCCCAATTAACCAACACAATAAAGTAAGAAATGCAAATATAACAAAATACTTAATAAAACAGTCTGATCATAATATAAAAGCGGAAATAAGTCTACATATACCAATACACTACCCAAAATCTGATCAACAATACAAGAGCTATAAATCGAATACAAGGTATGATAAAAGGATAACATAATCCAAATGTCTAGAAATGTTTCCCGAATGATAAAAAAACAATAGTACAGATAGTAACATCCAGGGTATGTTAGGAGGAATGATCGTCACCCTGAATACTGGAAATCCTCCTGCTCAGACTCAACCACATAGTCCTGAACCGGTGGAAGGCTCTGTATTTGCATCCAAAAAGAATGCAACAAGTATAGAATGAGTACACAACATACCCCTGTAGGTATCATAAGCCGACAATAACGGAAGATACGTAACAAAAATAAATAACGAATTAACCTTCAAGTAATCCTGTACTAAATAGTTCAATAAATCATACGAGTCACCTTGTCCACATAATAGTTCACTGAATCAAACAAGTCACTTTGTTCATATATGGGTTCATGAATCATGTAAGTCATCATATTTACAAAAGAGTTCAATAACCTATAATCCAAGTATTAGGTGATCACTTAAATAATATATGTATGTAATGAATGTAATATATATGCCATATACCTTTCATCTCTAGTATATAGGAGTTCAAATTCTATTAATGGCACACCCATGGGGGACCCGCAAAGTCCATATACTCATCCAATATTTCTCAACGGATCCCAGCTCTTGGCTGTAATAACATCCATTGCAGGCGTGCAACTCGGCCTTCTGTGTATCACTATTATCACATTGTTGCCAACCATTTCATAAAGTATTCTTGCCTTTTCGGTCTCTTAGACATACATCACTTTCATACCATTCATTTTTCAATATAATCAGAACCATGAGTGTATGAATGCAAATGACAATACAAGGCAAGTAATCAGGATGTATGAGATGTAACCAAGCATAAGAGATAGATATCACATGATTTCAGGAAGTCAATAATACATAATTCACGTACAATAATGATATCATATCGAAAGCAATGTGATGAATAAATACAACAATAAAAAAATTGTGACGAGTCCATATAATGGCGATAAGCCCAATCAACAACAGTTAAAATCAACTTAAGGTTGATTCCCCAAATCGCCTATCATCACAGTTCAACACCGGTTCCCATCCAAGTATTTGTCACAACCACTAAGGTGGGACCCCCAAACACACCCAATACCCCTCAACATTTATAACTACTACGTACTTCAATCGAAGTCCACAAAGACTCTATGTTAATCGTAGTAATCATAGTCCAACATACATAGACTCTACGTTAATAATTAAGATAATACACATAAAAGGACTTAGTCCTTAAACATACCTAAAGACACCTAAAAACTACTCCGAGCCCATGGTGCCAACCAAACTTTATGATTCACAAAGCATAATTATATACTAACTAGTCAGATCCTTAAATTAATTTGAAATCTAGGCTCAATTGGATCCTTAATTGCCTAATTACGCAAAATCCCTAATTCCAAACACTAGAATTTCTCCCAAATTGAAAAGGGTTTCTATTAACAAATTAAACATTACAACATGATCATATACTATTAATCAATAACAATTCACAATATCAAGATCATCTAATTCATATTATACCCTTAAATCAAGAAACAACCCTCTTATTCTACAATGGAGAACTTACAACATTTCTTTCCAAAATATAATCTATACTAAGATTAGGAACCTTAAAATGTGAGTCATAATCAATAAGGGTGAATAATTTACCTCCAAGAAGAACCCAAGCTCAAACTTCAAGAAAATCCTCTCTCTCAATCAGCTTTAATAATGATGAAGGTTTTTGGAAAATGGGATAAATTTTAGGTCATTAAATAATATGACTGTCAGTGATTCCACATCAGAGAAATCACTGTCGCAGGTGCGATTTTGCTTCGGCAGAAAAGGGTCCGCTGAGGCATAATGAATTGACACCTTGCCTTAACACAGAGGCTCATTCACCTCTGTTAGAATTTCTGCAGGGGTGGAACCTCAAAAAATACTCAGGGCCCACATCTGCAAGCTAACCTCTATGGAAACGGACACACAGAAACGACCACACAATCGCTGGTGTGAACACCAGACACCAACAACTAGATATCTTATCAAATCTTCCTCCAAACATCAAAAATGCTCCCAAGACCTCGCCGGATACAAACTAAACATGCTACCCCAAGGTAAACAGTGATACAAACTCGCTCGCACCCTCAAATTTCTTATATAACTGAGCTAAGATATACTTTTCTAAAAAATGATTCAAAACATCCAAATATCACAAATAATTCCATAGAGTACACCCGATTGCCTCAGAAAGTGAACCAATGACTCGACAAAATCATAAATGACCCTTCAGAACTACCGGAAGTGACATAACTGAGAAACAAACCCATATACTCGAAAGTCAACTTTGAGTCAAACTAATAAACTCTAAGATTCCTATTTTGGGTTTTTCATCCGAAAATCACATAGATGAACCTCAGAATCTGTGCCATACATCCCGGCATATCACAAACCCTATACAGATTCTACGAAATGGTAATATATTTAAAGAAAGGTCTTTAGCTAAAAGCGACTAGACGAGTATTACATTGGACAAACCTGGGCAGAATTTTGGCTTGTATTGATGTGTGGTCATCGCTTTTGGAGAAAATTAAGGCCCAATATTTTAAAGATGTGAAGTTGTGCAAGATTAGCGATAAGGTGTTGGGAGGGGAAGCTAAGAAGGAGATTCTTGATATTTAGGCAGTCTTGAGGATTAAAGGGTGAGTTTGTGTTCAATTTTTGTGAGGGTTAACTAAATTAATCATGGAGAAAGCTCATAGTTCCAAATATTCTATCCATCGGGGTGCAACAAAGATATATCATGATTTGAAGTAGCATTATTGGTGGGGTAGGATGAAGAGGTATATTTTGGAGTTTGTGTCTCAGTGTTTGAATTTTAAGCAAGTCAAGTATGAGCACCAGAGACCGGGTAGTGTGACTCAGTAGATGCCCATACCCAAATGGAAATGGGAGAGGATAGCTATAGACTTTGTAGTTTGACTACCGAAGACTTTGGGCAAGGTTAATGACATTTGGGTTATTATGGATAGGTTGACTAAGTCCACACACTTCGTTTCAGTTTAGACGACCTACAATTCAGAGAAAGTTGGCAAAAATCTACATTAGAGAGAGTGTTCAATTGCATGTGGTTCCTATTTCTATCATATCATACCGGGGCACTCAATTTACTTATCATTTCTAGAGAACTTTGCAAAAGGAGTTAGGAACTCATTTGGATCTTAGCACAACATTTCACCCTAGCTAGACGGTCAATTCGAGTAGACTATTCAGGTTTTGAAGAATATGTTACGGGCTTGTGTTATTGATTTTTGTGGTCATTGGTACTAATTCTTACCTTTTGTAGAGTTTTCTTACAAAAATAGGCACCACTCAAGCATTGAGATAGCGCCATTTGAGGCTTTATATGGTAGGAGATATATCTCCCCGATTGGTTGGTTTAATATATTTAAAGTGAGGCCATAGGGTACAGATCTGTTGATGGACTCCTTGGAAAAGGTGAAGTTGATTCAGGACAAGTTCCTAGCGGCTCAAAGTAGATAAAAAGAGTATGTGGATCGGAAGGTTTGTGATATAGAGTTCATGATTAGTGATCAGGTTTTACTAAACATTTTTCCTATGAAAGGCATGATGAGGTCTGGAAAGAAAGGAAAGTTGAGTCTGAGGTACATCGGGCCATTTGAGGTTATTCGGAGAGTTTGTGAGGTGACATATAAGTTGGCTCTGCCACCGGATCTTTCAGGTATTCATATGATATTTCATGTTTCTATGTTGAAGAAGTACCATGCTAATATGTCCTACATCATTAAATGGGACTCAGTGTTATTAGACCAAAATTTGGAATTTGAAGTAGAGCCTGTGGCCATTTTGGACAGGTAGGTTAGGTTTTTGAGGTCGAAGAATATTGCTTCTGTGAAGGTGTAATGGAAGCACCATCCAGTTGAGGAAGCTACTTGGGAAACCGAGGCGGATATGCCGAGTAGATACCCTTAACTATTTACTGATTCTAGTACGTACCCTCTTTCGTCTCTTTCTGTTCGAGGATGAACATTTGTGTAGTTGGTATCTGATGTAACGATCCATCCGATCATTTTGGGCTTAACATTCTAGATTGACCAAAGTACCCCTCCCATAGGCTCTTTTCGAGATTTGTGACTTGCAAAGATAGATGGAATTGTTCCCGAGGTGAGTTAGATAGGTTTAGGAAAAAAAATCCTAAGTTGAAGCTCTTAAAATAGAAAAAGTTGACTTAAGGTTGACTTTTGGGTAAACGGATTTGTTTATAATTTTTTTCACTTCTGGTAGTTCCGGAACGTCATTTATGACTTAGACATGCCTTTGGTTAACTTCCCATGGCATTCGATTATATTTGAGTCATTATTTGCTAAATTGTGAAGTTCTGAAAATTTGAGGAACTTTTGTAGACAAACAAGTCTGAACATTGTTGAATAAGTATTCTGAGTCGTTTATATAAATTTTTTAGGATTGTTTATACTAGGGCAACATATTTGGTTTGTGTCTGAGAGGTCTCGGGTAAGTTTTAGGTGTTGGATGGAGATTTTATGGGTTTTAGGACTGGTGTTTGATGGTGTAACCACTTATGCGGAATTATGCCGTATCTGCGAAAGTTGGTCCGCAAATACGAGGGACTAGGGACTTAGGAAAGGCCACGTATGTGGATATTATGTTCATAGGCTCGAGCTACTTCTGTGGGCTCCTTCCGCCTCTGCCATTTCATTATAATAAGTTGGGGTCGCTTCTTCTGTCATTTCTTTGTAAAAGCGAGGCCGCTTCTGTGAGGAGATTCTGCAGAAGCGAGATCTCTGATTCTGAAATAGTAAATGTCACACCCCCAACCTTGGGGTGTGTGGTCGATACCCAGCGGTTAGATGGCCCGAGAAAACCAACTGAATATCATCACGTGAACCTATAACCATCTAGGCTGACGAAGCATCAAGAAGATAACTGTAACACAATATGTCATAAAATCCTACAAACAGAAGAACTCTACCCACACATATATATATATACATACTAAGCCTGACAAGACCAATATAATCTCTAACCAACATCCATGCAAATAAGGCCGTACTGAATAGACTGAACGACACAAGACATGTCTACAAAGCCTCTAAGAGAAACATTAACATAATACACAAGTCAGGACAGGGCCCCCGACATACCCAAGGTGACAAAAGGATATAAACATTCTAGAAGGAAATGGAGCTCACCAACACAAGTGGATATCTGAAAGTGATCTAGAAGGGCAGGTCCTCTCCTCGCCTACCTTGACCTGTGTGGCATGAAATACAATGCCCCCATGCAAAGGGACGTTAGTGCGATTAGTGTATTGACTATGTAGGGCGTAAAATAAAACATAATAGTAAGTAATCATAAAAGGGAGAGTTACGAATCAACCTGAACCTCTGACATGACACTGCGGGACATAATGTTATCCTTATCTTATAACCTTACTCTATGTTGCTATATCAATGTCATAGATCTATCTGTTCGTCTTCCCAACTGATCTGTGGTAACTGCCCAACAAGAGGTAAATAATGATACGTAACTACCTAACTTGCTTGTATCTACCTGACCGGCCATAGCTCGATGGTAAATACATGCCTGCCTAATCAGTGGTAAATAACGATACTCAACTGCCCATCTGGTTGTACATCATACTACCATATCCGTGCCCAAATAAGTATTACTTACATATGTACACAGAGGGTCATAAGAAACTTATATGAACTTTTATCGCAATGACATAAGATCGTCAAACTCATGATATACATTTGAAGACTATTATCAACAACATTAACCTCATCTTAAAGGTAAGGGATTCTGATGAAAAGAAGGCCATAAACTTAAGTTTCCAACATGAATCGTGAGGTGATGATGTATATAAGGATGGGTGTAACTGTGTAAGTGGGTCAGGTCTTGGTTATATTTGGGTCGACCCAAAAAGATGGACAAGAAAGTGGTGTTCTCGGTTTATCGGCTATCGCCGGGCAGTGGGTATTAGGAGGCTATTTCGGGTAGAATCACGGGGAGTTGGGGTTATAAATTTTATAGGGGTTTTACGGGTGTGTTGAAGGTGTGGATAGTGCTCAGGGTTTGGTGGTTGAGTAGTGGCGAGGTGACAACATAAGGCTAAAACAGTGAGGTCTCGGGTTTATCGGGTTCTGCTGGTAATGTGGAGTTTGGTGACTGTTTCGGGTAGTTTTAGGAAGAAGTGAGTTTTGGCGTTGTAGAGGGATGTCCCGAGGGTGTTGTGGGAGATTTTGGTGGTAGGACTTTGGTATCTTAGTGGTGGTAAGGTTTCAGAGATGAACTGGGATAGTGAGGTCCGATAAGGGGAATTTGATGGGGATGTTGGTAAGGTTGGTTGTGTTTGCGTGGGGATGCGGGTGGATTCGGGCAGTGTCCCTTTGAATGGCATATTCAAGATTCCAAGAGAGACTGGGTCTGGTTTTTCAACTCGATCCATGTATGTAATGGAATAGAGTACCTTATTTTTTTTATCGGGAACACCGTAGAGATGGTGTTGCCGTTGCCTATGCGTAGGGCCGTCCCCCACTCCCGTCCCGGGGTGCTAAGGGGCTTTTGTTTTTGGAAGTTTGGGGGCTTCCGCCTTACACACGAAAGATTGGATTGCCTGAATCATGAGTCTTATATACTGTGTTACGATCACTCATATTGATAAAAAAATGTCATAAAAAATGTAACCAGTGGAAAGTCATTTGGAGGTTGGAGGTATGGTGTTGTGTATAGTGTAGTAAGGAAACAAGTAACCTGGATGAGGAATGGACATGAGATTCTAGGTGCAAACCCGAGGACACACCTAGTACTATACGGTCGATATTGACACGAGGGATTTATTGCTCAAGTCGACACCAAAATGCATTTGGTCAACTAGAAAAGGATTAGATTGAGGTTGCTGACTACAATGCTCATTACTAACCAAGTGAGGGTGACCGAAACCTTAAAAGAAAACAAAAGATATACGGCCCTCCCGGAAGACCAACTAATGTATACAACCCCGGGTTGAATACCTTAACTGTTGAGTCAAACTCACTTTTTATACATCATCAATAACCCTGGATTCATCGGCATGCAAGAAAAGAGAGCACATTGCGGAAGTTACATTAGAAGTTGCCGATGTGAAGGAACTTCCGAAGGAAGTTGCATCCGATACACTACCAATCAAAGGAGTTGAACATATCCTTGATTTATTTTCAAGAAGTTCATTACCTAATCAACAAAACTATGGATGCCACCCGGAAGAGGTTGAAGAGTTGCAAGGCTAAGACAAAGAATTAGTAGGTGAAGACTATACGCGAAAGAGTTGTAGCCTATGCATAACATCTGCCGTAATGGTGCCAAAGCAAAATAAAGTTTGGCATATGTGTATTGAACGCCGAGAAGTTGATCACTCCACCGTGGAATATGCGATTCCTATGACAAGATTGAAAAATATTTTGGGTGAAATGAATGGAACGAAATTGTTTTCCGAGGAAGACTTGAGGGGTGGACACCATCACACAAGGACCCGAGGAGCAAGTAAAAGGAAGTTGGATTCCAACAACAAGAATAATTTGTTTGAATGGCTTGTGATGCCATTTGGAGTATGTAACATTCCAAGCTCTCCCGTGAGTTTCATGCACAAATTAATACAACCATTTACAGGTTACATGACGTTGCCCGAGGGCCTTTACACTACTCCATCAAAAGTAAGAACAAGCCAAGGTTGGTTCAAAAATACAAGTGTTGCCTAAAATCATGGGTTGGTTCCCTCCTATCCTCAGAGATTACGGACCCTTTACTACCCCTATTTCGGACTTTGGAGTTGAATACGATATTGGAGCCGTCGTACTTCAAGGCCAAGAATTCATGGTCCCCTATAATGGAAGATTGGGTGATCCACATCGTCCTTATTCTACCTACAACTCGGAATACTATGTGGTACTAAGGAAGTTGATTTCGGAACATGATAAGTGGGTAGCACACCTAAAAATACCTATATCCTCTACAAGATATGAAGATGACAAGTCCATTAGTTGCGGATACACTTCTTCGACGGCACCAAATGTTGATCATGCCTAAATAAAGGTCGATAGGATTTGAAGTGTTAAATGAGTTCCATGAAATAATAGTTGGTGCCATCTTTTGTCCTAGCATATGATTGAATAGTGCATAATGCCATTATGATACATGTGGAAAGAAATTACACCTTATGGGATTTGTGGCACAATACGAACATCATCCTAAGTCAAAACCATTTGGCTTATATTCGGATCCCTATTTGGAAAATTTCAAGAAAGGCGCCCACAAGATAAAACTTCCGAACTTATCTAATGGTGGGAATGTTAGATCAACACATGTTGTTGAAAAATTATTACCACACTTAGGCGATGAGAATTCGAGGATGAATTCTTTTGAAGATAGTATGATGTAAAAATCCCCATGTGATCAAGGCTCCAATTTGATCCTCGAGCTATTAAGCTCGGAGTTCCAAAGAAAGTTGGTCATCCGAAGATAATATGCCTCAAATGGAATGGAAAATGGAGTGGGGTTGGAATTGTCACGTGAAGGTCTTAAGATTAAGACATTTTGTTCGGCCTTTGTATGTAAGTCTTGGCCGAAGACCATGTTTGTTTTTCTTGTAGCTTGTCTTTATTTTCTAGCCTATCTTTTAGCTTATTTAAATTCCTAGCTTAGTGTTAGTTATTTAGGACATATTAAAGGTATGCAATAACCCTTAGCTATGCCTTAGGACACATCTAAGAGGGATGGTGACTAAGCCAAGGGAATCCTCATCCAAGGGTGACATGTACACGACAACAAGAAGAGAATGTGCCATCTAGAAGTGTGGTCTTCAAAGTGAGAAAACCGTGTATAGATCTCCTCAAATGGAAAACAACAATACACGATTTAGAGAACAACAATACGCTATTTTGAGAAAACGAAGAGTTACTCGACTTGCTCTCTCCTCCAACGACCAAGGGCCATGCACATCACACTCTCCAAATAGCTCATTCAAGTGCCATTAAGGGAAGTCTAGAACACATTGTACTTGGGCATAAAGTCTCACTCGGCCGATGCCCTTTCCCTTTCCCCCGTTCCCACCTTAGCCGTATAATCCTAAGTTTGTGTCTTTATGTTTGTCTTTCTAGAAGGTTCCTTATTCTACTATAAAAGAGCCCTTAGGATATTGTATTAGATGGTTGTTGTTGAATGAAAAACTTGAGTGTTAACTCAATTTAGCTAAGCATTTCAATCTGGGATTGTTATACTTAGTTGATCCTCCGGGAGGGTGGCTTGGTTCTCCGGGAGAACCACCCTTGTGTAAAAGGTTTAGATCACCCTTGCTAGGTTAGTCTTGAGAATTGCGGGAAGCAAACCTCAAGCTAGTCCTTGTGAAATTGATCACAACATCTTGGATCCCACATTATCAATTAACTCTTCGTGTTACCATCCAAGGGCGCATGTCGACCGAATTGTGACTTGGTTTGTGTCTCAAATTATTTCCAAGAATCCGTATACATTCCATGTTTCAATTAATTGTTTCCCCATTCTACTATCTCCCACCACACCTCATTAACAACCTCTCAAAAGACCTCCATCCGAACCCAACCATAACCCCACACATACGCCACTAAATATACCAACGCCTCATCCAAACTCCTTTCTCACATACCCTCAATGTCTCGGTCAACTTCCGAGTCTTTACCATCATTAAAATACCAGAACCCCACTACTACAATCTCCCATAACATTCCCAGAACCACCCCATAAAGTGCCTAAGCCCACTTTCACCTGTAGCTTTTCGGAATCCCCATTCTAACACCACACTACCTACCTTACCCGATAAATAGAGCACCTCACTATTTTGGTTTAGTTCCTCAACCCTACCACCACTAAACTGCCAAACCCCGACCATCACACCAACCCTCACATCACCCTCAACCACCACCCAAAGTGCCTTGTCCGGACTACTTCTCACTTTACCCGACACCATCGCCAAACACCCCACATCTAGGGGTACCGAGAACCTGAGAAACCCCATTTTCCTTGCCTAATTTAGAGTCAACCCGAATCTCACCAAGACTCAAACCACTTACCAAATCAAAGCCCTCCGTACTTACATCAACTTCCTTTGTGGGGACACTGCATTCATGCCTGCAGTTTTGACTCCTCAGATTGACGTATCTTATCAGTAGGTTGCTCTAGTTTAGCGGTCGACTAACAAGTTCTACTAGTTCCAGACTTTATTTGTTGTCATTTTAGTATGCAGTGTATATATTTATATTTTGGGTAGACAGGACCCTGTCCCGACCGTTATGTTAGTTAGATGCACTCTTAGAGGCTCGTAGACATATGTCTTATGTACAAGTCTCTAATGTATAGCCTTGTCCGCTCATGTCTAGTATGTACAACTTTTGATATGACCTTGCCAGCCTTGTTAAGACTTATTCATCCTCATAGTAGACTCGTTGGCCCGTGTACATATATGAATGGTTATAGTCCATGCTTCACAAGATGATGATGGTTGACATAATTTCTACTAATCAATCCTAAATACGTAGGCCTTGTCGGCCCAATTGTTATGAGCAATGTATGAAAAATATTACATGTAGGTGCTTGGCCTTACAGCCGGGTTCCAGTCAAGCCCCTCCATCTTGGGGTGTAACAATTTTAGGCTTAAAACTCTAGCTTGACCAAACTACCCCTCCCATAAACTCTTTTTAGGATTTGTGACTTGCAGTGATAGATGCCACGGTTTCCGAGGTGAGTTAGATAGGTTTAGGGAAGGAAAACATAAGTTGAAGTTCTTAAAATTGAAAGAGTTGACTCAAGGTTGACTTTTGGGTAAACAAGTTCATTTATGAGTTTTGTTACTTCTAGTAGGTCTGAATATCATTTACGACTTAGTTGAGTCTTTGGTTTGCTTCCCGAGGCATTCAGTTATGTTTTCAGTCATTATTTGCTAAATTGTTAAGTTTGGAAAATTTGAGGAAGTTTTGTAGAAAAACAAGTCTTAGCATTTCGAATGAGTATTCCAAGTGCACGAGCAAGTTTATAGCGTTGTTTACACTAGGGTAGCATACTTGGTTTGTGTCTGGGAGGTCTCAGATGAGTTTCGGGTGTTGGATGGAAATTTTATGGGTTTTGGGACTGCTGTTTGCTGGTGAAACCGCTTATGCGAAATTGTGCCACATCTGCTGAGCGGCTTCTTAGAAAACTGGTCCATAGATGCGAGGGACCAGGGACTTGGGAAAGTCCACGTCTGCAGATATTCTATGCATAGGTGCGAGCCACTTCTATAGGCTCCTTCCGTCTCTGCCATTTCGCTATTATAAGTTGTGTGGCCGCTTCTGCGAGTAGATTCCACAGAAGCAAGTTCACTAATTCTGAAATAGTAAAAGATCCCATGTTCCGAAATCACTATTCATTTTCCACTACACTCAAGTCTAAGCTCAGTTTTGGGAGAATTCAAAGGATTTCCAATCATTCTAATCTTAGGGTAAGATTCTTACCCTATTTTCATAGATTATCCATGTTTTCCTTCCATTAATTGTATTTGTGATGTTATTTTGGGGTAGAAACCCTATACGGCATCAAGTCAGGACAGGGCCCCGCCATATCCAAAATAACTATAAACATAAGTAGTATAGCCTACGATTCTCTAGATAGCAATTCAGGAAGAAGAGGTGTGCGATGACCAACTGCTAAGCTGAGCAACCTATTGGAGGTGCGTCTGTCTGTCTACCTACACTTGCAGGCATGAAACACAGCGCCCCAGAAAAAGGGATGTCAGTACGAAATAATGTACTGAATATGTAAGACATAAATAAACATGAATAAAGGCAACAATAAGTGAGAGAAATCAAGAAATACACCCGACACTCACAAGCGTCACTATGGACCAACTATATATAAATGTGATATAATCGCGTATATAACATCGTAGGCCTCTGTGGGCAATGTATTTTATATAGTATATCACGTATATAATGTTGTAGGACTCTATGGGCAATATACAATATCTATATAAACTACGTATATAACGCCATAGGCCTTTGAGGAAGTATAAATACATAGTATATACATATAAAGACCACCTAAAGAACATGTCATACTTACTAATCCCGTCGGAGTGACGTAAGGTCTTTACACTTCCGACTATCCTGTATGTGTATTACACATTTCCCTTCCATTTTCATATAAATCAATAAGAATATGAAACTTACTATATTTAGCATTTTTAGAATGACACCAAAGAACCTTGTTTTATCAATATGAAGACGAAAGTGTCGGGAGTGAAATGTATCCTCGACAAGGCATAGATAAGGTACAACAATCAATCAACAAAATAGAACACAAGTATCTTTTTAGTAGTTAGGAACAATTTCTTATTAAGGAACATCTCGTAGTTGTCGATATTATGTCAATCATGGCAAACAAGAGAAAAGTAAGCCCTACATACCTTGTCGTTATAGCTATATGGATTCAACGAGTCCTTGTATGCTCTACGAATGATTATCTACATTATACGAACGATTCATGTCAATAACGGATTCATAATTCATAAGAAAGTTCATTTAGACATTTTGTCGAACACCTTATACGCATAGAATTGATGTTATGTGTTATACTCGATTCTATACATGTATCGACACCACAACCTTCTCAAATCTGCTCTTTTAACCTCCATAACACATACACAAAGATTTACTACTCCCATGAATCCATAACTCCAACAAAACAGCCCCACAACAACTTATCCTAGCTCCAAGTTCACAAACACTTATTCTATGGAGTTTTCTTCAACAATCACTCCTCAAACACTTGTATAATCTTAATTATAAGAAGAAAAGGGTAAAACTTACCTTAAATCTCAAGAATTAGTCCAAAAAAAGGTTACTTCACTTCCAAGTATTCTCCAAAGTCGATATAATAAGAAGGAAAATGATCTAACGATGATCATGGGATTCCCTACGTCGGATTTGCATAGTTTATCTTTGATTTCACCTTGATTCACTTAAAATCTCTTAGAGAGTGTTTGAGATTCTTAGGGTTGTAAGAATGATGAAAAATGAGTTTAGGTCATGTTGGGGTCTATTTATATGAGGGAGAAAAAGTTGGCACCAATATGTCCCGAGACAAGTCCTGCGACTCGCAGGACCTTCCTGCATCTCGCAGGACTTTCCTGCATCTCCCAAGACATGTCCTGAGCCCAAAAAATATCCATCAACTCCTTAGTCCATTCTATATCTCGTAGACACTTCATGTGAATCACAAGTTGTGCTCTGTGATTCGCAGAGTGCTTCGGGAGGTGACGCTTTATCAAATTTTATGTCGAAACTTATTTTCGTTGATCCGCTAAGTCTTAAACCTTCCCAAAACTTACTTGATACATCTATAAAACTTTATAAACCTCTTAGAGAGGGGGGGAGTCCTACCATCTCCGAACCTATGTTATCTATGTTACGGTAATGACGACGCATGAAAGCATGAGGTATAACATTCTTCCCCCTTAAGATCATTCATTCTCGAATGTTGAAGAAAATTTTAACTCTCAGGATTTCTAAAAAATTCGGTAGAGTTTCCTCTATAAACAAGACTATCCAAAACATGTCAAGCAGCTAGAATATATATCCAATGCCACATAGGGCCACAAATAGAATAACATCACAATATCGTCCCCATACGACCATCTATCAATCCATAAATCAATAAGGTTAGCCATAACTCACCTCAACTATCAATTGTCGACGCCTGGGATGCATATGTTGCATTTGTCTCAACCATATTGCGTAAATAAGATATATAAGATAAGCTTGATAAACATGATGGAAAATAATAGAGAAATTGTATCGAACGAGTGTCGATATAAACTTGCAGTCTGAAACAAATGAGGATATGTGGACTTCTTGTCCTCCTCAACCTCCTATGTCATTTCTTCCACATCATTATTCCTTCATAGCACCTTAATTGAAGCTATTTCTTTGGTCCGTAACTTACGGTCCTGACGAACTAAGATGGCAACATGAATTTCCTCGTGTCATTTGTAAGCTGGACATCCTCTATATGGCTAATACAGGAGGGATCGCCTAAGCATTTTCGAAGCATAGATACATGGAATACTGGATGAACTACTTCTAATTTTGGGGGTAATTTAAGTCTGTATGCCACTTGGCCGATTCTCTGAATGATCCTATACTATCCGACATACCTGGGGATAAGATTTTCTTTTTTGTCGAACCTCATCACGCCCTTCATTGGTGATACTTTCAAGAACACCTAATCTCCAATAGCAAACTCTTGGTTTCGGTGTCGATTATCTGAATAGGACTTCTACCAACTCTGGGAAGTTAACAATTGATCCAAAATCAACTTCATCTTCAGTCCTGCTTACTGCACCAAGTTAGGTCCCAATAACTTCGTTTCTCCCACTTCAAACTAGCCAATTAGAGACCTACACTTTTGCGCATACAAGGATTCATATGGTGCCATCTGGATGCTATAGTGGTAAATGCTGTTATAAGCATGTTCTATAAGTGATAAATGATTTTCTTAATTCCCTTTGAAATCCAAGACACATGCTCGTAACATATCCTTGAGCGTCTGAATGGTTCACTCGACCTACCCGTCCATTTGTGGATGGAAAGTTGTACTGAGATTAATTGAAGTACCTAAACCTTTATGGAAGGACCTCCAGAAGTTAGATGTAAACTAGGCACCTCTATCAAATATAATATAAACTGGAACCCCATGAAGTCGAAATATCTCTTCGACATATAACTTGGCGTAATCCTCAGCTAAATAGGTAGTTATGACAAATAGAAAATGAGATGACTTTATGAGCCTATTAACAACAACCCAGATGGAATCAAACTTCCGATGAGAACTAGGTAACCCTATAAAGAAATCCATAGAAATTGCCTCCCATTTCAATGTCAGAATCTCAATATTTTGAAGCAACACTCCATGATAAGGCTAGTTCCCCCATATGGTGACAAGCCCAATCATTCAACAGTTGGAACCAGCATAAGGCTGACTCCCCAAATAACCGATCATCACAGTTTAACACCGGTACCCACTCAAATGTTCATCACAACTGGTTGAGTGGGACCCCAAAACATTCCCAATACCCCTCAATATTTATAACTAATTACGTACTTCTATCAAAGTCTAGTGAAAGTAAACCGTAGCCTACCTCTCGGCCAAATAGGAGCACTAACCAATCAAGCCACGGTGATCACCTTGCCCTTTCCCTGTGCCTCATGATAATCGAAGTCTAATCAAGCATATACTATTAGTTACTGAAGATCTTACACAATATAAAAGGACATAAGCCTTAACAAGCAAGACTTTAAATACCAACCCCGGGCCACGTCACCAAGACTCAAACTTTATTACCGAAATATCAAGAACACATACTAAGTAATCATACCCTTAAGTTAATTAGGAAACTATACACATTTGAGCCTTCAATTGAACAATATACAAAAGCCTCCATTTCGGAAACTCCTAGAATTTCCCCGCAATTGGAATAGGTTTCTATTTTCAAATAAAACTCTAAAACATAATAATCTAGCAATTCCCATCACTAATTCATAATAGTCAACTAATTTAATCCATAAACACCCTTTAAATCCATGATTTAACTCTCTTAATCTCATAAGAACTTGCAACTCATCTTCCCCAACTTATAAACATACTATATCACTATTAAAGGACTTAGAAACATAAAATGAAATCACAAGGGAAGGAAATAATTACCTCTAGGGTGAATTTCTTGAACTTCAGAATACTCTCCCTTGCGGCTCTAGGTTCGAGATATGCTATTTTGAGAAAATAATCTGACCTAGGAAATTAAATAGGACACCTGAACCAGTAATTTCACCCCAGCAGAATTGACACCGCTGGAGTGGACCCGCTATTGCGATCATATACCTCGTTGGGGCGCAGTCACTTGACAGCTCACCCAAGCACCATAGCCAACCCGATACCGCAGAGGCGAACTTTCCCATGCGGACAAATCCTCTGCCAGGGCAAAAACTCCACAACTTCCCAACTCCCATTTCTGTGAGCCAACCTCTCTTCGAGACAGATACGCAGGAGAAAACAGAAGTTCCGCCGAGGAGGAAACTAGATAATAGATTAGGGAAAACAATCCTAAACTCCCATCAGACACCCGAAACACTCCCAAGACCCCCACAGACACAAATCATATATGCTCGTCTAAGGTAAACAGTGCTACAAACTCACTCATACCCTCGGATTTCTCATCTGACTGAGCTAACCCATACTTTCTGAATGAATCGTCCTAGAAAACCAAATATCCAAATTTCATAAGTAGCACGACAAAATACACCGATTGTCTTAGGAAGCGACCAATGACTCAACTAAGTCATAAGTGACCCTTTGGAGCTACCTGAAGTAACGGAACTCGAAAATGAACCCATCTACTCAAAAGTCAACCCTGAGACAAACTATCCAACTCTATGGTTCTAGTTTTGATTTTTCATTCGCAATTCATGGAAATAGACCTCACAATTTATGCCTCCCATCCTCGCGCATCACAAACTCCACACAGAGTCTACGAGAAGGGTAAAATAGTCAAAGAAAGGTCTTAGGCTAATAATGTCTGGATAGGTGATTACATTAGATACCAATTAAATAAACGTTCATCCTCAAACGGAGATAAACGAACAGAGGAAACATACCAGAAGTAGTAAACAAGCTAGGATATCTGCTACGCATGTCAGACTCTGTCTCCCAAGTCGCCTCCTCAACTAGGTGATGCCTCCACTAAACCTTCACAGAAGATATCTCTTTCGACCTCAACTTCTTCACCTACCTATCCAGAATAGCCATAGGCTCCTCCTCAAACTCATTTTGATCAACAATACGGAGTCCCACTAGATGATATAAAAATTGTCAACATGATACTTGTTTAGCATGGACACATGAAAAATCAAATGAACACCTGAAAGATCTGGTGCAGAGCCAACTCATATTCCACATTCTCAACTTTCTGAAGAATCTCAAAAGGTCAAATATACCTTGGACTTAACTGCTCTCTCTTGCCGAACCTCGTCACACCCTTTATGTGTGAAGTCTTTAGAAGAACTCTATCTCAGACCTTCCGGCCCGCATACTCCTTTTGCCTACTTTTAGCTGCTAGGAGCTTATCCTAGATCACCTTCACATTCTCTAAAGAATCTCTTAATAAATCGGTACCCTAAGGTCGGACCTTGAACACATCAAACCAACCAATCGGAGATCAACATCTCCTACCATACAAAGCCTCGAAAGATGCCATATCAATACTGGAGTGATAGTTTTTATTGTAGGCAAACTCTGCCAAAGGTAAAAATTGGTTCCAATGACCACATAAATCAATCACGCAGGCTCGTAACATATCCTCCAAAACCTAAATAGTCCGTTCGGACTGACCATCAGTTTGAGGGTTGAAATGCTATGATGAGATCCATGTGAGTACCTAACTCTTTCTGCAAAGTCCACCAGAAATGTGAAGTAAACTGAGTACCCCAGTCTGATATGACAGAAATAGGAATGCCATGAAGATGAACAATCTCATGAATGTTGATCTTTGCCAACTTCTATGCATTATAAGTCATCTGGACCAGAATGAAATGTGTGGACTGAGTAAACCTATCAACAATGACCCAAATAACATCGAACATGGCCAATGTCTTGGGAAATCCCACAACAAAATCCATGGCAATCTTCTCCCACTTCTACTCGAGAATTAGCATCATCTGAGACAAGCCACTGGGTCGTTGGTGTTCATTCTTGACCAGATGACAACTCGAACACTAAGACATGATCTACATAATGTCTCTCTTCATCCTCCCTCACCATTAGCGTTTCTTCAAATCATGGTACATCTTAGTTGCACCGAGATGAATTGAATACCTAGAGCTGTGGGCCTCCTCCATAATCAATCTTGTCAAATCACCCATACGAGGCATACACACTCTACCTTTAATCCTCGAAACCCATTCACTATCAATCACAACTTCCTTAGCTTCTCTACTCATCGCCTTATATCTGATTTTGTATAACTTCACGTCATCATACTTGTGGGTACAAATCTGATTCAGAAGAGATAACCTCACCTCCACACAAACTAGAGTCCTGCCTGAATTTGAAATATTAAGCCTCACAAAATGGTTGGCTAGTGTATGGACCTCTAATGGCAAAGGATGCTCAGAAGAAATCAACCGAGCTAAACTCCCCATGCTGACTACCTATTGGCTCAAGGCATCCGCCACCATATTATCCTTTGTCGGATGGTACAAAATGGTCATGTCATAGTCTTTCAACAACTCCATCTACCGATACTGCCTAGAATTCAAATCTCTCTGATTAAACACGTGTTGAAGACTGCGGTAGTCAGTATACACCTCACAATGAATACCATATAAGTAATTCCTCTAAATATTCAGAGCAAACACAACGGCAGCCAACTTCAAGTCATTGATAGGGTAATTCTCCTCACTTACCTTCAACTGCCTCAATACATAAGTAATAACCATACCATCATACATCAACACACAAGCCAACCCAATCCTATAAGCATCACAATACATAGTAAAGTCATTTCCTCCATTGAAATGGGTAAAATCAGGGTTGTGGTCAAAAGAGACTTGAGCTTTTAGAAGCTCTCCTTACACTAGTCGAACACTGAAAAGGCACATCCTTCTCAGTCAAACGCGTCAGATGAGAAGCAATAAAAGAGAAACCCTTGACGAATCGATGATAGTAGCTAGCAAGACCCACTAAACTCCAAATATCTATCAGAGAAGTCCGTCTAGGCCAATCACAGACTATCTCTATCTTCATAGGGTCAACCATAATCCCATCATTTGACAGCACATGTCTAAAGAATACCGCAGAACTCAACCAAAACACATACATCGAGAACTTAGCATACAACTTCTTTCTCCTTCAATAACCCAAGGACCACTCTCAGATGTTGCTCATGCTCCTCCCAACTCTTCGAATAGATTAAGATGTCATCAATAAACACAGTAAAAAATCCTGATACAACTTGAATATCCCATTCATCAAATCTATGAACGTTGTTGGGGAATTGGTAAGCCCAAATGACATCACGAAGAACTCATAATGAGCATAATAGGTTCGGAAAGCCATCTTGGGAACATCCTCTACCGGAATCTTCAACTGATGATACCCAAACCTTATGTCAATCTTAAAAAACACTGAAGTACCCTGATGCTAATCGAACATGTCATCAATACGATGGATCAAATACTTATTTCTGATGTTGACCTTGTTCAATTATCTATAATCAATGCACATACACATAGTGCTATTCATCTTCTTCATGAACAAGACAGGAGCACCCCATGGAGATACACTCGGCCGAATGAAGCCCTTATACAACAAATATTAAAGCTACTCCTTCAACTCTCTCAACTCTACTGGAGCCATATGGTACGGAGGAATAGAAATGGGTCGAGTACCCAGCTCAAGATCAATAAAGAAGTCGATATCCCTGTCTAGCGGCATACCCGGTAAATCTGAAGGGAAAACTTCGACAAACTCGCTAACTTCTAGAACGGACTCAAGGGAAGGAGTCTCTGCACTGGTATCCCAAATATGATCTAGGTACACCAAAAAACCTTTATTTACAAACTTCCTAGCCCGATTGAAATAAATGCACTTCTTAGGAGTAGGGTTGGGAGTGCCTCTCAACTCTTACCTCGGAAGTTCGGGCATCGCTAACGTGACTCTCTTGGAATAATAGTCTAGTCCCCAGAATAATATCAAAATCAATCCTGTCTAATATGACCAAGTCTACCCAAGTATCATAACACATAAAAGTAACCATGGAATGTCAATAGAATCGATCTATAACTACATAATCACTGACTAGTGTAGACACACGAATAGGGACATAGAGCATATCACACCACATATCTAAATCACCAGAAAAGTAGACAAACATATATGAGAATGTAGACCCAGGATCAAATAACACTGAAGCAGACCAATGAAGGACTAAGATGATACATGTGATAACCGCATTCGATGCCTCAGCCTCTGGTCTACCCAGGAAAGCATAATAATGAGTGCATCCTCCCTCGGATAAAGTACTTTGCTAGCCACCTCGGCCAGAACAAGCTCTATCTCTCCCCAACTAGAATCCACCATGACTAGTCTTATGGCCACCACGACCTAACTGAAATCCCCTCGGCTAACCTGACCACCACCCCTAGATGGCTATACTAGGTCCTAGGTGAATGGGGCACTCGATATAGATCTGGGGAAGTCTCTCCTGAAATGCCTAATTTCACCACATGTGTAACAAGTCCTAGTTGCTGAGGGCAAATGAATAGAGATAGAAGAACCCAAACCACCATGATTAGAATACCGACACTGAGAACCCCTTGATGACTGGCCCCCACCATAACCTCTTTTCCTGCAGATACACCATCGGTAATCTGAAGGGCTGCCTAATCCAGTCGACCATACTGCGACTGTTGATATCTACCCTACTGCCCATAACCACGAGAAGTAGATCTACTGTACTATCCTTATCGCCTCGCTATCTTATATAACTAATATATGGGAATCTTACCCCTTACAGACTCTACCATCCTCGCATGCTTAACTATAGTCTCAAAAGAAGCCCCAACTTCCACTAGCTGTAACGTAGAAAACTGGAGATGAATACTCAAACCTCTTATAAAACATCTCACTTGCTCTGCCTATGTAGGTAACAATGGCACTGCATAGATCGATAAGGTGTCGAAGCAAGTCTCATAATCTGCAACTGAAGAAACCCCCTGCTCAATCCTTTGAAACTCATCATGCTTGCTCAGACGCAAGTTAAGAGGCACATACTTCTCCATAAATATGTGATAGAACCTAACCCATGACAGTGGAGGCGACACCGCTGGTCGACAGTAAATATAAGCTTTCCACCACTATTTAGCATCTCCTAAAAGTTAAAGGGCCACAAAAATAACTCTATGCGACTCGATGATACCCAAGGTATGCAACCTCTCATGGCTGCTCATAATAAACATATAAGCATCTTCCTCAGGACGACCATAGAATACCAAATGATTCATGTTTGAAAAGTTCTCCAATATATGCACTCATCGTGGGACATAGATGTCCTAGCAATCATCCAAGGACCAAAATCTATAGCAGGAACCTCATCAATATGTGGCACTAGCATCGCCACTGGCTGAACCCTGGGAGTATGAAACTCGGGAGTTTGAGTCTGTCCCTCTCTCATAAGGGTCTGAGAACCATTCAGAATAGTCGGATACATGCCCGCCTAGGTAAAACCATCTAAAACACTCTACAAACTGACCAACATGTCCTGTAGAACCAGAGTAGCAATAAATCTATGTTGATCCTAGCCTGGCCCCATCTCCTCCTTAAGTAACTCATCCTGGTGCATCTTCTTGGGCATTACTTTGGCCCTGAGCATGTCCTATACCCTGTCCGTGGACTATAGGTGCCTATCTCAGTGCCTCATCCCTCGTTATATCGGCACGAGTCCTCACCATCCGTGAGAGAATAGGAACAAAAGTCAGATACCAATTTGATTCAACTTAGCATGAACGGAATAAAGAAAGTGAAATTTTCTAAATGTCCCACAGCCTCCCGAAGACAAGTACGAACATCTTCACACCGATCCACGAGACTCTAGTAGACATTGCTCTTATATTTGAGACCGTTTAACCTAAAGATCTGATACCAACTTTGTCATGACTCATTTTCAGGAATTGTGGTGAAACCTACACAATTCCCATCGGTAGTTGAACCACTCATGAATCACTCACATGATATAACATAAATAAAAGAAAAAGATAAAAAAATACTATATAATTCGTCTGATGATATAAAGGCAGAAAATATATGTATGAACATCAACAATATCCCAAAGATCTAGTCTGTGAATACAAGAGCACTACAAATTCGATACCAATCTGAAATGAGCATGCAGGGCAAAACCAAATACATAATCAAAGTAAGTCTGACTATAATAGAGATAGAACACTCAAGGGTATATTGAAGATAGAATCCTCACCCTGAATGCTAGAGAAAAAACTACTTAGACTTAGCCACGCGATCCCTCACTAGTAGAAGGCACTAAATCTGCACCAAAACAGATGCAACAAGTGTAGTATGAGTACACAACGTACCCCCATTGGCATCATAGGTCGACAATGTTAGAAGATATGTAAAAAGAGATAAATACCAAGTTGACACCAAATAGTCCTATTCTAACAGTCTAATAACCCAACAACTATCACTTGTTCACACAATAATTCACATAATCAACATAAGGCAATGTTCATATAAGAGTTCATGATCACATAAGTCACCCAGCTCCAAATAGTTCAATAAAACGTTCCTTGTATCATTGACTAAATAACTTACTTTCTTTATCAAGAAATTCAATCAAGTTATCAATAATCAATTCAACACTTGTTTCATCAACAAATAATCTATGAATGTTATATGTATGGTATGTCATAAATGCAATGCATATGCCAGGTACCTTTATCATCCAATATACAGGCGCTAAATTTTTTATTATTAGACACACACACATAGGGGGATGCGCGAAGTCCATATACTCCTTTGGAATTTCCCATCGAAGATAAGCTCTTAGCTGAATAATATCATGAGGTAGGCGTGCAACCCATCACCTCGAATATCATGATAAATCTTAGTGTTGCCATAATCTCATAAGTAATCTAACTTTTCCGGTCTCTTAGACCCATAATATTCCATACCACTCTTATATCAATATGTCAGAACCATGAGTGTATAATGCAAATGACAATATATGGCAAGAACTCATGATGTAATGAGATGCAACCAAGTACAAAAATGAATATCACATGCTTCCAAGAATTTAACAACATAACAATCCAAGTACAAATTAGGATATCATATCTGAAGCAAGTGTGATGAATAAATAAACAACAATAAATATTGCGACAAGCCCACATACGGCGACAAGCCCAATTAATCAGCAGTCAGAACTAGTATAAGGCTAACTACCCAAATCACCCATCATCACAGTTCAACACCGATACCCACTCAAATGTTCATCACAACCGGCTGAGTGGGACCCCTAAACACGCCCAATACCCTCAATATTTATAACTAATTATGTACTTCTACGGAGTCTAGTGAAATTAAATTGTAGCCTACCTCTGGGCTGAATAGGAGCGCTAACCAATCAAGCCTCGATGATTGCCTTTCCCTTCCACTGCCCCTCATGATAATTGAAGTCTAATTACACATATACTATTCATTAATGAAGAGCTTACCCAACATACAAGGACAAAATCCTTAACAAGCAAGACTTTAAATACCAACCTCGGGCCCACATCACCAAGACTCAAACTTTATTACCCAAGTATGAAGAAAATGTACTAGGTAATCGTACCCTTAAGTTAATTAGGAAACTATACACATTTGAGCCTTCAATTGAACAATATATAAAAAGAACCAATTTGGAAATACTAGAATTTCCCCAATTGGAATAGGTTTCTATATTCAAATTAAACTCTACAATATGATAATCTAGCAATTCCCATCACTAATTCATAATAGTTAAGTAATTTAATCCATCAACACCCTTTAAATCCATAATGAACTCTCTTAATCTCATAAGAACTTGCAACTCATCTTCCCCAACTTATAAACATATTATATCATCATTAAAGGACTTAGAAACATAAAATGAAATCACAAGGGAAGGAAATCTATACCTCTAGGATGAATTTTACTCTTGAACTTCAGAATACTCACCCTTGCGGCTCTAGGTTCGAGATATGCTATTTTTGGAAAAGTATCTGACCTAGGGAATTAAATAAGACACTTGAACCAGTGATTCCACCCCAGCAAAATCGACATCGCTAGAGCAGACCCATTACTGTGAATATATACCTCGCTAGGGCACAATCACTTGATAACTCGCCCCCATGGCGAACCCGATACCGCAGAGGCAGACTCACCCCTGCGGACAAATCCTCTGTCAGGGCGGAAACTCCACAACATTCCAACCGCCACTTCTGTGAGCCAACCTTCCACTGAGACAAATATGTAGGAGCGAACAGAAGTTCCACCGAGGTAGACACCAGACACCATATTAGGGAAAACAGTCCTAAATTCCCATCAAACACTCAAAACACTCCCGAGACCCCCCGGACACAAACCATACATGTTTGTTTAAGGTAAACCGTTCTACAAATGACCTCGCTCATACCCTCACATTTATCATCTGACCGAGCTAAGGCATACCTTTCTAAAGCATTATCTGGGAAAACCAAATATCAAAATGTCACAAGTAGCACTACAAAATACATCTGATTGTCTCAAGAAGTGAACCAATGACTCGAGTAAGTTATAAATAACCCTCTGGAGCTACCGAAAGTGATGAAACTTAGAAACAAATACATCTACTCAAAAGTCAACCTTGAGTCAAACTATCAAACTCTAAGGTTCTAGTTTTGGATTTTCATCCTAAATTTATGAAAATAGACCTCGGGATCTATGCCATCCATCCCCGCACATCTCAAACCCCACAAAGATTCTATAGGAAGGGTCAAATAGTAAAAGAGAGGTCTTACGCTAAATATGACCAGATGGGTCATTACATTTGCTTTCTTTCATTCTCTCCTCCCATGATATTTGCTTTGATGTTTATGCTTGATATACACTAGAATATATATAGACTGTATATCAAATATACTTAGTATACAAGATATACAAGCCAAGTATATCATTGGTTTATATTGTTGGTATTGCTCAATCATCGTATGCTTTGGGCTTAGCCCAAATCTTCTGGCTCTTAAATTATCTTCTTAGATTGTGTAATGTCTGCCTATGGATTGACCCATGTTTATTTCTTTTTTTTTCTATGGAATGTCTTCTATCATTATTACATGGGCTAGGCCCACGTATGTTGATTTTATTGTTTCTGCACGATCAATACCTGAAGTGGGCTCACCCAGATGTGCTATCATTTGCTACATGTGTTCAAGATTGGGCTCAGCCCAACATGTTGCAATTATGTTAAATAGCATACATATTTAGACTATTTTTGACATAAGTTATTTCTGGCCCATGAGTGGCATTCTTTTGTATACTTTATTCTTTGATGTTAATTATGTGTCGATTTTAGTTTACTCGTAATTCAATTAGATAATTATAGATACGTTATAACTAGTATCCTTATTTTCCCATTCTCATCTCTTCTTGGACTATGCACAATGATATGGCCCTATTGGTCCATTTCATTCTTCCAGATGGTTGGGCCAAGGCCCAATCAATGCATATTCCATCAAGCCCATTGTGTAGCTGCGCACGAAGGCCGAACTATAGGTAAAAATAGTAACTGGTGGGATTAGGTATGCCCACTAGCCTAAACGCATCTCATTTCTATTCCTTATATACATATTATATGTAATATACTTGTATAAATGTACACATATGATATTTATTGGAACTTCTTATGGTTATGACTTAGGATAGGCAAACTATACATATATCATTTAGTTAGAATCGCCAAATGAATTTCAAAGGATTTTAGAAGATTTTTGGATACTTTGGAATCTAAACAGATTTTAAAGATTAAGTTGGGTTTAATTTGAATTCAATTAGACTAACCCGAATGGAAATTGGAACGAAACATCATTTTTAAATATGGGCTTTATCTCAAGAAAATACTAAATGCACTAATTTTGAGAAAACCAGATTGAATGTATTAATACACATTCGAATTTATAAAACATGGTTATTTTTAGTTGAAATTAGGTTGAATTGTAACACTTCCTTCGATATTATTTTTGGGGTATTTCCAACCTAAATTATTTTAAAGAAGAAAATCAAGACCTTTTTTGGACTTGGGTTAATGTTTGGATTGTAGACACATTGTGAGATATCTTGACCTTTGGGAAGAATAGCATGTAAACCTCAAGACTTGTTATCCAACTTAGAGCACCAACAACTTTCTAGTAGCTTTTATGCCTCTGCATAAAAGTGAACCGTAACAACCCCATATAGACAGTGACACTATATCTTTAGGGTAAATATAACGGCTGCTAACTCAAGATCATGAGTTGGATAATTCTGCTCGTGCTTCCTCAACTGCCTTGAATCATATGCGATAACATTGCCGTGCCACATTATGACACAACCCAAACCGACTCTAAAGGCATCACAATAGAAAACATAACACTCTGAATGTTTTAGAAGTGCCAGAACATGTGCTGATGTCAATTTACCCTTCAACTCCTCAAAACTCTTCTTAGAAGCATCTGACCATTAGAACTTAGTTGCCTTATGAGTTAATTTTATCAATGGAGCGGCAATAGAAGAGAAATTCTCTATGAACCTCCGATAATAACCTTCCAAGCCCAAGAAAATATGTACTATGTACCTTAGTAGGAGTTGTAGTCCTTGACCAATTTTTCACCCGCCTTGATCTTCTGATTATAAACTTTAATACCCTCGTCTGATACTATATGCATGAGAAAGGACACTGAATTAAACTATAACTCACATTTGGAAAACTTAGTGTATAAGTTACATTCTTGGAGCATCTGTAACACTACGTACAAATGATTTGCGTGCTTTTCTTCAAATCGAGAATACACTAGAATGTCATCGATAAACACAATAACAAATATATTCGTAAACGTCTTGAACACCCGATTCATTAAATCCATGAAAGTCGCTAGTGCATTAGTAAGACTGAAAGACATAAAAAGGAACTCATAGGGCCATATCTGGTCCTGAAAGAGGTCTTCGGAATCTCTCCTTAACCCTCAACTAATGGTATCCAGACCCATGATCGATCTTTGAGAAATATTTGGTGCCCTGAACTGGTCAAACAAGTCATTGATCCTGGGTAGCGGATATATATTCTTAATGGTAACCTTATTCAGTTAATGGTAATCAATACATATCCTCAACATGCCATCTTTATTTCGAACAAACAAGACAAGTGCGCCCCATGGTGATGTACTAGGCCTATTAAAGCCCTTCTCTAACAAATCCTTCAGCTACACTTTCAATTATTTTAGCTCAGCAAGGGCCATCCTATAAGGAGGAATAAATATAAGATGGGTGTTCGGAAACACATCAATAGCGAAGTTAATTTCCCTTTTGGGAGGAATTCTTAGAAGTTCATCAGGAAATTCATTAACAACGGGGACAAACAGTTGGGTCAAAGGTTCTGTCTCTACATCCTGTACTCGTACCAGATGATAAACATATCCTTTTGAATTATATACCATGCCTTAAGGTAGACAATTAACCTCCCTTTAGGCGTTGCATCATTACCCTTCCATTATATAATGAGTTCACCTGGGAAATTAAAATAAACAATCTTCGTCCAACAATCCACATTAGTATAGCAGGAAATTAACTAGTTCATGCCAATAATAACATCGAAATCAATCATTTCTAATTGATTTAGGTCAGTTAAAGTATGAAGATTACAAATTGCCACTTCATAACCCCGATATACCTGTCAAATTATAATTGACTCGCCAACTACCATAGATATCGCAAATGACCTACTCAATAACTCATTCGCTACTAAATTTGCCGGTAACAAAGGAAGTAACATATGCCAAAGTAGAGTCTGGGTCTATCAATGCATATACATCAAGACAGAAAATGGATAATATACCTATGACCACATTAGGGGACGACTCTAATTCTTGTCGACCTGATAACACGCAAATGCGATTCTAATGATCGTCTACGCTAGATGCTCCACCTCTGCCTCTACCTCTACCGGCTGATGACTGAATGCCCTACCTCGAAGAGCGTATAGATAAATAAGAAGCAACTACAAATCCCGTTGGCTGTGCCATACCACCTCTGCCTCTCATCGGACACTTTCTAGCAATACGTCCTGAATAAACACAAGTATAACACTTATTCAAACCCCAACATCACTGCTCTAGATAGGCCTCACCATACTAATTATATTGATGCAAAGACAACCTCATCTAGCTAAAATCCCCTTTTTATTGCGGGCCTAGCACCTGTGAACTCTGACCCTGACCAGAATAAGTAGATCGATCACAACACTGGCCCTGAAACTATGGTGGTGCACTAGCTACAAAATATGATGGGTGCCTAGGAACCTGTTCCCTAAACCCATCTATGAACTTCCATGCATCACCTATAGACTGAGCCCTCTTGTGCTGGCCCCTATCATGCTCTCGATCAACCCCCTGATGTCTCTTACGATCCTCCAAATTCTGTGCATAAGCCTGAATGCAAGTAATATCTATATTCAGATTCAGAGAAGTCGTAGTACACTTATTCACCAAGTGAGACCCCAAACCATTAATAGACCAATGTACTGGTCGCTTATCTCAGCCATAATCGTAGGAGCATATCTAGCCAAAAAGTTGAATTGCAAATAGTACTCCCGCAAGCTCACATTATCAGGCTCCAAATGTAAAAACCTATCTTGCCTGGCCCGATGATGTCTGACCGATAGATGCTATTGTAAGAAAGCCTCATAAAACTCTCCCTATGCTGCTGGGCACAGGGTCCCCTAGACTGCTCCTAGGTCTCATACAATGTCACAGTGATATCCCACAATCTATAAGAAACAAGCTCTACTAACTCAGTATCGGTGGAATGTATAAACCACAAAGTCTACTGCATCTGGTCAAAGAAGTTCTGCGGGTCTGCATTTGGATCTGATCATGTGAATATAGGAGGTCTAGGTTGATAAAATCACAAACTCACGCACTAATAGCTCTATCAGAAGGATCAGTAGTCTGATGTCGGGCTTGAGAGGCCACCCGCCAAGTTAATAAATGTACAACACTGTGTATATCAAGATCCTTTTCAAGAGCGATCTGGGGAAAAATTAGGGATAAATTGGCTCCCCTATGCTCCTCCAAAGGTGGTTGGGGTGGAATCTTAGAGGCCTAAGATAATGCCTCATCTTGATGCTCCTGATATCCCGTGTTAACGGGTGGTACCTGATTGGCACCCTCTCACACCTCCACCCCCAACCTCTGCATAGTCAACTATCGTCTAGTCGTAGGCATAGCTGAAAGCATAAAAAATATACATATTATGAGTTAAACACTTAGGACCTAGGTGTATTTTATGATCTAGATCAAGACGAAAGGGAACCATCCTAAATGTCCCGTAGCCTCCTGTTTATAATTATGGTGTACAACATACCCATAAATAAGACTCTACTAGACATGGCATGCATACTCCCTAGGATATACCTGGTTTGATACCAAGTTTGTCACACCCCACTTTGAGGGGTACGGTGGACACCCTATGCCAGAATGGCCCGAGCGTACCACTTGTATACCATAACCTACACACACAACCGTCTGGGCTGACAAGGCCTCATAAATGATAATATAATAGAAGTCTAAGTGGGACAAACTATAACATAAGACGGCTAACCAACATGCATACACATATAACGAGGCTAACAAGGACCTAATAAGAGTAATAATAGTTAAATAGAAGGCCGATAAGGCTAAACAACAACTATACAATAACCACTAGAAACAAAGAAAGTTTCAAGAAAAAGTGTGGTGCAGAATGGTTGGTAGATGAAGGATACACAATCCCGCCATCGATACCAGCAAACACTGTCCTACCGAATGATGCTTAATGATGTATGAAAGATTTTCATCACTTACCCTTACTTACATCAACAAATTACACACAAATGTTTCCTACCCTACTTTCATATGCTCAACACATGCTACCGCATGCTTTCCACAAGCTTCCACATGCCACCTAAAAGAAGGCAAAGGTCTACCCCACTTGCACATGCTACCACATGGAGTCACATTCTTTCCATGTATATATTTCGACTTTCACATGCTTTGTCATGTTTAGGCTTATGTATTTCTTATTTTATTAGGGTCCTCGACTTGTTTAAGCGACCCACTTTGTATGATAAGTTTGCTATGTAATATAGGGTTGTCTTGTACTAGTCTTCCAACTCCTATATAATGGAGGCTATGTGGGTATTTCGAAGATCATCAAATAATCATCTTGTAAATTTTTCTATATCAAATAAACGAGTGCTTTCTAAATTCTATCTTGTTCTTCTCTTCGAAATGCGTGAAAAGGCTGGTCCTTAATTTAGTATATGGTTAGAAAATATTGAGCAGGATAACTTGCTACAAATACAAAAGTTTTCCAAGTTATAACAGTTAAATCTGTAGTGGTGTAAAAGTTTTTTTGAGTTGAGTAGCTTGGCATGTCGTCCTTATGGATGTATAAGTCAACCTTGTTGTAGGAAAACTTTACATCTATGATCAAATTTATTGTTCGACTAGCTTGGCAAGCCATCTTTATGGTTGTTGAAGCCAAGTTTATGGCAATTAATCCTTCATGATGTTGAAGCCCAGTCCTCTCTGTATGAAAACTATTGTATACTGTGGCCTTTTATTCATACTTTCTTAGACACTGGAACAAAATGTTCACTGATGAACCCAACCATCCTTCCTGAAGATCAATGGATTCCATATTTCAAATATTTCAACACTGCAACAAATGGAATCCTGACCATCACAGTCATCACAAAGCATCTAATCACAATTGAATTCTTCTCGGGGTTGAAGTTTAGAGCTAAGCTGATAGGTTCAAATGTCCAAGGAAAAATACCTCATTGTTGGATTTGATATCTTTAGACTCTCAAAGACCAATTCCAGGTCATAGCCCATGGTATAACATTAAAAAAACAATTCAAGCCATGCTTAGAAGTTTCACAATTGTTCCAGATAACAAATGATGAGCAGATCAAAGAGATCAAACAACAACTGATAGAACATTCATGGGAAGAATCTCACAAGGAGTTTATGACAAAAAGCAAAAACCCTTTATGGTTAAATGAAGAGTTTTTCATCAAGCACCCTTTCAAGAAATATTACAGTATTAATCCAACAAAGGCAAGTCATTCAGGCATATATCAAGAACATCTTCAGCTTGTGAAAAAGGAATGTGGATAACTCTTGGAGTTTGGACTAATCGAGCCATCTGATTTGCTATGGGCACATGAAACATTCTATGTCAAGAAACGGGCTGAACAAATAAGAGGACAACTCAGATTAGCCATAAACTATCAACCTCTTAACCATTTCCTCCAAATTGATAGATTTCCTATCCATAATAAGCCCACCATTTTCTCACACTTAGCCAAAGCTAAATACTTTTCCAAGTTTTACCTTAAATCTGGATTATGGCAATTGAGAATACACCCTGAAGAAAGAGCAAAAATATGCTTTTGCACACCTGATCACCACTTTCAATGGAAAGTCATGCATACATGATCACCACTGTAGTTATCCCTAAGGTCTCTACATACATTTCTCCACTTATGAAAATGCTCAAGAAAAATGCTCAAGTTTAGGGGAAGGAACAAGAAGAAGCAGGTCAAAAAATAAAAGAAATATCCAAAGAAGTCAATGCCTTTCATATCCCCTCAGATGGAAGGAAAATATTGCAGATTGATGCCAACAATGAATATTGGAGATCGGTGGCTTTTTAAGAAAAAAATGTCTAGCGGAAGATATGCAGCTATGCAAGTGGAAGGTTCAAAGATGTCGAACAACACTATCATTCCACAATTAAAAGTAGCCCATTGTATTGATTTTACAAGTATTATTGATATGATATAGGATCTAATTCTCTATTTCCCCCTAATTTCTCCTCTCTTCTGCTTCTTCTTCTTCATTTCTACCCCTCTTCTCCTTCTTTGTTACGAATTGCACCTGATACCATCAATTGGTATCAGATCTTAGTCGAATTCCTATCATGGCACCTCGTAAAACTGATATGACACCTGGAGCACTAGCAGCAAAACCACAGGAACAGTGTGAAGACTTAGTTGCACAACAACTGGAACTACGTACAATCATGGATTAAAGGCATCAAGAGATAAGGAACGATATGGATCGGAGACAAGCTAAATTGTTGCATATGGTGAATGCCATCAAGGATTCACTGGATGGAGTACATTTGCACCAGAGATCGAAGGAAACATCATCAACTTCTGCACCAAGGGAAATACCTCAGAACGGTAATTTTAATCATGGAATTCTAGGTCAAATCCCATATCCTAGTAACATTCGATCTCATAATTTGATGTTTCCTAGATTTAATGGGGAGAATCTAAAAACCTAATTGTATAGAATTGATCAATACTTTGTTGTGGATGAGACTCTTCTTAGCCATAGAGTGAAGTTGGTTGTTATGACTTTAGATGATGAAGCATTAGCCTGGAACTAATCGTATCTAAATGTAGGGATTCACACTCAATACCTAGTTAGGATTAATATTTGTTAGCTATTTCTGAGAAATTTGGTGAAGAATTTGCTGATCCAATGATTGAGCTTAAGCAATTAAGACAAACAGACACTGTGAGGGAATTTCAATTTGCTTTTGATAGATTGTTGGCTCAATGTAACCTCACTAATGCACAAGCTATATCATGTTTTCTAAGAGGATTGAAGACTGAGCTTGTTGGCAGTGCTATGATGCATGAGCCCCAAACATTGGGATGTCTTGGAAGGGACAATAAGGAAACTCGACTTGAATAGCACATCCCCAGAAAAGCTTCCAGGACTTATAAGTTAGCTATATTAGTAGAATCAACCTTGTTGGCTAATGCTAGGGCTCATAAGTTTAGTGATATGAAGTCTACAGTTGTTAGGAAACCACCTATGGGGATCCAGAACCATAGGAAACCTGCTACTTTTTATCCACGAGGAGGTAGGTTGGCCTTACCTGCCCCAACTAATCAGTCCAATAATAGAAATAGAAGGGTAATTTCACCAGCTGAAATGCAAGCTAAAAGAGCTCAGGGTTTGTATTTTTTCTGTGATGAGAAATACACTCCTAGTCACAAATATACGCTTCCAAAACATATGTTTTTAATGGAATTGGAATATACTGAATCGGAGACTAGTACTGGGGAAGTTAATGAGGCCAAGATTGATCCACCTCTTGTTTCTATTGATGATTTGATCAGTGAGGTGGGTGAAACACTATTAATCTCATTTAGTGCATTAATTGATATTCAAGGGGCTCACATTATACATGTTAAGGGGTATAATGACAAGAGACCACTATAGATATTACTTGAGGGAGGAAGTACCCACAACTTCATAGATGTTGAAGTTGTGAAGAGTTTGCGATGTGCATTTGTTCCTACTCAAGTAGGATATGTCAGCTTGGGTAACAACTCTAAGGAAGCAACTGCAGGAATAGTGAAAAACTTCAAATGGTTGTTGGAGGGTACATCTTACAATTCTGATCTAATAGTATTTTCTGTGGGGATATATAATGTGGTGTTAGGAGCTTTGTGGATGAAAACTTTGGGTCCAATCACTATGGATTCCTCTAAGCTCACTATGTCATTTAACTACCAAGGGAAGCATCATATATTGAAGGGTGTAAAAGAAGAGTGCAAAATGACTAGTTCTAAGGCAGTAAACAAGCTAGCAGGAAATGAAATAGAGTTATTCCTTCTACAGTTGATACTAAGAACTGTTACTACTCAGATAATAGGACGGTATAACTCTTTTCATATGATCAACCATGAACCAATCTCTCCAATCCTAGATACCCTTCTAAAGCAGTATCAGTAGTTATTTACTGAACCAGTTGAATTACCTCCTCAAAGAGGCCCTTTTGATCATAAAATTCCCTTGCAACCAAATTCCAATTAACATAAGACCTTTAAGATACTCTGCCATGAAGAAGGACATTATTGAGAAGCTGGTTAATGATATGCTAAAGCAACGAGTGATCCAATATAGCAACAACCATTTTTCTTCTTCTGTGGTGGTGGTAGGAAGGAATGATGGATCATGGAGGTTGTGTGTACATTACAGGGAACTTAACCATTGTACTATTAAAGATAAGTTTCCTATTCCTATAATTGATGATCTCTTGGATGAATTAGTTGGTGCTACTATCGTTTCTAAGGTTGATCTTAGGTTTGGGTATCATCAAATCAGAATGGTGGTAGATGATATTCAAAAAACAGCTTCCAAGACTCATATGGGCCATTATGAGTTTCTAGTGATGCCATTTGAGCTCATAAATGCCCCTTCTACCTTCCAGTGTCTCATGAATCATATTTTTCAGTCATTTCTCAGAAAAAATTATACTAATTTTCTTTTATGATACCTTGGTTTATAGTGTCAGTCTACAAGAGCATGTTGCTCATTTAAAGTTGGTGTTTGACATGATGACACAACACAAGCTATTGTCTAAGAAATCCAAATGTATATTTGGTGTACCTAAGGTGGAATATCTTGGTCACTTCATTTCCTATAATGGAGTGTCTATTGATCCTGCTACGATTATTGCAGTATAAATTTGGCCTACTCCTCTTACTCTTAAATAGCTGAGAGGTTTTCTTGTCACTTCATTTCCTATAATGGAGTGTCTATTGATCCTGCTACGATTATTGCAGTATAAAATTGGCCCACTCCTCTTACTCTTAAATAGCTGAGAGGTTTTCTTGGCTTAGCAGGTTACTATAGAAAGTTTATCAAAGATTATGGCCTTAGCAGCAGGCCACTTACTGATTTACTGAAGAAGGATAATTTGTTATAATATAAGAAAGTCAATCAGGCTTTCCAGAATCTGAATATAGCTCACTTCTGCACCTATTTTGGATTTGCCAAACTATTTCATACCATTTGTGGTAGAAACTGATGCTAGTGGCACTGAAATAGGAGTTGTATTAATGCAAAATGGTCATACCATTGCTTTTATTAGCAAAGGCTTAGCACCCAATCATGCTGCATTTTCTGTATATGAAAATGAGTTATTAGCTTTGGTCTTTCCTATCACTAAGTGGTCTCACTACCAACTTGGTCAGCATTTTATTATCAAGACAGACCAAAAGGCATTGAAGTACTTACCAGAGTAGAAGTTGCATACTGATTCTCAAATTAGATGGTTAGCCAAGCTATTACCATTTGACTTTGAGATTCAGTATAAGAAGGGCAAGGACAATATAACTGTTGATTCTTTATCTACAATTCAAGGTGTTGTACTCATGGCAATGATGGTGTCTTCAGTACAAACTGATTTGTGGACTAAGATCCATAATAATTGGGCTAATGATCAAGAGTTACAAATGTTGATCAAGTCATTACAGCAGAAGCCTCAGAAGCATTATACTTGGATCAACAACCAGTTGAGAAGGAATGGAAAATTGGTTATTGACTATGACAGTCAACTAAGGACCAAGATCTTGACTCTGTGGCATTCTAGTCCTTCGGGTGGTCACTCTGGGATTGATACTACTATGAGGAAGGTGTTGGCTTACTTCTATTAGAAGGGTATTAGGAATGACATCACTGATTTTGTGCACAAATGTTTCACTTGTCAAAAGATCAAATATGATACCACTGCCTTTCCTGGTCTTTTACAATCCTTGCCTATACCTGCTCTTCCATGGACTGATATCAGTATGGACTTTATTGAAGGTTTTCCCAAGTCTAAGGGTAAGACTGTGATATGGGTCATCGTTCATAGAGTAATAAAATCTTCTCATTTTATTGCTTTGTCTCACCCTTATAGTGCACAATTCTTGGTGCATATATTCTTGGATAATATTTTTAAAATTCATGGCTTTCCTGCTACTATCACTAGTGATAGGGACCTTATTTTTATCAACAATTTTTGGAAGGAATTCCTAACTGCTTAAGGTATTTCACTACAAACTTCTACTTAAGGTATTTTTGTGTTGATACACCTGTTGATTGGGCTGCCTATCTTGCTTTAGTTGAATGGTGGTACAACTCTAGTCCACATTCTGCTATCCAAGCATATTCTTTTTAATTACTCTATAGTAATCCTCCACCATTGCACCTCTCATATTTTCCAGGTGATTATGCTTCTGATGTCATAGAAGACTTGATGTTGCTTAGGGACTTCAAACTCCAATTAGCTAAATTTCACTTGCATAGAGCCCAACAAAAGGATGTATGCTCAAGCTAATAGTCATAGGTCTGATAAGTAGTTCTTAGTAGGTGATTGGGTCTTTGTGAAACTTCAACCCTATAGGCAATCTTCCCTTACCACAATCTCACATCCAAGTATTTTGGCCCTTATCCAATAGTTGAAAGGGTGGGTGATGTTGCTTATAAATTCCTTCTTCCACTAGAAGTACTTATTCATCCCACATTCCATATATCCCAACTCAAGTATTGTCATAAACTACCTACTACCATCATTCACCCTCCTATTTTGGACCTTGCCAGT
Source organism: Anisodus tanguticus (assembly GCA_034509755.1). Taxonomy (NCBI): domain Eukaryota; kingdom Viridiplantae; phylum Streptophyta; class Magnoliopsida; order Solanales; family Solanaceae; genus Anisodus; species Anisodus tanguticus. The sequence continues at coordinate 24,801,961 of CM067550.1, read as the reverse complement.
TTCCATTGCCCTGATCCAGAGCTGATTTTAGACAGAAGATTGGTCAAGAAAGGCAATAAAGTTGTTGATCAATGCTTGATAAAATGGACAGGTTTGGAAGACCTCATCTCTGCATACCTTGATAAGGTAAAAGCAGATTTTATAAAAAACTTCAAAACAAAGGTAGATGATGGTCCATATTCTGAAGCATCTACTGCATCAATGAATGAGGTCCCGAACGACAACTTATACGCTTGTCTGTGGGAGAATCATAATCTCTAGAAGATTATAATCTCTCAACAGAGGATCTGTTCAATAGCCTAATAGAGGCACTACAACAAAAACACAAAGCCAAGAAGGAGGAAACAAATTCCAAATAAAAATCGAAGATGTCATAATGAGATAACATTGGAGGCCACACATGGACAAATGTCCTTTTCAACTTTAATAAAGTTTTGTCGAACTTTAATAAAGTTTTCTTCTTTTTCAAAAGTAAGATTCTTTCTTATCTTACTTTTTGTAAAGTTTTATCTTTTCATAAAGTTTATTTATTTTTTATAAATATTGAGATTCCTTTACTATTTATTTTATAAGTTAGAATCAGTTGTGAAGTCCGCCTTCCCACTATAAATGGAGGACTCTTTCCATTTGTAGGAATAAGCCTTGGAAAACCAAGCAATGTAAAAATACTCTCAAATTTAAATAATATTCAGCTTTCTTGTATTCTCTCTCTGAGCACAACTTAGGTACTATTCTCTCATCTTTCCTCTTTTATTTATGTTCTTCATTATGAAAGGCTAATAAGCCTTTACTGTCTGAGATACTCTGTGATGATATGGTTTAATTAAAAAAAACTGTAAAAAAAGGATAGAATTTTACAATAAAATTTACGGTAAGGATATTCATAGTACATATCACCATGGGTCTTGAGGTATTCTAACAGTTATGCTCTTGTGGTACGGAGTGCCCTTTCAGCCGTTTGATGAATTTTAAGATGTTTTATGTACCGTTTTTCGTATTGATCTATGCGTAACTGTTGGAGTATACTTAGATAAAAATCCATGTTTTGTGAACAGTACTGTGATCCATCTGGGTTGTAGATTTCTTTTGCTTTGTTCTATTCTTTGTATTCTATATTTTTAAAGAGCCTGTAAAAATACTCTCAAATTTAAATGATATTCAACTTTCATGTACTCTCTCCCTCTGAGCACAACTTAGGTATTATTCTCTCCTCTTCCCTCTTTTATTTATGTTCTTCATTATGAAAGGCTAATAAACCTTCACTGTCTGAGATACTCTGTGATGATATGGTTTAATTAAAAAACTGTAAAAAAAAAAGGATAGAATTTTACATTAAAATTTACAGTAAGGATATTCATAGTACATATCACCATGGGTAGGTATTCTAACAGTTATGATCTTGTCGTACGGAGTGCTCTTTCAGCCGTTTGATGAATTTTAAGGCGTTTTATGGGCCGTTTTCGTATTGATCTGTGTGTAACTGTTGGAGTACACTTAGATAAAAATCTCTGTTTTGTGAATAGTATTGTGATCCATCCGGGCTGTAGATTTCTTTTCTTTTGTTCTATTCTTTGTATTTTATATTTTTTAAGAGCCTGTAAAATATGCCTAGTAAAATGGTATCAGAGCCATGTTATCATAAAGTATCCTCAGACAGTATTCTCATTCATGATGAATATTTTTAAATCTTATAAACATAATATTAAGAATGTTAAGTCGGAAGAGTATGATGTTCCACAACAGCTTGATGCTTTGAACAAATGGACTATTCCATCCGTTCAAGCTAGAGAAATTTATAATTTCGGCATATTTGAAAATTTGCGAAATCGCCATATTGTAAAAACAATTGAAGAGTCTTTCCAAATGGATAATCATGAAATAACTATACAGTTATTTTCTGATGCTATTATTGAATGATATCAAAAGTTGCATTATAAATTCTTGCATATTGGATTAGTGCAAATTACATTCAAACCTTTGACATTAGAAGGTTTACCTGAAAGTTTTATCGCTGTCTTAAGAAAAGCTAGAAACTTAAACTGTACACAATCTCTCATGGGTGCTATGCAATCAAGCCTAGCTTATGGCCAGTACATTTTGATGTCAGACCTAATCTTACCTTATCTTTGTCTGACACAAATATTTTATATGCTTTAACATTATATGTAAAAGTTCATGGTTATAATTACATGCCTGAAATAAAAGTTATGTGTGTCTGTTATCATATCTATTTTTGTGTATTAGATACAATGAATCCTAATTGTAAGATTATTGTTGATAAAAGGAAGAGACATACGGTTTTAATAGAGACCAACCTAGCCAAAAGGTCTAAAATAACAACTAGAAGACATGTTAATTGGGATGAAATAGAATATCCTAATGATTAGCTAATTGAAAAGGCAATTCCTTTCCAACCAAGGATAGATACCCAGATTGCCCATGTAGTTCAAACTACGGAAGGAAATATTCACCTTCAATTTTCACAAAAATTACCTAAATTAAGTAAATCTATGTCATCTCATTATTATATATCTCCCTTAGATGACATTCCTAGACTCTCCACAGCTAGAGCGTCAACCTCTCATATTAATGAAGACTTATATAAAGTCACAACTCCTTCAGAGATCTCGCGAGAACAAGAGATTAACAAAATAAAATAGGAGACTACCAAATGACCATAAGAATAAAGATTCCATTGTATTTGAGAATCACCTGAATCTTTCCTTAAGGTTCTTTTTATCATTTCCGCAAATAAAGAAGGGATGCCATCTATGAATATGGCTTTCCAGAAACTGCTATTAGCTTCTGGGAGATTTAAAACTCTGCTCTTTTTGTAACTGATCATAAAATTGATCTTAACATATTGTTCTTCTTTACTGAAGAATTTAAAAACCATTCTCTGAAAAGACTATATTATTTTCTAAGAAATTCTTTTGAAAGTATTTTTCGTAAATCTGACCCCGGACTATAGTCCAGAGAAAGAGTGTAGTCTTGATTATGACTCATTAAAATATTCTCCAAAACCCATCTTAGAAGGGGTAGGATCAGTCATTTGATCTGTTTTTATTCCTACGGGAATTTGGTTGTCTCCAAATAATATTCAGCTTTCCTGTAAAAAACAAATTGTGTAACATGTACAATCCCTCTTTATTGAATATTTAGTTATAATTTGGGGTGTTTCTAGTCTTAAGTATCCAGCTATGGAAAATAATTAAATTGCTGCAATACTTTCTTCCACTTGACTATATCTCTGCATTTGATAGGAAGGTGCAACACAATTTCCTTTCAGTTATGGTTTGCTTCAAAGTTGATATGCTCAATCCTAATCTTATTCCTTTGTATCCAAATCAATGCAATGGTCATGGGAAAATCACAACTAGCAATGGCACTGGCACCTGATCTACTCTTTGCTTGCTGGCATGCCCAGAGTAATTCTGAACTCTAATTTGAAATGACCCTGTTAAATCTCATCCATGAGCAAAGTCTGGCCCATAGGTGATAGTGTTTGAATGTATCTCCTATTTGGCGATAAAATGCAGAGTCCATAGGGACTTGAATACCAATCTTCTATAGTCTTTCAATTATGGCTAGTCTGTTTTGAGCTGCAAGCCAAATTATAAACTTGAATCTAGGATGGATGTTGGTTTGAGAAATGAGATTCTTCAACTCAGGTTTGAGTATTGAGATATCTTTTGGGAGTTTTTGCTCTATGGTACTTTATAATGCAGTACGGGAATTATATTACTATTACAAGTATTTGAAAGGATAAACAAAGATTCAATAATTCAACTAGAAATCTGAAAATTACAATACAACCACAAAACTGAAATTACAATTTTGTTGAAGACGGAAAATAGAAACTGTTTTTGCTGAGTCGATTGTGGCACTCTGTCCTTAAGACAATATTGCCCCGTATATATCCTTTATACGTCCTGGACAATTTGTCTCCCAAGATAAACAGCAATGGAACACTTGAGCAAAGGAAACTCAAGTACTACCGTGAAGAATATTGAGTAACGAAATAATGCTTGGAAGTTGTAGGAAGAAAACTGTTTTGGTTGTGTAATTTTGTGCACTGTTATTATTGTTATTCTTAGTCATTGTTAGTGCTCAACAATGGTGTAAGGGGGTGTTTATATAGGTGAGGGAGGGGCTGAAAAACTGCCTCCATAATAGCCAAATAATGGCCATTATGGAGGTAGTAAAGCCACCAACATAAATAGTGAAAGACCAACGGATTTGGCCATTATAGGAGGAGTAATTCAGCCAAAATAAATGGCTAAATTGAGTGCTTGGCGTTTCTGCTTTTGACTGTCCAAATTCTGACATTCTGGAAACTTCAGGGACCAAACTGTACATCTTGAAACTTCAGGGACTAAACTGTACATTTGAAAGAATTCTGCCCAAACTGTACATCTGAAATTTCTGGGATCAAACTGTACTTCTGGCAAAGTTTTCTGGCCCAAAAAGATAATATCAGAAGACCCACAGCCCACAACCCACGACCTGTGACTCGTGACCCGAGACCCGAGAACCCGAGAACCCGAAACTCGGAAACGGAACCGGACCGGATGGGCTGGCGGGCGGCGGTGCGCGTGTGGTCTTTCCTCGAACCGAAGCACATCTAGGTCCTCCCTCCTTTAAACACATGGGATACCCCTTGGGGTCCCAAACCCAAACCAATTTCGAGTCTTATATACACAACAATTCTTTCTTCCTCTACCGATGAGGGAGAATTACACACAATACCACACTTTCCATGCTTCAAACACCTTACTTCGTGAACCAATATCTCTTTCATTTCTCAATGAAATTTGACGATTCTTGGCCCTACGGTTATCTACGTACTTAGTAGATCATGCATGTGTGAAGAACTGAATTCTCCAATATGCGTAACACTAGTGTTTAAGCCGTTAAAGTTGGTCAGTCGCAACTCCCGCCAAAGGCAAATTTCCAACAATCCCCTCTTGAAAGAGATTTTGGCGCACTCACATGGTGTCTTTTCATTTCCGAAAGAATATTTCAACGGACCGATGTTGCATAAGGAGAGGTAGCTTCAGCTTTGAACCTTCCATAGTTAAATACCATCGGACTTACTTACTGCGCGGTGAACGTGATGTCTTGAACCGTCAGTGTTTAGTGTTAGCCAAGTCAATGGTACCAACACAACAAATTCCCTTACTCTTTTCTTCGTAATGTTTTGTCCGTTTTGGCCATGGACAACGTCTTGGATTCTTAAGTGCGTTCATTTTGAGGCGGCCGTCCTCGCACTTAAATAGGTGGTCTCCTACAAGGTATCTGCTATACCCCACTTCACAAGTGTTAGGAACTATTAAAAGTTTCCCAAAGACCTAACCTCAACTGTTGAGGATCATTACGAGTTTTGAAAACTTAACCTTTACCCATACTGCGAGATAGCACTTAACGTCTATCGCGGGAACGACTTTGGATTTGGTGTTTCTTTTCGAAATCACTATCCGAAGTGCTCATGCTTTCACCGAAGCGATCAACGAACCTTTACAACTTAGTTTTCCCATTGAATCAAATTATTGGGATCTCCAGTTCGTAAGGTTGGGTTTCCACTGTATTCGTCCGTATATTTTGGGTTTTAAGCCCATTCCCCTAGACAGGCAGAACACTTGATCTCCGGGTAGTCCCTTAGTTAGTAAATAAGGAAGTGACACCCGTGATGATCAACGCCATACGGTCTTATGTCTCCGACGGATCCCGACGGATATGTCCAGACGCCGTCATCCGTGTCCTTCCTGAAGCCGACCGACTAGCCACAGTGTCTAACTGCCGAAGGCACGGGTTTCTCCCAATAAAGGACGTCCTCTAAGGAGTCGTGAAGTTACTCAACTTCTTTCATGCTTTGTTTAAAGCGATAAACTCCGATTCCATCATGAATCAGCCGATGCAAGTTTGCTTAGAGGATTTTCCAAGACCCACCATACATGTTTACTTGTGGCATTGGTGTTCGTCAAGTCTGATATCCAGTTTGCATCACTCTGTTCTCCCAGAACCGCTGGACATCCAGAATACCATAATCCGTAGACAAGCGAATATTTTAGATATCGTCATATCCGACTTAAAGCCTTCTATTGATCATGTATTAAGATCATTAGTGAACCTTAGTTCAACTGATCTGTTCGTAGGACGATACCAGGTCGGTTGTAGTGTGTACAATACATTGAACTACACGTGACCTGTGCATATCACTCCTTGTCTATGGGTGCACCATGATTCCAATCAGTTCTATGATTCATATCCATTGGTGGCTTCAACGAGACTGTCAACTATCGACCAGTCCGTTAGATGTCTTAGAAATCCAATTCCTAAGATGTCATCTGTGATACTCATATCGTTCATATCGAGACTTTGTTTCAATATGACTTTCACTTTCAGACTGTTGGTTTTCCAACTGTTGGCTTTCTAACTTCAGAGTCAATGTTTCTGTGGTCAGATTCATTGTTCCTGTTTTATCTTAAACTTTCAGGACCAAAATGAAAGTTCAGGAAGAAGCCCAACAGTTCGAAAAACCAATTCGATCCTCTTCTTCCAACTCTCCTATTGGGAAGGTCATTTCAACATCCATGCCATGTAAGACTACAATGACCCTGGATGTGATGCTACTCACAGGGGAGCACATTTTACAACCCAAAGGTTCTTTTCCCGGAGGAAGATCAACCATTACGCAAGTATGGTTCTATATGATAGAATCTATTTCTTTCTTAAGCTTCTTTCCAAAGCAGCGCTTTTGGAGATGACAATTATTTGTCAATTGTCCATGGTTCGTTCTCAACCATACAAGCTAGAAGGACTGGAACAAGTCTTTGTCCCCTCTTTGCTCCTTCTCGGTTCAACATCTAGAATCCCTGAGTTCTGCAGATCTGGAATATTAAGTTCCGGATAGCCAGCAACTTTCGAGTCTCGTAGATACGGAACGTCTAGTTCCGGACAGTCAGGCCCTCGCGGGTTCTTGTTAACCTTGAGCAATTACTCCTTTTTCCTTTTTCAAGGAAAGCTATCTTCAAAGAGTTCAACATTCTTTAACGCCAAGAGGCGATAAGTACTACTGTTATTTACAGATCCAGTGGATATGCAATCTACAGTCTTAGGTCGAACTTGACCTGTTTCGGTAGTCCAACTTCTACAAAGCCACCCCACATCACAACTTTTGTATGTGAGATCCTTTCCAGGTCTCACACGGAGAGCGGAGTTCTGTTGAGAATCGCATTAGCGGTAAGGATCGTCTTGCCCCACATAATTTGGGCGTACGGGTTTGCGCTTGGCTAACACCGTTAGACTGAGGTGAGTAATGAGCAGTCGTTTAATGAACGATGCTTCACATTCTCCCCCTCTATCACTACGAATTTCTCAATCCGTAGGCTTAGTTGATTTTCAACTTCTGCTTTGTAGCGCTTATCCGCTTCAACAACTTCATCTTTGGTTTTCAACAAACAAAGGATTCCATACGTTGTACTATCATCAAATGACGATCACAACGTACTTGTCTCCCCCCTCTATTTTGTATAAACTTCAAATCACCCAAGTAGGTGTGACTAAGTTCTAGAGGAGCAGTGCGTCTTTCGCTATTCCCTTGACGGAATTTGAAAAGGTGATTTTGCCTCTTCGCCTACCTCACATTCATTTTGAGGGTTTATGTCGACGGAAGGCAACAATCTCAACATCGTTAGCTTTTGAATGACTTGCTATTTAACGTGTCTTAATCTATGATGACATAGATGCACGGATTACAAATATATCATTCATATGGCTACAGACATACTGTACCATTCTTAGTTATTACAGACCTGTTGGACTAGTCTCAAACCAGCTTGACCAACAGCGTCCCTTAAACCAAGTTAGGAACATGTATCACCTCTTTTTAGAGTGATCTCATTCCTTGAAGTCCTATTGAGGACAACCTCTCCAGCCCCTTTTACTTTAGAGGTGGCGTTGCTTCACATGAACAACCTCTTGCCCGTGGTTAGGGCGTAACCGGATCATATGTGATCTAGATACTCTGGCCCACTCCAGTTGCTTTGGCAGACTGAGTGTCCAAAATCTTTTCTGCCTTTCTTTAGGCCTTCAGATCATTTCAGACCTAGAAACTCTGGCCCACCTTACTAGGTGTCCATTACTTTTCCTATGAAATGAATTCTGGCCCCACTCCAGTCGCCCGGAGGCTTTATATGACTGAGTGTCCAATATCATCATATCAAAAGAAAATTTTGGCCCACTCCAGTCGCCCGGAGGCTTTGTATGACGGAGTGTCCAATATCATCCTATGAAGGATCTTCTACCAAATAATATGACAGGCTCAACGTCATTAACTTTTAGACTTCTTCCGTTATGATTGGTGCCCAGATAATTCTTGGCGCTTACTTAAGTGTGGTAACAGTTTTCGCACAGTCAGTGGATCTTTCTCCCTCGTATGTGCGAACATACTTTACACACTTTAATAATTACACTAAAAAGAACGGATCTTCTTAAGTCGTTTACAAAATCCAATCTTTAAACGGAAAAGAGGATGAGATTAAACTTCTGATTTGTTAAAGCGTAAGGAATATAAATTATTTTCATATTCCTCCTTACTTTAATCCATTTTTAATCAGACATCATTTAATCTTTATTCTTGACAAGTAAGAAAAATACTTATCATTTAATCTTTATTCTTGACAAGTAAGAGAAATACTTATCCCAATTTCGGATTCTGGCTCACTTCAGTCACTTCATCAGACTGAGTGTCCATTTCCTTCTCACCATTATTCGGATCTTTTGTCTGGGACAAATATAGGCCTTCTGCTGCAAGATAGAATAACATCTTCAGTCTTCTCCTCTTGTCCCAGTTGACATCCTCAGGCTCTCGTGAGCACTTGTTCCCACCAGTCTTGGTAGCGGTGACACCATGAACACGTTCATCATCATCACTCTCTTCTACCAGAAAACCATTGCCATATCCAGATTTGGTCACTCAACTTTTGACCGACATCTTTCGAACACTAATAGTAATACAATACAATAATACAATATTGTCTTAAGTTGTTGGGAGTTTTTGCTCTATGGTACTTTATAATGCAGTACGGAAATTATATTACTATTACAAGTATTCGAAAAGATAAACAAAGATTCAATAATTCAACTAGAAATCTGAAAATTACAATAAAACCACAAAACTGAAATTACAATTTTGTTGAAGACGGAAAATGGAAACTGTTTTTGCTGAGTCGAGTGTGGCACTCTGTCCTTAAGACAATATTGCCCCGTATGTATCCTTTATACGTCCTGGACAATTTGTCTCCCAAGATAAAACAGCAATGGAACACTTGAGCAAAGGAAACTCAAGTGCTACCGTGAAGAATATTGAGTAACGAAATAATGCTTGAAAGTTGTACGAAGAAAACTGTTTTGGTTGTGTAATTTCGTGCACTGTTATTAGTGTTATTCTTAGTCATTGTTAGTGCTCAACAATGGTGTAAGGGGGTGTTTATATAGGTGAGGGAGGGGCTGAAAAACTGCCTCCATAATAGCCAAATAATGGCCATTATGGAGGTAGTAAAGCCACCAACATAAATGGTGAAAGACCAACGGATTTGGCCATTATAGGAGGAGTAATTCAGCCAAAATAAATGGCTGAATTGAGTGCTTGGCGTTTCTGCTTTTGACTGTCCAAATTCTGACGTTCTGGAAACTTCAGGGACCAAACTGTACATCTTGAAACTTCAGGGACCAAACTGTACATTTGAAAGAATTCTGGTCCAAACTGTACATCTAAAATTTCTGGGATCAAACTGTACTTCTGGCAAAGTTTTCTGGCCCAAAAAGATACAGCCCACAGCCCGGAACCGGACGGGCGGCGGCGCGCGTGTGGTCTTTCCTCGAACCGAAGCACATCTAGGTCCTCCCTCCTTTAAACACATGGGATACCCCTTGGGGTCCCAAACCCCAAACCAATTTCGAGTCTTATATACACAACAATTCTTTCTTCCTCTACCGATGAGGGAGAATTACACACAATACCACACTTTCCATGCTTCAAACACCTTACTTCGTGAACCAATATCTCTTTCATTTCTCAATGAAATTTGACGATTCTTGGCCCTACGGTTATCTACGTACTTAGTAGATCATGCATGTGTGAAGAACCGAATTCTCCAATATGCGTAACACTAGTGTTTAAGCCGTTAAAGTTGGTCAGTCGAAACTCCCGCCAAAGGCAAATTTCCAACAATATCAACTTCATATACATCTTCTTTATAGAGAAGCCTCTACCACTGTTTACTGCAAGCAACATGCTACAAAGATTTACATGAAGCTGCTGGTGTTGTATAATTAATCCCCTACTGTCCAGTAACTTCTTCACTATCCAAGAAGCATTATTATTAGTAGGATATATCTCCAAGTCCTTCCTGTTTATGTAATAACTGTGTATCCATTAAATCCATAAAGAATCCTTTTTTCTTGCTACACCCTATAGTTGCTTTAGGATTGATATTTTTCTCCATATTTTCAAGTTTAAAATGTTCAGCCACCTGCTGCATTTGGCCTACACACTTTCTCCCAAGACACAAGTGTTTGAGATAGAAATAGCACCACTCTATAGGAATGTCCTGCATACTGTTTTAATTAGTTTCATTATTTTTTTGGAAAAATAAGAAAATATGGGCCCAGTATATTTAGATGCAAAAAATAACATATTTTATCTACTGAAGTCTCCCAGTATAAGAGAGCAACTTTCCTGATTGGCAAGTAATCCTGGAAGTAATCTTCTCAATGAGTGGTAAGTATTGATGAGCAACCAGTTTATTTAAATCCAAGGGTATCACCAAGTATCTAAATGGGAGATTTCCCTCAATAAATCCCAAGGAGTCAAGAAGATCATGCCCTATGAAATTTGGGATATCAGCCATATAAACAACACTTTTATCATCATTTGTAAACAGTCCAAATACTAAAGAAAACTTCTGAAAGGCATCATGTATAAATTTGATAGACTCAAATCAGCTCTGCAATACATGAGCAGGTCATCATCAAAGCAGATATGAGTGTTATTCAGCTTTCAACACCTAGGATGAAAGTTGAAGTCTCCGTTGTTCTTTAGTTGGCCAAGTTCTGTACCCAAATACTCCACTGCAATGACAAATAAGTATAGAGACATTAGGTCTCCCTGTCTAATCCCTCTCTTGCCCCTGAAAGGTTTAGACCTCTATTTAGCACCAGTGAGTATGATACAGTGGTGACACAAGCCATTATTCACTGAAAAAAAAGCCTAAGTCAGTTAGCATTTTTCTGAGAAAGTACCATTCCAAAGTATCATATGCTTTCCTGAGAGGAACACATCTTAGGGATATCCACTTCCTAGAATAGCCTATGAATAATTCATGGCTAAGCAAGATATTGTCAATTATGCTTCCTCCCCCCCATGAATGCAGATTGGAATAATCTTATACAGAGTTTTCCAACAGGCTATTGGTCTGTAATCTTTCACCTTTGTGGGAGATGGTATTTTAGGGATCAAGGTGATAGGAGTGGTATTAATCATCTAAGGTATATTTTCGGTATCAAAAATTCCTTTACAACTGCAATGAGGTCCTTCTTCACTATATTCCAATTCTTAGTGAATAATTCAATAGAAAATCCATTAACACCTGAGGAGGAGAATTGGCCATTCAATCTTTTAAACTAATCGAGACCGAAATTGGAAAAAGAAATACAAACGGATATATCTTTGCATATCATTCATTGCTGCTGTAATTTCCTCCTCAGTCACCTACTATATTAGACTTCTATTTTGTTGTATAGTTATGCATGATCCTTCCTTTATGACTGTTGTGTTTGTAAAAAGTAACTTAGAAGTACAGTCACCTATCAAGGATTTGAACATAGTGATGAGTTCCTGTTCTATTTGCAAGGGATTAGTCAACTTAACCCCTGCTTCAGTGCACACAGAGGTAATGGCATTTTTACTAGACCTGATCTTAATTGGGCATGAAAATACTTAAAATTAGAATCACCACAGGAGATACATGATGCTCTGGGCGTAGTCAATTAGGTCTATTTGAGGAATAGAGCCCATGCACTTCATGGTCATGACTGCACTGCGTTAAAAACGAACTGAAGGTTATCAACGTGTTTAAGAATTCTACACATCACTCTTTCTATAGTAATTGTACACAAATTAAACATAAAGAATAGAATCACGCGAACAATAGCATGACCTTACATTAACAATTATAAAAAAATCTCCAAAGTGCAAAGAAGATACAAATTGAATTGAAATGAAAAGAGCCCAACCATTTTAAGGTAAGTAAAAAGAAGCAACATCAATAAATTATGGTGAGTCATTCTTCCATCTTCCATCTTCCATCTGTTGGATATAATTGTAGTACGGGAAGTAAATAAATATTACAAGTGTTCTAAAGAACGAACAAACAACCAATATTCAGAACTGCTGCAAGCTTGTTGAGTGTTGAATCATGATAACCTGAAATCAAAAAACACTAAATCTGGATTGTTACAAATGTGGCTGAGTCAAGAGATGGCTCTTTCTTTAAGACAAGATTGCCTCGTATATATGCCTTTACGTTTGCGGGCAATAGTCTCCCAAGATAAAACAACAACTAATCAACACTACAAAGCAAATAGGTTGATTCTGACAAAGAAAACAAACACGAAACGACTTGCTGATTTAGAGGAAAAAGGAAGGAAGAGTTTCTGTTGCTCACTTTTAGACTGATTTTCTCTTGTTTTCGTCCTCTCTCCTATACCTCAAATCTGTTTCAGAAGTTTATATGGTGTTTTTGGAGGAGGAGAGGTGATTAAGAGGTCCTTTAAGAGAGGTGTATTCATGGGTATTTATAGCCAGAAACGTTTTGTAGTAAGTGCAAAACATTTTAGAAGTTTAATGCCATAATGTCATAAACTGTTGGCTTTCTGTCTGCTTTCTGAAACTCCAGGGACCAAACTGTAAATACTAAATAGTTTGAGGTCTAAAATATAATGTCAGAAGAAGTCCAGAAGCCCACGACCCACGACCCGTGACCCGTGACCCGAGCCCGGACGTGACCCAAGCACACCTAGGTCATCCTTCCTTCAAACACATGGGTTACCCCCTAAGGTCCCAAACTCTTATCCATTTTTTAGGCTTATAAAGAGAGCAATTCTTCCTTTTTCCACAGATGTGGTAGATTTGTCCCACACCATATTTCCATGCCTCAAACACCTTACTTCGTGGATCAATATCTCTTTCATTTCTTAACGAAATTTGACGATTGTTGGCCCTACGATCATCTACTCACTTAGTAGATTATGCACGTGTGAAGAGACAAAGCCTCCAACATGCGGAACCCAAGTGTTTAAGTCATTAAATATGGGTGGATGCAACCTCCCCACTAAAGGCAAATTTCCAACAATCCCCTCTTGAGAGAGATTTTGGTGCACACACAAGGTGCCTACTTTCAGCAATCTTTCAGCGAAAAGATATTGCATCAGGAGAGGTAGCTTCTGCTTTGAACCTTCCCTAGTTGAATACCACCGGACTTACTTACTGCGCGGTGAACGTGATGTCTTGAACCGTCAGTGTTTAGTGTAAGTCAAGACAATGATACCAACACAATAACTCCCCTTATTCATTATCATTCTAATTGTTCTGTCCGTTGTGACCGTGGACACACTTGGATTCTTAAGTGCGTTCATTTGAGGCGTCATGTCCTCGATAGGGATGGCAACGGATCGGATCTGGACTGGATCCTACTAGATCCAGATCCAGATCCATTTTTCATACCCGAATCCAGATCCATTGGGTCCATAAAAATCGTATTCAAATCCGGATCCATTGGATCCACAGGGTCCACGGATCGAATCTGGATCTACAAGTAAATTTTTTTGGCTTGAATCATATTTCCACATGTTGAAACTTTTATGACAAAATGAAACGCAATCTGATTGAAAAAAATGATTGAGTTCATTCAATCAACCTACACAAATATGACACCATTCTTCCAAAATACTGAACAAAGTTTTAGCATCACAAGAAAATAAAGACGATTGACTTCATTAGTGATGTTGAACAGGTTGCAACTTTGAGCTAATTTTTTAAGGCTTTAGTGATGCTCCACTTGTAGTTCTACTGATTGACTTCATTAAACAACATAAAACAATGTAAGTCATATATCAAAAGTCCCAGTTTTTTTTTGCTGATCAAACAAATGAGAGAAAGATACTTAAAGCTTACGGCTAGCAGATTCAAGAAAGGAAAATTTAAAGAAGAGTGATAATTTTTTCTTTTTATAGAAATGAAAATATAGGAAACTGCAGAAAGCATATAGGTAAAAGAAATGAACTTCAAAGACAAATTACATGGCTGTGTGACTTGTGTCTTATCTTGGTTCAACCATTTACCCAATACATAAATTATAAAAAAAAATTAAGAAAATACTTATAAAATTACATTCTAGGTTATGAATATATTTAATAAAAAATGGATCCATTGATCGGATCTGGACCGGATACGGATCCCAAATACAAGATCCAGATCCAGATCCGATCCGTTAGAACTGGATCCGGGTCCGATCCGAATCCGTCGGGTCTAAATTTTGAAGATCCATATCCTATAAAACGGATATGGATCCACCGGGTCCAAGATCCATTGCCATCTCTAGTCCTCGCACTTAAATAGGTGATCTCCTACAAGGTATCATGCTATACCCACTTCACAAGTGTTAGGAATCATTAAAAGTTTTCCCAACCTTAACCTCAACTGTTTGAGGATCGTTAAAGGTTTGGAAGCTTAACCTTTACCCACCATGCATGTAGCACTTTAATGTCTATCGCGGGAACAACTTTGGATTCATGTTTCCTGACATAAATCATTATCCGAAGTGATCTTGCTTCTACCGAAGTGCTCAACTGAATCTTTTTACAGCTTAGTTTTCCCATTGAACCATATTGTTGGGATCTCCAGTCAGTATGGTTGGATTACCACCGCAAAGGTTTGTATTGTTTGGGTTTTAAGCCCATTCCCCTAGACAGACAGAATTCTTGATCTTCGGGTAGTCCCTTAATTAAAGGGTTTGCTATATTCTTTGATTAGTAATCAAGGAAGTGTCACCCGTGATGATCAACTGTCATACAGTCTTATGTCTCCGACAGATATGTCCAGACGCCGTCATCCGTGACCTTTCTGAAGCCGACCGACTAGCCACAGTGTCTAACTGCCGAAGGCACGGGTTTCTCCCAATAAAGGACGTCCTCTAAGGAGTCGTGAAGTTACTCAACTTCTTTCATGCTTTGTTTAAAGAGATAAACTCCGATTCCATCATGAATCGGCCGATGCAAGTTTGCTTAGAGGATTTTCCAAGACCCACCATACATGTTTACTTGTGGCATTGGTGTTCGTCAAGTCTGATATCCAGTTTGCATCACTGTGTTCTCCCAGAACCGCTGGACATCCAGAATACCATAATCCGTAGACAAGCGAATATTTTAGATAGCGTCATATCCGACTTAACGCCTTCTATCAATCATTTTTAGAATCACGAGTGAACCTTAGTTTAACTGATCTGCTTTGTAAGACGATACCAGGTCGATTGTAGTTGTAAAATACATTGAACTACATGTGACCTGCGCATATTGCTCTTGATATATGGGTGCACCATGATTCCAATCAATTATATGATTTATATCCATTTGTGGCTTCAATGAGACTGACAACTACCTCACAAATGAGTTTGGAATTAGACCAGTCCGTTAGATGTCTTAGAAATTCCAATTCCTAAGATGTCATATGTGATACCCATATCTCTCATATCAAGACTTTTGTTTCAATATGACTTTCACTTTCAGACTGTTGGTTTTCCAACTGTTGGCTTTCTAACTTCAGAGTCAATGTTTCTGTTTTACCTGAAACTTCCAGGACCAAAATGTAAACATTTCAGGGACCAAAATAAAAGTTCAGGAAGAAGCCCAACAGTACAACAAACCAACTCTGATCCTCCCCTTCCAACTCTCCGGTTAGAAAGGCGGTTTCAACATCCATGTCACGCAAGACTGCAATGGCCCTGGATGTTAAGCTATTCACAGGGGAGCACATGTAGAAATAGCTGAGACCTTATACTCGTCAGTAGATCCATCTACTTTGTGCTCACTTTTGAGTATCCACTTTCACAACCCAACGGTTCTTTTCCCGGAAGAAGGTCAACCATTACATAAGTATGGATCTATATGATGGAATATATTTCTCTCTGTAGCTTCTTTCCAAAGCAGCGCTTCTGGAGATGACAATTCTTTGTTAATTGTCCATGGTTCATTTTCAACTATACAAGCTAGAAGGCCTGGAACAAGTCTTTATCCCCTCTTTGCTCCTTCTCGATTCAACTTCTAGAATCCATGAGTTCTGTAGATCTGGAATATTAAGTTCTAGATAGTCAACAACTTCCGAGTCCTGTAGATACAGAACGTCTAGTTCTGGACAGTCAGGCACTCACGGGTTCTTGTTAACCTCGAGCAATTACTTCTTTTTCCTTCTCAAGGAAAGTTATCTTCAAAGAATTCAGCATTCTTTGACACCAAGAGGCGATAAGTAATACTGTTATTTGCAGATCCAGTGGATATGCAATTTACAGTCTTAGGTCCAACTTGACATGTTTCGATATTCCAACCTCTACCAAGCCACCCCACAACACAACATTTGTATGTGGGATCATTTCCATGTTTCACACGGAGGGTTATCCTTATCCTTATACGTAGTTCTGTTGAGAATCGCATTAGCGGTAAGGATCGCATTGCCCCACAAATTTTTGGCATACGGCTTTGCGTTTGGATAACACCGTTAGACTGAGGTGAGTAAGAAGCAGTCGTTTGATAAATTCTCCCCCTCTATCACTACGAATTCCTCAATTCGTAGGCTTAGTTGATTTTCAACTTCTGCTTTGTAGCGCTTATCCGCTTCAACAGCTTCATCTTTGCTTTTCAACAAACAAAGGATGCAATACGTTGTACCATCATCAATGATGGTCACAAAGTACTTGTCTCCCCCCTCTATTTTGTACAAACTTCAATTCACCCATGTAGGTGTGACTAAGTTCTAGAGGAGCGGTGCTTCTTTCGCTATTCCTTTGACATAATGGAAATGTGAGTTTGCCTCTTCGCCTACCTCACTTCATTTTAAGGGTTTATGTCGACAGAAGGCAACAATCTCAACTTCATTAGCTTTTGAATGACTTTCTATTTAACGTGTCTTAATCTATGATGGCATAGATGCACGGAATACAAATATATCATTCATTTAGCTACAGACATACTGTACCATTCTTAGTTATTATAGACCTGTTAGTCTCAAACCAGCTTGACCAACAGCGTCCCTTAAACCAAGTTTGGGACATGTATCACCTCCTTTGAGAGTGATCCCATTCCCTGAAGTCCTATTGAGGACAACATCTCCAACCCTTTCTACTTTAGAGGTGGTGTTGCTTCACATGAACAACATCTTGCCCGTGGTTAGGGCGTTATCGGATCATACGTGATCAGGATACTCTGGCCCACTCCAGTTGCTTTGGCAGACTGAGTGTCCAATTTCTTTTCTACCTTTCTTTTGGCCTTCAGATCATTTAAGATCTGGAAACTCAAGCCCACTCCAGTCGCCCGTAGGCTTTGTACGACTGAGTGTCCAATATCATCCTATCAAATGAATTCTGGCCCACTCCAGTCGCCCGTAGGCTTTGTACGACTGAGTGTCCAATATCATCCTGTCAAATGAACGATCTTCTGTCAAATAATGTGACATGTTCAACGTCTTAATATTATCTTTTAGTCTTTTTCCCTTGAGATTGGTGCCCAGACAATACTTGACGTTTGCTTAAGAGTGGTAATAGTTTTCGCACAGTCAGTGGATCTCTTTCATTCGTATGTGCGAACATACTTTACACACTTTTAATTATTACACTCAAAAGAACGGATCTTTTAAGTTTTGTTTACAATAGTCCAATCTTTAACCGGGAAGGAAGGTGAGATTAAACTTCTGATTTTAAAGTGTAAGGAACATAATTTATTTCGGGAAAACATTTTCATATTCCTCCTTACTCTAAGCCTTTTTTAATCATACATCATTTAATCTTATTTTTGACAAGAAAGAAAAAATACTTATCCCAACTTCGAATTTTGGCCCACTTCAGTCAGTTCGTCGGACTGAGTGTCCGTTTCCTCCTTACTATAATTCGGATCATTTGTCTGGAACAGATATAGGCCCTCTGCTACATGATAAAACAGCATCTTCAGCCTTCTCCTCTTGTCCCAGTTGACATCATCAGCCTCTCGTGGGCGCTTGTTCCAACCACTCTTGGGTGCGGTGACACCATGAACACCTTGACCTTCAACGGGATAATCAAAACTGTCTTCTACCAGAAAACCACAGCCATAACCAGATTTGGTCACACAACTGTTGACCGACATCTTTCGAACACTAATACAATCTTGTCTTAAAATTGTTGGATATAATTGCAGTATGATAAGTAAATAAATATTACAAGTGTTCTAAAGGATGAACAAATAACCAATATTCAGAACTGTCGCAAGTTTGTTGAGTGTTGAATCTTGATAACCTGAAATCAAAAACACTAAATGTGGATTGTTACAACTGTGGCTGAGTCGAGAGATGTCTCTATGTCTTTAAGACAAGATTTTCCCGTACAAAGCAAATAGGTTGATTCTGATGAAGAAAACAAACACGAAACAACTTGCTGATTTAGAGGAAAAAAGAAAGAAGAGTTTCTGTTGCTCACTTTTAGACTGATTTTCTCTTGTTTTCGTCCTCTCTCATTTACCTCAAATCTGTTTCAGAAGTTTATATAGTGTTTTTTAGGAGGAGAGGTGATTAAGAGGTCCTTTAAGAGAGGTGTATTCATGTGTATTCATGTCCAGAAACATTTTGTAGTAAGTGCATTCAGAAGTTTAATGCCATAAATTGTTGGCTTTCTGGCTGCTTCCTGAAACTCTAGGGATCAAACTGTAAATACTAAACAGTTTGGGGTCCAAAAGATAATGTCAGAAGAAGTCCAGAAGCCCACGACCCGTGACCCGTAACCCGAGCCCGGTTTGGACGGGCGAGCGGTGCGCGTGTGGGGCTAACCTCGAACCCAAGCAGACCTAGGTCCTGCCTCCTTCAAACACATGAGTTACCCCTGAGTCCCAAACCCTTATCCATTTTTTAGGCTTATAAAGAGAACAATTATTCATTTTCCCACCGATGTGGTAGACTTGTCCCACAACATATTTTCATGCCTCAAACACCTTACTTCGTGGACCAATATCTCTTTCATTTCTTAACGAAATTTGACGATCATTGGCCCTACGGTCATCTACTCACTTAGTAGATTATACACGTGTGAAGAGACAAAGCCTCCAACATGCGAAACTCTCTCCCCACCAAAGGCAAATTTCCAACACCATCTTCCATCATTGCAATCAATTATCCATAACTCAGCTGATTTATTAAGATGTGGATCAACTCCAACATAAAAGAAGAAGAAAAATCATTAACCACAGTTACAGAAAAATTACCATATATTAAATTAATCAACCTTGAGAAAAAAGATTCTAGACTCATCATTCTTTAATGAGATAGTACTAACCTGTTGCTTTGCAGGTTTGCGGCATTAGGCGGAACTTATCGACTCGACTTGTCGTATGATTTCTATCAATTACGTAGTACTACTACTTGTTAGGGTTTATTAGGTTTTAAATTATGAGAGGAAAAAAAGGACTCCTAAACTAAAAGGGATGGAAAGCAATCGATTAAATAACTTAAATATTTTTATAAGGTAAAAATTTATTGAATTTTAATATTCATACATACTTCAAATAAGAAAAGACTTAGTAATAAAATTTTCTTTGATTTCTAAGCTTCAATTTTTAGGTATACAATTCAAATAAGGTAAGATTTAACAACCAAATTTTAATGGTTTTAATTTCTTAATATTAGAGAAATAATAGAATATAGTTAAATAATAATTTTAAAAAAATAGTAAATGACAATTTTGTCTATTGTATAGTCTTTTAATGAAGGACAAAAAGTTCAATCAACATTGGCCCTTCGTGCTTTTAATATAACTAGTATCTATAAACGCAGTAAACATATTGTAAAATTAAACTAAAAGGCTATAAAAGTCTTTCAATATTTGAAGGATATTTCGGTCAACCAACATCTATATTCATGTTTTTAAAATAATATAGAGATACTAGATTCTATGAATGTGTTTCACACGTTATTCCCTAACAAACCTCAATTGTCGCAAAAATATTAGGTAATATTATTTATAATTATATACATTAATTTAATAAAAAAAACTGTTACTATAGTATAAGATTATATGTACTTAATATTTCTTTGAAAATGGCGTTCTTGGTATATATATATTTTCTTCTTTTTTCCCCACATGGAAAATATATTGCGACTAAGATAATTCAATATTAAGAATTAAGTGATGATATATTTATTTATTTTGTCATTTAAAAATATAAAATTATTATAAATTGTTAGTAAGTAAATTTAAATTATAAGAATATCTTTCAGTTTTAAGAATATTTAATTATTTTAAACCAATTTAAGTTGTTCACAAAAGTGAAATTTAGTATTATAAAAAAATCAAGTCCTCCTGTTGCCGTAAATTTTTCCGACTTTATGGTGATTTTCATAATGAAATGTTTATGCAAAGAAACAATTTCTACTGTTTTATTTTCTTTCAACATAAAAATTTATATCTATCGGCTTGCAAAAAATAATCAATCAATTTTATGATTATCCAACTTAACGTTTATTAGATAAATCAGGAAATCTCAGCAGGGGAGAAGGCTAGGATGTTGGCATTCGAAGAGGAGATTAAGATGATAGTGGGGCGTGCGGCGGAAAGCAAAAAAGAAATTGAAGTCATTTTTCTATTTTCTTTGTTACATAAAAGTAATCTAACTTGAGCAAGTTAACTAAAAACTAAATTTCATCTGAATTCTTATATTATATCGAAATATGATTCGACACTCAAAAATAGCTAATTAGCTTTCTAAAATATATTAAATATATTGACCTTTCCTCAGGTTTCTATTTGTAACATTGATCCCCTTGTGGTTTATGTAATTATGTTTATCTTCTTACTTTGATTTCTTTGTAATAATTCAAAGCCAGGAAACATACCAAGCTCGTAGATTTTGTGTTTGTCACTAAATTGTTTGATGCTCTAACAACAAAACTTCTGCTAATTAAAGAAAGATATTTATAAAATATTTACTAAATAAAGGAGTATATTAGTAAGGACAAAATGGTTAAATTATATTTTTTTAGATTAAATACCTTAATCCCCGCATGATGCTTGTTTAGGGTTAGTAGAGCTATTGCCACACTTTTCATATCTTCAGAAACAAACGATTAACAGAGGCCTCCTTCTCAGAATATAGATGGAAACAATATTACAATGACTAATTTATATTTATTAATCCAATAAAACTGTAAAATTGATATTGGGTCTAACTCAATCCCAAAAGCTAGCTTGTAAAGTGATAAATATTCGATGTGGGACTCTTAACAATCCCCCGTACTCCCAAACATTGTTAACTAGAGCGTGGACGAACAAAGAATTGGAATGGATCTGGCTCTGATACCATGTAAAGAATGGTATTGGGCCTAACTCAACCCCAAAAGTTAGTTTATAGGGTGAGGAATGTTCAAGTCCATATAAGGAGTCCATGTTTCCATTCCATATCCCGTGAGACTCTTAACAAAAACAATTTCTTCATTTTCAAAGGTATCCACTACTGCAACTATTATTTAGCTTTTGTAACTTATGTAGACATATTGATTGGGATGTGACACTTACAGTTACGGCCATGAAACATTGCTGGTAATTAAACAACCTTCTAAGATGGTTCAGTATACTAGGTCTCTTAAATTTTAATATTATTAGAGATTCTAATTTGGAGTAACTAACTTAATTTTTGGTTGTTAAAGTCTTTTATTATGTGTGTCGTACTAATAATTGACGTATTCAGGTTGAATCAACAAACGAAATTCATTGTTATAAGATACCAAAAAAATACGATTTTAACTTGAATTTGGATTTTTACATTCTGACTTAGACTCTGTATCTTATTAACGGTATAAAAGTCTATAAATATTTGAAGGAATTAAATTAGTTTACATCAATTTCAAAGAACTTATAATGTTTTGAAGATCGAGGATGGTATTAATGAGTATTCTTAAATAGTACTTTTGTATAGGGAGAAATTCGTATAATACAGTTGGGCGAATTATGTTGTGACAGATGATGTTGAGTCAGATCCATATCAGCTTATGGCGCTATCGGTAAAAGACAAGCAGGACTAGAGACGTCGTGTGTACGTATGGTACCGATAATTCAGAAGATCAGACTTGCCGTTTGAATCCCAACGGGCGGCCGTTACTGGCCCAAGCACATGTCGTCCAAATGGAGCACTAATGGCATTTATAGAGACATTAATTATCCAATTATTACAGCATATCAGAACTCCTTGAAGAACCGCTTCCAACCTTATCCCACTCCCGGAAAGCAAGGAGGTGGAAGGGTATTCGTTCCATTAAAAAAATGAATAACAAGGGAGGTCCCGATGGAACAACCATGGTGAATTTCGACAAGGGAAATTCATCCAACTCCTCTGCAAAGGGCTCCAAATACACGAAATTATCCCAGTACAACTCAGCATTAATGATGATCAAATGGTGGCAGTACTAAAAACTCATCTAGTGTCTCGACCTCCAAAACCATTATAGTCTGATCCAAACAAAAGAGATCAGTTCGTTTGGTGTGATTTTTATGGCACGCACGGGCACAAAACCCCAGATTGCAGACATCTATGAGAAAGGGTGGTAGGAATGCTGAGCAAGAGCCACCTTCAAGAATATTTGAGTGAAAGAGCTCGTAATAACTACAAGCGGGGACCACCCACATAGAACAAATTCAATCTGACTGCACCACCTCATGTGATAAACATGATATTTGGTTGATCAATAATTATCGCTATACCCTTCAATAAAGCTAAGAAAATAAAGATTTTAGTGATCCGAGAGAAGATATTCCGAGAGATACCAGATGAATATACTATCATCTTTACTGAAGAAGACGCTGCCGGAGTGGTCTTTTCCCATAACGATACATTAGTGATTTCGGTACCTATTGATTGCTTCCAGTGAAAAGTGTTTTAATCATTCCCGAAAGCTCTGCTCACATTATCCAGCTGAAGGTTGTAGAAGAAATGAACATGACATACAAGATCGTTCTGGCTACCAGAACCCTATCAGGTTTCAACATGTCTAATGAAACCACTAAAGAAGAAATTGGCCTACCTGTGGATGCTATGGGAGTCATAAAGGTGCCTAAATTTTATGTCATCGATGGTGACATGAGGTACAATGCTATATTCTGGAGGTCATGGATACATGATATGAAGGCAATCCCGCCAACATTACCTCTACTGGTGAAATTCCCAACACCAGAAGGAATCCAACAAATTAATGGGGAATAACCCACCGCCAGAGAGATGTATGTCATAGAGGAACCGGAGGTAGCGGCAAATCCTAAACAGTAATTAAAGAAAGTAGAGCCTACATCACAAGATGTCGCCAGGTTCCACCATCAAAAATAGAATCAACCTATCCGGAAGAAGAGTTTTCAGACTGGTATCAGGTGCCTAGATATTTTTAGGTACCAAATGAGTCAGACGCCAACAAATCCATAGTAGAAGAGCTTGAGCAGATAGCTCTGCATAAGGAAACTCCTGACATGAAGGTATACTTGGGCACAGGGTTAACCTCAGAGCTCAGGGATTTAATTCTTAATTATCTTGTAGCTAACACTGATTGCTTTGCGTGGTCACATAAATATATGATAGGCATCTCTCTAGAAGTCGCAACTCATAGATTGGCCTGGATCTTAGTTTTCCTCCTATGCGGTAGAAGAAGCGGCCCATCGCCGAACTCCGCAACAGGTTTGTGAAAGAAGAGGTAGCTAGATTACTTAATATAGGATCGATCCGGGAGGTAAAGTACTCGGATTGGTTCAATTAGGCTATATGATCTTTGCTTGCGGCATCTCTAACTATTCGGTTAAGAAGGGGAACAAATTTAGGATGTGCATTGACTATAAGGATTTAAATGAAGTATGCCTGAAAGACTCATTTCCATTGCTGAATATAGATCAAATGATCGATGATACGGTTGGACACGAGATAATGAATTTTCTCGATGCGTATTCTGGCTATAACCAAATAAGGATGCACCTGAAATACCAAGAGAAAACATCTTTTTAAACTACTTGCGGCACTTATTGTTATAATGTTGTGCCTTTTGGATTAAAAAATGCCAGAGCTACTTATCAAAGGATAGTAAACAAAATATTTGAAAAATAAATAGAAAAAACTATGGAAGTATATATAGATGATATGCTTGTTAAGAGTCTTCGTGCAGAAGACCATCTAAGTCATTTGCAGGAAACTTTCGAGGTGCTGAGGAAATTTAATATGAAACTCAACTCTGAGAAGTGTGCTTTCAGGATGGGCTCTGGAAAATTCTTGGGTTTTTTGGTTTCTTAGAGAGGAATTGAGATAAATTCCGTCTAAATAAAAGCCATCAAAGACGTACTGACACATTTGACAATGTAAAAGCGGTATAACGGTTGGCCGAGCGAGTGGCAACTCTAAGCAGGTTTATCTCTTGGTCGTCAGAAAAGTGTCATAGGTTCTTCTCACCTCTAAAAAAGAAGATCGACTTTGTATGGATGCTCGAATGTTAGCAGGCCTTGCGGGACCTGAAAGCTTACTTATCCAGTCCTCCGCTCATATTAAAGCCAAAGGACGGAGAACAACTCCTCATATATCTCATTGTTTTGGAGGTAGTGATTAGTGCAATTCTAATACGGGAGGAAAAAAGTACACAATTTCCTGTTTACTATGTAACTAGAATAATGTCTGGGGCCAAAACCCGATACCCGTTACTCGAAAGATTAGCTTTCACATTAGTTATGTCATCGCGAAAGCTTCGACCATATTTTCAGTACCACTCAATTACTGTAATGACTACGTTTCCACTTAAGAACGTATTGCATAAGCCCAAATTTTCAGGGAGTTGGATAAATGGGCAGTAGAATTAGGTGAGTTTGATATTGAATATAGACCCCAGACTGCAATTAAGTTGCAGGTCCTCGCAGATTTTGTGGCAATTTCAGTCTGGGAGTAACCCCTCATGCCGAAAAAGAAACCATTTTGGTCTCAGTTGGTTGCAAGTCTGTTATTAGCTAGGGGTTTAGGATCCCAAATTAATGAAGTCAAATGTGATTCGTTGTTGGTGGTAAATCAAGTTCATAGAGTGTTTGAAGCCAAGGAGGAGCGCATGTCAAGATACCTCGAGAAGGTTTTGAAGTTGTTTTCCCGGTTCTAAGAATGTAAGGCGGTGAGTATACCCCGTGAGAAAAATATAGAGGATGATGCACTCGCAAACCCATGCTCCAGCACGGAAGTAGAAGGTCCTAAAGCTGAGTCGGTTGTTCAGCTGTTACATTCGGCACTGGACTCAGAAGGGTGCGATGAGGTAAATTCGACCAGCGTAACATGGAACTGGAGGAATGAATTCTTGGACAACCTCATGAACGAAAAACTCCGTGAGTATCCGAAAGCATCCAGAGCTTTGAGGACCAAAGCTTCCCAATATTGTATTGTAGACGAAAAACTTTATTATCGGTATTATTATGGTCCCTTATCCATGTGTATAGGCGATGATGAAGCTGATTACGTGACGAGGGAAGTGCATGAAGGGATATGTGGCAACCATTCCAGAGAAGAATCTTTAATGAGAAAACTCAGGCCCCGAATCGAGGAAGACACAAAAATGTTCATGAAGAAATGCGACAAATGTCAGTGTCATGCATAACTGTTATATCAACC
The DNA here is from genome assembly GCA_034509755.1 of Anisodus tanguticus. Taxonomy (NCBI): domain Eukaryota; kingdom Viridiplantae; phylum Streptophyta; class Magnoliopsida; order Solanales; family Solanaceae; genus Anisodus; species Anisodus tanguticus. The sequence goes on along the minus strand of CM067550.1, from coordinate 24,776,005 downwards.
AGGAGAAGAGTTACATCCGGTTGTGTCCCCATGGCCATTCGTGAAATGGGGGATAGACCTACATCATCGGGACATGTATCTCAAATTATATTTATGACTGACTATTTTTTAAATGGGTTGAAGCTGTAGCATATACGAAGCTCAGGGAGAATGAGGTGATTGACTTCATTTGGCAACATATCATTTGTCATTTTGGCATCCTGAAGGAGATAACTTGTGACAACAGCTGGAATTTCGTTGGTGCCAAAGTCACAAAGTTCTTGGATAATTTGAACATCAAACGTATCATCTCCACTCCTTATCATTCCAGTGCAAATGGTCAAGTAGAGTCGACAAACAAGACTATAATCCAGAACTTGAAGAAGAAGTTGGAAGCAACAAAAGGAAATTGGCCTTCTATGCTACCAGAGATATTATGGGCATACAGAACCACGACAAAAATGAATACTGGAGAGACTCATTTTTCCTTAGTCTATGGCGCAGAGGCCTTGATTCCGGTAGAAGTTAGAACTCCAAGCTTGAGGTATCTCCGAGCAGAGGAAAAGTCAAATACAGAATCATGTCCGTGCATCTAGATTTACTTGAAGAACATCGAGATCTTGCATCTTTCCGGATAGTTACACAAAAGCAAAGACTGGAGTGATACTATAACCAGCGTACAAATCTCCGACATTTTAAACTCGGGGACTTAGTGCTCTGGAGGGTAAATCAGAGCACCCAAGAACATAATGCAAGAAAATTAGGTGCAAAATGGGAAGGTCCGTATACCGTCACCGGAATCGCTTGTAAAGGAGATTATTAATTGACATACCAAAAAGGGAACAAACTTCCTACTAATTGGAACATAATCCATTTAAAAAAGTGTTACGTGTAGTAAGACAAACATGTGCTGCACTATTTTTTCCTTCATCTAGTTTTTGTCCCAATTGTATTTTTTTGGTAAGGTTTTTAATGAGGCAACATTGATAAAATGCATGTTTAAAGTCTTCCTACCGAGGAAAGTTATCTAGTGTTCGGGTCCTCATAGCATGATCACCCAGACACTAGGGGGCCATATACTCCCATATAAGAGGGTAAATTTGAAGCTTCAAGGAAAAAACATGTATTACTGGAGACTTCCCGGAACATCAAACAATTACATAAATGTAACCGGACTGACCACACTAGATGGCAGACGGACTATTCAAATTATTCTTGCACTTTTTCTTCACATTTGTAAGATAAAAGAATCGATAAAATTTTCCTTTTATGATGAATAAATCTTTTCCATCAAAAGCATAAAAATGTGTGTTGTTATAAACATATCAAAAAATTCATTCCATAATGAATAGAAGATGTCCTCTTCTACAACACTATTGAAAACAAGGGTCCTCTCTTATTAAAAACATTAATAAAAAATAAAAAGTTAAGGCTCTGGTTACTTAAAGTACCATAGTTTTATGTTAGCCGAAACCAAAGCAAGTCCAGAACCAACTACAAAGGTCATGTGAAGCCCCAATAAAAGATGAAAAATACATCTTTCGGAATAAATTCAAGGTGGATGGAAAGTTGTTAAAAACTTCCAAGGCTTAGAATTTGTTAATTAAAAAGTGAGCTTTAAATTATTGCTTGATTGATGAAATGATGAAGCCATAATCATCAGATAGATTTATGGAAGAAATGAAAACGTTGAGCAAATTGTGAAAAAGGGAAATTTATTCATTCATATTTTTACCAGACTGGAACCAACCCGGTTACAAAAAAGTAATATCGGGCTCGAAAGTGACCTAGTGATATATAAAAAATGAAATATAAATTTAAACCCACGCGAAAGGTTACAATTTACTCGCTTTATGGTCCGCCGGGCGTGTTTCAGTGTTACCAACAAAATAAAGTAATCAAAAGGTCATACGGAGGGGCTCATCATTAGATTCCACATCAGAACCCTTTGTATCACCACGAAGTTCCTTCAAGGATAGCTCTGCATCGTGAAGGTCGATCTCCGCATCCAGGATTTCAGAAGGGATGTCAATGCTTGGCTTGTTGGCTTCCTCGAGTGTGTCTACGCGAGTCTTTCAAATAGCCAGATCCCTACAGAGTTTCCACCTTCGGCATTTAGCCTGGAGCTCAGTGATGGAATTCTCAGAAAAAATAAACTGCTCTCGGGCCGTGGCCAAATCTACTTCCAACTTAGCCATTCTCCCTTGAAAGGTTACATATGAAGAGGTCAACATCTGGAGAGAATTCTCCCGGTCCTTTAGTGAGTCAACAACATCTTGCAGACGTAGTCTGAGGGAAGCCTAAGAGAGCATGAATCCCTGAGGTCAGCCTCAAGGTCTTCAACCTCGGCTCGAAGGTGCTGAATTTTCTCTGTCAACATCATTTCCACATGAAAGAGAGCCATCGCTCTAGCTTAATCCACAGTGGAAAGAGCAGTGGAATGCCCCTGAATAAGGGAAGTGGTGTCCATAAAGAACAAGGTTGCAAAAATAATTAAAGGGAGGACATACTTTACCTGTAAAAAAAAATGTGCGATGTGAGCAAGAGAGGCCTCTAGACTGGCGCTAGGGGACTTTCGGGGGGGAAAAAGCGGATGTCCCGGCCTTAGTATCAGAAGTGGGAATTGAGCTATGTTTAGAAGAATCAGCCGGGGGAACAATTATTTCATTCTCCACAACATCATGTGGGGGACTCATAGGATTTGTTCCTCCGACATTTCCTTTCTCTTCATCGTCAATTTAAATTATGCCAGTTTGTGCTTCTCTCAAAAGCTCGGTAAACTGGAGACGATTCCTAACCCTAGCACCAATCCCCACTAGGGTCTCGGGAGTTTTTTTTTTGGGTTTTTCGCTTCTAGTTACTGGAAGCAGAATAAAGTATGTTGGATAAGATGGCTACATGAGAGGGAGTCTTTGGGCCGCATGTTTGCTTATTGGGAGATCTACAGAAAGAGTGGATAGAATTCTAAAGGATCATGGGGAGACCGGGGAATAAACATATATAATAGGTCGTATTAAATTTACCGTAATATTTTCCCTTCCACCACTCGGAAGTAATGTTTTTCCATGATCGGTTGATGTTGGGGGAAGCACGGAGGAGGCTAACAACCCACTCAAAAATTCCGTCGATCAGTTGCGGCTCAATTAATACGACTGTCAAAATGCAATATTTATAAGAAGTTAGTTTCTTTGTTCAAAGTAAATAACAAGTTTATGGCAAAAAATACTCACGATAGGAGTTCTATTATTCGGGGAAAGGATCGAAGGAAGGTTGATGGATTTGACCGATCTTGATTTGTATAAACTAGAGGTGTCTAGTGGGCCGGGCCGGGCTGGGACCAGTCCCAGTGGGATGCGGGGGGGAGGGTCGGGATGCGGGTTCCTGAGGGATTAACGGGCCGGGATTGGCGGGATAGAAATAGGTCCCATCCCATCGAAAGGGGGGACGAGTTTTGGTGGGTGGGGCGGGTCGATAGGGGGATTTTTTTTTAAATGCTTAATTTTTAAAAAATATTTAAAGACTTCAATAATTGAATAAGATAGTGTAATAAAAACATTTCAAGACTGTTTTTATGTCTCTTATATTATTTAATAGAAATATGATTATTTTGTAATACAATTTCAAAATTGCAACTTTGTTTCGTTGTTCAAAAGTTGCAAATCATATAGTAACATTGCAATTAAAAAAATTACATAGTTAACCATACTTTTTCTAATTTCTTCACAATGTCTTGAGGATCTTCGGTTGAAATTAGAAGTTGTTGGTAAAATTGTCCGACGTCAATTCCTGTTCTCTCAGACAAGATTTCGTTGTAGTTGTATTTGTCTTATTCGTTGATCTCTGATTGACCGCATCTTCTACACTCCGCTCCAATCCAATCTCTGAATAGAACTGCAATCTCTAAGGTGTCTCCCGCCAATGAGTGTCGATGCTCTCCTATTTGAAATATTCTAGAAGAAAAAGCGATTTCAGACATTGTTGATGACGCTTGAATGTTCAACACATCTCGAGCCATCTTTGATAGTGTCAGAAATGTCTTCGCGTTCTCCCTACAGTGTCTCAGCAAGTCTTCACGTCCATCTTCATTGACAATTGATTCGTACGGTACAACACCCTGCAAAATATAAACATCAAATTAGCTAACTTTGAAGAAGTTGAACCACTAAAATTTTTATTTCTAAGGCCTTGAATACTAGCAGCAAAAACCGCGTGTTTTTTATAAGGTTGCAGTGAAGTAGAAGAAGACGGTACAGAAGCCGGTTGATTATTTTCACTTTGTTGTTGGTAATACATATATACTTGTGTTTCATTAGTGTGTATGCTAGACGTAACTTCTTCTTTAGTTGATTTGTGAGTTGTTTTTTCATTTGGACTTGGAGGTGGAAGTACTGCTATACAATCATAAACCATTTCGACAATTGTTTTACAACTGTCTGCTTGAATAGTCGGATTTAATACATCACCAATAATATAAATAGTGGGAATAGAAAAAAAATATTTTATAAATTTTATAAACATTTTTTCAATAGATGCCTTATAAGTTTATTTTTCCATATATTCATTAAGTAACAAAAATATTAGATCTATATAAAATAACATAGTTGTAATAGTAGGATAATAAATATCAGAAAATTCTTTAGTAGCTTGAAAAAAATTATCTACAAATCTAATAAGTTCTAAAAAAAAATTCAATCATTATCTACAAGCATATCCCTTGAATTTTTATTATGGGCGTTAAATAATAAAGTTATAGGTCTTCAATAATCATAAGCAACAAGTAGTTGTTCATATAGAGAATTTCACCTAGTCGCTACTTTTTCAGAAATTTTTCTATAATACCAATCCACAATTGTGACAAAAAAATTTATACTCGTTGCGTCTTTATATTTTATTACCTTTAAAAATAAAGTTTGTAGCAAATTATAATTATTAAGAATGTTTTCAAAAAATTTTAGGTCATCCTTTACAACTAAGTTATAAATATGGCATGCACATCTTATATGAAAATGATCAGGAAAAGATAGAGTTAATTGAACTTTTAAAAGTCTTATAGCATAATCATTAGAAGTAGCATTATCTAATGTAATAGTCATAATTTTATCAATTATTTCATATAATCACAAATTTCATGAATATTTTGTGCAATAAAATTTCCAGTGTGCCTATCATCAATATATCTACATGCTAAAATACGTTTTTGCATAGACCAAGTCTAATATATGCAATGACATGTAATGGTTAAATAATCATTACCGTTAGTACTACGGCCTATATCAGAAGTGAGAGCTACTTTGCCATTAAAATGATATAATGCATAACGTAAATATTGTTGACATTCATGTGCAAATTTAAAAACATCTCTTCTAACAATTGATCTAGGAAAACCGTTAAAAGAAGGACTATACGTTTCTCTAACGTAATGAATAAAACCAGGAGAGGAAGGAAATGCAAAATGCAAACCCTCCACCGCAACTAATTCTATATTTTTCCTATCTTTGTATTTATCATATTCAGGACCTATAATTCCCCCCATCGTCGGGTTAATTCGACATTGTACTTGGTCGGAGACACTATGTGAACCTTGTCCCGACTCAGAGGGCATTGGCACACCCGATGTTTCAGCCTGGCATTGAATCCACCTAGTTGTGTGTTCGCCTTGTACATGTCTCAATAAACCTCCCGTCCCACCTTGACCTTTTTCTATTTTAAATTTATAAATATTTTGACAAATTTTACATCTAACTACTTGATTTTCTTTGTCCCTATCAAAAAAATACCATGCATGTGATTTTAATTTTCGTTGTTTGGGCCCTCGACTCATACTAGGGGGAATATGAGGCATTCAAATTTTAATTTGAGGTTGAGACTCAGTCTGAGCCTGAGGTTGATGTGCACTAGTGGGTTTGTCATCTGCATTATCGTCAAAATTAAAGTCTGGTTTAGATGTAGAATATACCTCATCATCTAATGGTATATCATTAAAAAAGAGTTTCATCTATATGAGTGAAATCAATCAAATCATCGGGACTAGGAATAGAATTACTAGAAGAAGTATCGTTACCCTTGTTACCCCTACTAGAAGAAGCACACTTACCCTTACCTTTACCCTTACCCTTACCCTTAATCATACGTCCAAGGCATTCCATTATAATTATGTAAATAAATAATTAAAGTAAATCAAATTAAGTGCAATAATTAAAATTAAGTAACTTTAATAATTTAAAGAAGGAACAAAGGTACCAAACGCCAACATAACGTCGACAAGTAATCGAGGTTGAAAATTGAAACTTTGCTCGAAGGATGATCCTCAAACTAGTTGCCAACTTCACTCCCAATTTTGAACTTTGATATAAATTAGCAAATAAAATATAAAATTTAGTAGGCAATGTAGAGTTGTAGAGTTTGATATAGAGAGATTAGAGAGACGATAGGAAGATTTGTGAGAAAGATGAAGAAGAAAAAAAGTATTTAAAGTTGAAAAATAGGGTTAAAGTGTAAATATACTAACTTAGGGGTTAAAAATAAATATTAAGGGGGTAGAAGGGTTTATGGGGTGGGGCCATTTTAGCTGTTATACCCGTTGCAAAATGGTTAAAATTGAAAATGGTCGTTGTGCAACAACTATTTTTGCAAAAAAGGGGGGTCGAGACGGGTGCGGGCCGGGGTCGGGATGGGGGCGGGTTGGATCGGGATCGGGACGGGCAGGACGAGCCCTGGTCCCATCCCAAGTTTGAACCCCGACACCATTTATTATTATTTTTAAGGGGTTCGGGGCGGGGCGGGGCGGGGCGGGGCGGGGCGGGTATCGGGTCGGGATCGGGCTGACCTGGTCCACTGGCCATCCTTAGTATAAACTGGGTTATCCGACCTCGATCAAAGTCATCCTCTGCGTTAATAAGGCTACGAATTCTACGGTGGTACAAGTGGATAATACTACCCAGAAACCTTGGAGTAGTAAAGAAGGAAAAGGTGGTCAATTGTGAATTGTGCGTTGGCACAATCGATTAGTACTTGTATGCAGTATACCAATCTCCAAATTTGAGAAGCAACCTGCCCCAAGCAAATTCTATATTGACGATAAACTTATTCGATAATTTTTGGAACATAGAGTTTAAAGCCAATAGTAAAGGGATATGCATGAACCATTGAAAACCCTTCAACATGATGATTCATTCGATCGGTCGGGTCTATTATTCTGACGACCGTATGGGAGCCGAAGTTGCAATCTTTTATGACGTCAGGGAGAATCTTAGGAGTTATCAAAGATTCTATGTCCTCAACATGTTCAAAGTTCTCTTGAACAGGTAGGTCTCTTGAGAAATCAAAACCAAATGGAAGAATCTCTGCTGCAAGGGAGTGCAAGTCAACAACTTGTCAGGGGAATGTGAGGGAGAAAACTTAGTTGATGACATCATGGAAGTAGGAGAGCAGAATGAAGGAAAATCTTAGAAGGTTTTAAGTTTGGAGAAGATTTTGGTTGGCTTCCATGTAGGATTTTGGACTCCTATTTATGGTAAGAAATTATAACGTTTGAAAATGAAAAGGCACGCATTATCATTGCAATGCTTCACGATGATCAGAGCGAGTGGTCAGTTGCCGCCATTTCAGAAGCATTGAAGACACGTGACTTCAACATTTTTACAATCATTACGTTTCAAATTTCCGCCTAAGTGTAGGGTTTGATCAATCTGGTGTTTGAATACTCTTTTGGGGCGCACGAAGGACATGCCCGAAAAGTGTGGGACTATATGTATAGGTGAAATTAGTATAATACAGTTGGGCGAATTATGTTGTGATACGTGGAAGATGATGTTGAGTCAGGTCCATATCAGCTTATGGTGCTACGTCTTGTTGACACCCAATTTTTGCCCTCCAAAATTTTAAATTAACTAGTCGAGCTTCTTGATTCATAAACAGAATAAAAGAATTATTCAGAAAAATAAAAAATATTTTCCAAACTGATTTTGGTGTTATTTTGTCATTTCCTTTGGCAAAATACCTTAATATATATTGTGTATATTTACAAGTATTTTAATTAAGTTAGTATTAATGTCGTTAAATATTTTACTTCATTAAAATCAAGAAGCTTAATTAGTTAGTTGAATAATTAACTCAATTTGACTTTGATTTAAGAGAATGGATTTCAATTTGAGTCGGATTCACCATTTCTACATATTGTTGTTATAATTGAAATAGAAAGGCTACATTTTAAACTCAATTGAGACCACCCTTTTAATACATTTTCAGCCTATTTCTAAGACTCCCAAAACAGGCCCAAAAACGCGAGTCCAATACCAGAGGGACCCGGCCCAATTGCCCTATTAATTCCCAAACGCCCTAATTACCCTGATTTCCCCCAAATCAGAGCAAAAGAGCGTAACCATAGCCCTAGCTTAGCCGCGCAAACACAGCTGTTCCGATCAAATAGGGCAAAGTCTCCAGACCTGGCTTCGCCGTTTCGGGCAAAGACTTTAATGGTAGTTTGGATTCTAGCTCGAACAAACGGTAACTTGCTTTTCGTCAAACCCTTTTTGATTTTCTCTTTTCTTTTTTTCAAACAAACTTGAACTAATTTCAAGTTTCAAATCCTCATCTCTAGTGTCCCACATTGGTTGAACTCCAAAAATTGGGGCTCTTTGGTCTCCTATAAATAGGACCCTCTTTTCCTTCATTTTCCAAGTTGTTTTTTCACAACCACAATGGGTTTTCACACCCTCAAGAGCTTGAACACTCAAAAACCAAGCAAATCCTTGAGTTTCGAGGAAGTTCTTGCTCATACTTAACTTTTTGGGTCTCTTTTCCGCTTGTCGGAATATGGTTTGGGTGAAAGGTTGTTCGACGATGCTGGTCACCCCGTCGCTGCGCCAAAGAAAGGCCAGAACTATCCCTTTCCTATTTTCAATTCCGAAGTTTAGATGTATGTTGGCTAGAATGTTTAGTTAATTTCTTTAAGCATATTGCATCCACTGTTGCGTAGCTGATTTTGTATATCTCATTTTTCAGTTTCTCCTTATGATTAATTTAAGATAGCATCAATAAGGTTTTAAGTTAACAGATTGATAAAATGATCAAGTTTTACATAAATTATCGCTTGGTACAACTGTTAGTATAGCTTAGCTTTAATGTGACATGAATCGAGTTGTGAATTATATGTTTTAAGTTCAAATGCTCATCACATGATTCCTAACTGGTGGCTGGCCCTTTCCAGTTTGTTGTAGCATTTAGTGAGCTTAAGGATTATTAGTTCTCAGTATTCTTAGTGTTGTTGGTTAAGATTATTCAGTTTCCTAGTGTTTAAACTGAAGACAACAGTTTAGTTTAAGATGGAATTAATTTTGAACTTCAGATCTGTCCTAGGGGTACCCTTTTGGGAGATAGTTCATAATGTAAACGTGTACAAGTATAACACTACAATCCCTACCCATAATTAGAATAGGATTCTAAACTAGGATTCCTCTTATATTGGGAATAAGATTCCTCTTGTATTAGGATTGTATATTGTACACTATATATATTGATATTAATGAGAAAGACTCCCTAAGGGAGATTAATATCATCTTACATGGTATCAAGAGCCAAAACCCTACTATAGAAAAATTCCTCCTTGTCGTTGCCCCCTCCCCCCACGTCTCGGCCGATGGCAACAATAACCTTTTTTATTTTTTCTCTTCCCAATTTCCATCCCAATGGAGAATTTGGTTACTCCCACCTCTTCTGATGCTTCCGCTTCTCACTCAGTCGTCATCCAACCCATCTCCTCACCGTCTTTTCATCCGGCTCTCGCTGTTACCAACATCAAGAATTTTATCTCCATAATTCTTGATCAAGAAGACGACCAATATTGGTCATGGGTGGAACTATTTCGCATTCATGCATGTGTATATCATGTGCTTGATCATATAGACGACTCTTTCCCTCGTCCTCCCGATATGGACTACATCACATGGCGTCTCCTCGATGTCGTGGTCAAACAGTGGATATATTGCACTATATCCAAGGACTTACTATACACAATTATGAAAACGGGTGCCTCTGCCCATGATCTATGGACACGTTTGGAAGTATTTTTTCAAGACAACAAGAACACTCGCGCCGTGTACTTGGAAGAACAGTTCAACACCATCCGTCTCGAAAACTTCTCTAATATGTCAGAATATTGCAGTCAACTGAAACTTGTGGCAGACCAACTGTCTAATGTTGGTACACTTGTGTCCGAAACTAGGATGTTGTTACAATTAGTTGCGGGACTCCCCAAGGGTGAATATGACACTCTAGCCATGATGATACAACAGGCTGACCCTCTACCAAGTTTCAACAAAGCACGCTTGCAATTGTTATTGGAGGAAACCAGACGTGCGAAACAGGATGAGCATAACCAAAAGGCTTTAACAGTTGAACCGCCCGCACAACATCAGGCCACCGCTTGAAAATATCCAACCGCGGAAAAACCGCGGCGGCAGGGGTGGCATGGGCCGCGGCAGTGGGCGAGGATGGAAGGGCCGATGCCAACAAACACAGCAGTCCAGCAACACCATGGCATGGGCTGGCCCAGCGTCTGGTTACCCAAATCTTTACTAGGCCGCGGCTTCAAAGATATCCCCCGGCCCGCTTCCGCTTTTCGAACAAAGGGCTGCGGGCCATGCTCCAGTGCGCGCCCGCCCCTGCTCCAGAACTAACAAGCCCATGTCATGCAGGCCCAGTTCCCGCAGCAGCCCTTCAATCAAATCCCCACCGACTTGGGTCAGGCATTCAACAATATGAGTATGCAGCAGCCCGATGAAAATTGGTATATAAACTCCGGAGCCTCCTCACCTCACCCGGTCCGCATGTAATCTTTCCCATGTGTATCATTTAAAGTCCACAATTTATTACAGTTGATAATGATCACCACATTCCAATTCAGGGCCATGGTTAACGTCTTGCTTGCCCCACACATCATCAAAAATTTAATAACCATTAGGAAATTTACTCGTAATAATTCCGTGTCTGTTGATTTTGATCCTTTTGGTTTTACTGTGAAGGATCTACGTACGGGGACACCTCTTACGAGATACAATAGCACAGGGGATCTCTATCCATTCACATCCTCGTCCACTGCCGGTTTTCGATCACACACTACCCTAGCTGCTCTATCTCCGTCAATTTGGCACAATAGGCTCGGACACCCAGGAGCTCCCGTCTTTAATTTTCTTACAAGTAATTGTTTTATTCAATGTAATGTGAAACTTGCCCAGACCTGCATTTCCTGTCAATTAGGCAAACATGTTCGTCTTTCGTTTAATTCTTCAGTTAGCATTACGTTTGCTCCTTTTGATATTGTTCATGCTGATCTATGGACTTCCCCTATTACTAGTTCCCTAGGTCATAAATATTATCTCGTGTTATTGGATGACTACTCTCACTTTTCTTTGGATCTACCTATTAAAATTTAAGTCCAAAGTTTTTGCCATTTTTTTTGAATTTTGCACATTTATCAAAATGCAATTCGAACGCGCCATTAAATCTTTTCAATGTGACAATGGCCGTGAGTTTAACAACTCCGCGTTTCAAAAATTCTGCAACAATAATGGTATGGTTTTCCGATTTTCGTGTTCTCACACGTCCCCTCAAAATGGCAAAGCCGAGCGTCTCATCCGTACAATAAATAACATGGTCCGCACTTTTTTATTTCATGCCTCCCTCCCTCCATCCTTTTGGGTTTATGCGGTCAAAATGGTAGAATACGTCCTTAATATTTTACCCACTAGTACCCTCCATAACATGACTCCAACCGAAATCTTACACCGTAGGGTTCCCTTCTATGATCACCTATGAATATTTGGTTGTCTATGTTTCCCTAATCTCTTTTCCACAGCCTCTCACAAATAGCTCCCCCCACCACTCCGTATGTCTTCTTAGGTTTTCCGTAAAACCATAGGGGCTATCTGTGCTATGACTTAACCACTCGTCAAATTCACGTCTCGCGTCACGTCACTTTTAACGAGACGCAATTCCCCTTTTTCAACATCCAAAAATTTCAAAAATCGGATTACAGATTTTTAGATGAATCAACTCTCTCCCCTGTCCACCTTCGGGAACTATGCTCGTCACTTTCGGGAACTGTACCTCCACAGCCACCATCGGCCACCGTATATCGCTCACCGTCAGCATCCCTGCCACCAGTGACCTCCCCGTCACTGCTGCTAGCCACCCCTAGCACTACTCTGTCTCCAGGTTCCACCAAATCACCGGTCACCGTCCCATTCACTGTGCCGTCCCAACTGTCTCACCACCGTGCCGACCTCAATCCGACCCTCAACCACCATCCAGCAAACCCAACCACCGGTCCTACTAAGCCACTGACATCATACCCGACACTACAACCCTCCATTTTCGGCATACCGAGAACCCCCATAAATCGTTACCACAGTTCACCGGCACCCACCGACCCAACCCACTCGACTTTAAACCCAACCACTGCCACTGTTCCACACCATCCGACAGCCACCCTCGACCACACCCCTGTCCCGACAACACAACATATCACACCCGAATCTGCCAACACAATCCACCCAACCAGTCGATCGATACCCTTACCCAACTAGCGCCCACACATCGGATTGAAACCCGTGCCTAACACGGGATTTTCAAACCCAAAGTCCAATTTAACTTGTCCACCCAAACAATTTCACCTATTCCAAAAAGCCTAAATTAGCCAAACTGGACCCAAATTGAAATGCGGTCATGTGTGAGGAGTTTAATGCATTAACGAAACAACATACTTGAGACTTGGTTCCTCGATCGGAGGGGGTGAATGTGATCCGTTGCATGTGGCTTTTTCGACACAAGTTCAGAGATAGTGGTCACTTAGAAAGATACAAGGCAAGACTAGTGGCAAATGGTACTAACCAGCAGGAGGGCATTGATTGCGGCGAGACTTTCAGTTCGGTTGTCAAATCGGCCACCATTCGCACAGTTCTGAGCATTGCTATGGGTAAGAATTGGCCGATTCATCAGCTAGATGTGAAGAATGCATTTCTTCATGGGAATTTACGAGAAATTGTATACATGCACCTGTCGCCTGGCTATGTCCACCCAGCAGCCCCACAGTATGTGTGCCGTCTCCGTAAGTCACTCTATGGCTTAAAACAGGCCCCTAGAGCATGGTATGATCGGTTTGCACAGTTCATTAAACGCCTTGGGTTTACATGCAACAGATGTGATATCTCTCTCTTTACTTTACATCGAGGTCGTGATACTGCATATTTATTGTTATATGTGGATGACATTGTTCTTCCTGCTTCTATTGCTGTGTTGAAAGATGAGATCATTGCACGGCTGAAGTCTGAATTTGCCATAACTGATTTGTCTGTTGATTCTAAATCTAAACTTAGTGCACTGGTCGGTACTCCAGTGGCTGATCCTACTATGTATAGGAGTCTTGCAGGCGCACTTCAGTATCTTACCTTTACCAGGCCTGACATTGCCTATGTTGTCCAACAGGTATGCTTGTTTATGCATGCCCCCATGGAACGTCATTTTACTGTCCTCAAATGTATCATTCGATATGTTAAAAGCACACTCGACTATGGACTACACTTACAACCCTCCGCACTGAACTCGTTATTATCCTACACAGATGCAGATTGGGCAAGTTGTCCAGACACCTGCCGCTCTACTTCCGGCTACTGTGTGTTTTTGGGTGATAATCTCATCTCTTGGTCTGTCAAACGGCAAGCCACATTATCCCGTTCAAGTGCAGAAGCTGAGTATAGAGGAGTTGCTAATGTTGTTGCTGAGATCTGTTGGCTCCGAAACCTTCTCTTGGAGTTGCAATGTCCTTTAAGAAAAGCGTCTCTAGTCTACTGTGATAACATATCCGCCATATACCTATCTCACAATCTGGTTCAGCATCAGCGAACCAAGCATGTTGAGATAGACATCCACTTTGTTCGTGAGAAGGTTGCTCTCAGGCATATTAAGGTATTGCACGTGCCTTCCTCATATCAATACGCGGATATTTTCACTAAGTGCCTCCCAAGACAGTTGTTTCTTGACTTCAGATTCAGTCTTAGCGTTAGGCCTCCTCTCGCTCCGACTAAGGGGGTGTGTAAACGTGTACAAGTATAACACTACAATCCCTACCCATAATTAGAATATGATTCTAAACTAGGATTCATCTTATATTGGGAATATGATTCCTCTTGTATTATGATTGTACATTGTACATTGTACACTATATATATTGATATTAATGAGAAAGACTCCCTAAGGGAGATTAATATCATCTTACACATAATAAGGAGACCTGATTAAGTTGGTTTATTGTTGTTTGGTGATAGCTTCCCTTATGTGGTTTCAGATTCAAGTTACAACATGAACAAATCTTTGTTAAGCCTATATAAATGTGATATAAGTGTGTCTTGGTTAGAAGCTTATCAGTTAAGTATAATGTTCAGAATTAACATTGAGACTCAGAAAATTCTAGCTTGGGAGTCTGTCTCATTAGAACATGTTTTCATCCTCCTTTCTTTGTTATTCATGTTGACTTTACTCTAAGTTTAGTTAGTCCATAGTATCGTATTAAAATGAATCTCCCCTTTATTATTATTCTTGATAAACCTTGTTAGTATAACTGCTGGACTTCTGATTGCTGAGTTACTGCCTTGCTATATCTTTGTTTAGTTTTGTTTATCATCATTAAAGTATGAGTACCTTTCTGTTTGTCAACCTGTTTCTGGTTTTGTTTATATGCCGGCTGAAATCCAGGACATTCTCTGGGTTTGGTTTAGCTGAAATCCAATCCTAAATGGTGAATGAGCTGCTGCCATGTTATGTCAAATACTACACATGAGCTATCCCAATGAGATTGCTGCATCTTGAGATGAACTGATGGCCTACTCTGATGTATTGAAAAGCATAGCTACTGCATTTAATATGAACTGATACTACACTTGGGTTTCTCCTATTTAAAAGGAACATAGACTACATTTATGAGCAAGCTGATGTTATCAAGTGTTACTGATTTGCTACATTCAGTTGTCGTTAGCTACATCCTTGGCCTATTGAAGTTACTTCTTTAAGGCCAAATGTTGTTGCTTACTCTAAAAGTCAAATGCTGCACTTTGAGGTAGTGATAGCTGCTGCATCTGTAAGACAACAGTGCTCTACAGTTCTGAGCCATTTGCTGCTGTGTTTTCAAGTCCACTGCTGCTGCATTTTAAAAAGGGGTTCATGGTCATATTGCTGCTCTGTTTTGAGCTATTGCTATGTTTGGCTTCTGTACTTCTGATCTTCTGCTGATTTGAACAGATCTTGTGCTTGATTCTACGATTGAGCATTAACTGATTTGAATATGATACTACACTTTGGTCGATGAAAACGAATTTGAGGCCATGCCATTCCGGGAAGGTTATCCCTTGGATTAGGCACTTCGGTTAAAGGCGATGATGATATGTTCAAATCAAAAGATGGGAATTGACGAGTGTATGGCTATGAACTAGTATGGCTTACAAGCAACTAGTAATCGTGACCACGAGCTGATATGATTGATAAGCAACTAGCATTCGCAGCCGCGACTCAACTCGATTTCTAGTCGATAGTCAATACATAAGTCAGCCTTCATATTCAAAACTTTCAAAGATTTTGATACGAGTCCGAAGAAAATTTTCGTTTATATTCATAAACACCACACCATAGGGTGGCGTATCATTTTAACTAACTCTTCTCTCTTCATTTTTGCAAGGTACAAATAACAAGTTCGGGAAATACTACAAAGACGAGGCAAGAGCTTGGAGCATCAGAACTTTGGAGGAAGAATTAAAAAGGTTATGATTGCAACTAAAGGTCCAAGAAGGCTAGGGATAGGTGTAGCATTTGCCTTTTCTCCTTCTCTCCCCCTCTTTATTTATTTGTTGCATGTATTGTGCTACTTGTTGTAGATATTGTAACCCTTATAAGTTAGAACCTAGGGTTTAGCCAAAAGATAAGGATTGTGTTTTATCGTTTGAAATAAATAAAAGTGAAAATATTTTCTTATACAAAATTAATTACCATTAGATATATATCTTTGAAGTGTATTTCATGGTTCAAAGATTTTGAGAAAAGAAAAGGTGAATAATGAACTTAAACAAATGAATTTCACTTAAAGCCCAAGTTTGGGAAGAGTTCTACGAATATGGTTGACCTTCTAAAAATGATGTGCTATGACTTTTATTTTACAAGAATTTGAACACTTTTAAGGGATTAATCACAACAAAACATACTATGAAATTCGAAGGTCAATCATATTCTATGGATCCTTAATATCGGGGTGTCTTACACCTTCCTCGGGGGATCACTAGAACTCTTACTTCCAACTCTGGTTTTTAAGGATTTTTCATTGTTTATGAATAAATCATTTTAACTTGATTTTCCTAATTCTCTATAAGATAGTGTAATAAAAACATCTCAAGATTGTTTTTGTGCCTCTTATATTATTTAATAGATATGATTTTTTTGTAATACAAATACAATTATCTAAAATCTAAATTGCAACTTTGTGGTGTTGTCCAAAAGTTGCAAATTACATAATAAAATTGCAATTAAAAAAAATTACATTCTCAAAAAAACCTGTTCTAATTGCTTGATGATTTCCTGTGGTTCTTCGGTTGGAATTGGTATTTGTTGGTCAAATTGATCCACGTCACTTCCACTACTTTCGGTTAAGATTTCGTTGTAGTTTTCATCTTCTTCTTCGTTGATCTTCGGTTGACCGCACCTTCTCCGCTTCGCTCGTATCCAATCTCTGAATAATACTGCAATTTCCAAGCTGTCTCCGGCTAATGAGTGTCTGTGGTCTCCTATTTGATATCTGTCGGCAGAAAAAACGCTTTCAGACGCAATTGATGACGCTTGAATGTTCAAAACATCTCGGGCCATCAATGAAAGTGTCGGAAAGGTCTTCTCATTCCCCTCCAGTATTTCAGCAAGTCTTCATGTCCATCTTCATTGATAACTTCTTGATATGGTACAGAACCCTGCAAAACAAAAATATCCAACTCGCTAATTTGGTTAGTAGTAGAGGTACGGCCGCACATTCTATTTCTGAGGCTTTCAATACTAGCCGCAGAAACAATATGTCTTTTGTGATGTTGTGTTGAAGATGAAGAAGATGGTATGAAAGCCGGTAAGTTACTAGCATTTTCTTGTTGATAAAATCTATATATTTTTTTGCATTGGTGTTCTACGCTAGACAACACTTCTTCTTTAGTTTGTTCAATAGGTGGTGGGCGATTTAGATTTTTGGGACTTGGAGGTGGTAGTACTTCTATACAATCGTAAATAGTTTCAATTAGTGATTTAGTACCGTCTATTTTAATAGTATGATTTAATACATAACCAATAATATAAATAGTGGGAATAGGAATAAAATATTTTTTTATTTTGACAAACATTTTTTTAATAACTGCCTTATAAGCTGATTTTTCCATATATTCACTAAGTAATAAAAATATTAGAGTTATATAAAACAACATAGTTGAAATAGTAGGATAATATATACTGAAAAATTCTTTTGTTGCTTGAAAAAATTTCTCTAAAAATACAATAAGTTCGGAAATTTTTACCCAATCACTATCTAAAATCATATCAGCTGGATTTTTATTATGAGAGTTAAAAAATAAAGTTATAGGTATTCTATAGTCATAAGCAACAAGTAGTTGCTCGTATAAAGAATTCCACCTAGTGGATACTTCTTGTAGAATTTTTCTATAAGATAGTCCACAATCATGACAAGTTTTTTTATATTCTTTTCTACGTTGTACTTTATTACTTTTAAAAATAAAGTTTATAGCAAATTGTATTTTACTAAGAATGTTTTCAAAAAGTGATAGACTATCCTTTACAATTAAGTTATATATATGGCACACGCATTTTATATGAAAATGATTTGGAAAGGATAGAGTTAAACTATTTTTTAAAATTGTAATTGCGTAATTGTTAGAAGAAGCGTTATCTAATGTAATAGTTATAATTTTATCAGTTATTCCGTAATAATGGCACACTTGATAAATATTATTTGCAATAAAAGTACCAGTGTGCCTATCATCTATATATCTATACGCTAAAATACGTTTTTGCATAGACCATTTATAATCTATCAAATGACAAGTTACAGTTAAATAATCATGGCCGTTAGTACTATGACCTATATCAGACGTGATAGATACTTTGCCATTAAAATGATATAATGAAAAACGTAAATACTGTTGATATTCATGCGCGAATTTAAATACATCTCTCTTAACAGTTGATTTAGAAAAATCGTTAAATGCAGGATTATATATATCTCTAATGTAATGAATAAAATCGGGAGATGAAGGAAATGAAAAAGGCAAACCCTCCACATCAATTAATTTTGATATTGCTTCCCTATCTCTATGTTTATTGTATTTAGAGCCTACAATTTCCCCCGTCATAGGGTTATTTTGACCCTGTACTTGGTCCGGGATAGTATCAGTATGTGAACCTTGTCCCGATGGAGCGGACGTTTGCGCACCCGATTTTGAAGCCTGGTATTGGGCATACCTAGCTGGATGAGCACTTACTACGTGTTAATTAAACCCCCCGTCCCACCGTGACCTTTTCCAGTTTTAAATTTTAAAATATTTTTACAAATTTTACATATAGCTACTTGATTCTCTACGTCCCTATCAAAAAATGTCCATGCATCTGATTTTAATGATCGTTTTACTGGACCTCGTCTCATACTAGGGGGAATATGAGGTATTTCAGTTGAAGGTGCACTAGTGGGTGTGTTGTCATCAACATTAGTGGGTGTATCATCTAGATCATCGTCTAAATTAAAGTCTTTTTGAGTTCCAGAAAATAGCTCCTCGTTTAAATCTAATGGTATTGTAAGAAAATGTTGAGTATCAACAAAATCATCCTGTGTAGGAATAAGATGACTAGAAGAAGTACCCTTGCCCTGGTTGCCCCTACTAGAAGAAGCACCCTTACCCTTACCCTTAAACATACCTTTTAATCCTTCCATTTTAATTATGATAATAAATAATTAAAGATAATAAAATTAAGTGCACTAAATAAAATAACACAGACAATAATAATTTAATGAATGAACGAATGTACCAAACGCCGACGTAACGTCGACGTGTAATCGAGAGGTTGAAAATTGAAACTTTGCTCGATGGAAGATCCTCAAGCTAGTTGCCAACTTCACTCCCAATTCCCAAATGAATAAATAAAATTAAATATTTAGCAAACAATGTAGACTTGTAGAGAGATATATTGAGAGATTAGAGAGATTGTAGGAAGATTTGTGAGAAAGATGAAGAGAAAATGAGTTATTTATAGTTGGAAAATTGGGTTAAAGTGTAAATATAATAACTTATAGGTTAAAAATAAATATTAAGGGGTAGGGGGGTTGGGGGAGGGGGGAGGCCTAAAATGGCCGTTGCCCAACGGCCAAAATCTAAAATGGCCGTTGCCCAACGGCCAAAATCTAAAATGGCCGTTGGTGCAACCGTTATATTTGCAAAGGGGGAGAAATCGGGCGGGGTCGGGATCGGGGTAGGGACGGGCTCGGGTCAGGCGGGTCTGGCGGGACGAGACATTGTCTCGTCCCGAGTTCGAGTCCCGCCACCGTATTTTTTTTTTCGCGAGGTCGGGGCGGGCTCGGGACGGGGTCGGATCGGGGTCGGGCCGTCCCGGCCCACTGGCCACCCTTACAATATATTCTCTAATATTACACTCGATTACTATGCTTTCATACTAGTCACGGAGGCTTGACCAAGAAGCTAACACAAGGCTCAGGTTAACTAATTCTTTACTCTGCCTTAATACTATTAGTAGCACTGTATTTTATCTAATATCGTTACCAAATCACACTTGAGATCCACGTGTCCTTATCACGTATACAATTTCAACTGTACCGTTTTACGGGTAAAAAACTTCTATTATTATCTGATTTTAGTAACTATTTCTTTTGCTGCTTCATTGAGTATTTTGGGACTTTCTTCCATCAATAGTAGTCTTTGAACGAAAACGTCCTTAATATGTTAAATTTATAAATGAAAAAGCCCTCTAGGATATAAATGAGAGCACTCCAATAAATCCTCAAAAACTTTACGATATTCATTAGTGAAATATTTTTCATTAATATCCCATCACATTCTTAACAATTTTTACTAAGTTACATTTGCAAGAAGTAAATCTCACATATTCTATGACAAAGTAAATCAACTGATCTACCTCTTAAACAATATACAGACCGAATTGATTTTGTTGCTTCCTTCCATGAAAAAGTAAGACCCTAAGACGACCAAAAGTATCAAGGTTCAGAAGTCTACTGGATGTCAATTTCAATTAAACTACACACAAAAAATCACTTAAAATAGGAAGGCAGAAGAAAGAAAATAGATATTTGGGTCAATAATATTATGTACTTTATTTATAGCGAGGGGGCGCCTAAAGTCCACTTTGCCTATCATGGAAATGGAGTATAGAAATACAATAAAATCTCTATGCAATATATATAATCTATCTTTGGTTGACATAAAAGGAAAAAAGAAAATATTAGTAATGCTTGTCACTATCATCCTTTTGAAAAGTTAATGAGTACGTAGAGCTAAATTTGGATGAGCGAAAATTGATTGAGTCAATAAATAGGTTATGGTCTGAAATTTACTGAAATCCAAACGAGTTGGATCAGTTTGAATTTAGTTTTCAACAAAATTTTTTTTAGGATGTAAGTGTTAATTTTTGAAGAAAAGAATCAGGATTTGCTAGCTTTGGCTTTTGAAAAATATTTAGTTTAATTTTCAGAAACCAAGTCTAATTTTAAATTCAAATACCTGTAGTTTTGTTTTTGCCTCATATTTTTATATAACCGATCTAGAAGTACAAAATAACGCGTTACATCTAGAGACGAACAATCTGCATTTTCAAGCTTAGATCAGAGCATTTGATTAATTTAATCCAAATTCTTTGTGATTCACGCTATGTCTACATCGTTTAGCCGGCTTAAGTACGTGGTTAGCTGATTTATATAAATTATTTAAGTTCAAAAAACTTAAAACTGAGTCATCAATGCTTTAGATATTTGTCAAATTAACGTAGAACTCATCACCCAAGATTGAGAATGATTCTCTATGAGTTTGAATAATTTAATGGTATAAACTATTAAAGTATGATGAATACTAAGTAGTACTAAGAAATATAATGGATCTTGTCGCCACTGGTGGCCCACCGAACTTCTAATAAACTCATTGTTTTAAGTTGTAATTTCGTAAATGTCATTTTATGATCACGTCATTCTCCGGAAAAAAGTTAAATTTAGAAAATACCGTAAAATTACAAAGATTGGAAAATCTCAAGTATAAAGTAGTAGTTGCAAAGAAAGTATTTTTTCATCTATTATAATTGCAATTCGTTATAACAGTAGTTCACTATAATGGTCTGATTTTCTTTAGTACTGAATTTTGATGTTTTATTTTTACTTCTCTATAACAACAGTGACGTTCATAATAGCAGTATACTATTTATAAAATTATCTCTCTATAACAGTCATACTCAACAATAAATGAAAATATATTCCTAAATTTTCCCTAGAATACTCTTCAAATTCAAAATTGCTACTCCCTCCATGCTAAAATATGTGTTACTTTAGCAAAAATTACACTTATCAATAAATATAATATGAAATTTACTAAAGTATTCATATTTATTAGATTTTTTTTAGAATTGAACAATACTAAAGAGGATTACTTTTTTATGCTAAAGGCATAATTGAAAACACTTGTCAATTTTTATCTTGAATTTATAAAATAATATGTAAGATAAGTATTTTTTTGCTAACGTAACATTTATTTTGAAATGGAGGGAATATTTACTTTGAAAATTCGAACCAAATCGATGGTGAGAGTTAATACCAGATACCAGCCAAATCTTTCTCTTTCCTTGTGCTCTCTAAATTAAGAATGTTCAATTCCATAATCATCAATTATTTATTTGATCCCTTTTTTCAAAATTAATGACATAGTTAGAAATATGGAAAATCAAATTTTTTTTAGATTTTTGACTTTTTGTTTTAGACCCATTGCCCCATTATTTTGCATCGTTATTTCTAGCTTAATAGGATATTTATATATACAATTATATAATATTTAAATTAAATAATTATTATTAGTAATTATGATATTAGTAATGTTGAATTTATAAGATGACACTTTGCCATTAATTCTCCTTTGTACCTCAAAGACTAACAACAGCATTCCACTCTTCTCCCAATATATCCCATATGTAAGCAACAATAAATGGACAGCATATTCCGTAATTATCCCAAGAACAAGAAAATGACTTCTTTTTTAAAAAAAAAACTTTGGGATTCTTATTCTAGATTATCCACGGCGAGAGTTGGTACCATATGAAAGGACATTTAGCAGTTAGCAGTAACCAAAAAATGCTAAAACTCCCCCATAGTAAACAAATAGAGTACCTTCTTCGCTAACAGAGGTTCTGGCAATCGAGTTTCCCTAGGTGGCTCCAAAAAGATGAGTGTTAAATATACAATAGGTATACGTGTATACGTGTATATCTATTGTATATTACCGAATAGGTACTCGGATATGTACATAAGAGACCCACGGATTGTGTATATTTTAGTATGTATATTGTTGTAATAGTTTAGGATACACATTACATTAATTAGTCTTATAGACTTATCATAATTGTATAGTTAGTGCCAAAGTAGAATAAGATTTTAGAAGTAGAATGACAATAAGATTCTCCTATTATGGAAATATGTAAATTGTATATATATACTCTTTCAATTATTGAAAATAATCAGGGGATTATTTCTTTCATGGTATCAAGAGACTAGGTCTAAATTGCTTCCGCCTTTGTTCTCCAAATATTGCTCTCGGTTTTTGTGCCATTTCTCGGCCAAACCTGCCCCGATTTCCGTCCCCCTTCACCGGAATTCATGTCATATTTTACCTCCACTCTTCCCAAATTTTCCCTCCAATCCCTTTGTTCTTTCGTTATATCGAGGAACACGTTTCATTCCGCCCTCACATTTTCTAACATCAAGAACAACATCCATATTGTTCTTGAGATGAAAAACGTTCAATATGCGACGTGGGCAGAATTGTTTAAAATTCACGCTATTTCCCATCAAGTCATCCATCACATAATTCCTCCCACTACCCCTATTCCCGTGGAGGATCCTCAGTTATGAATTACTCTTGATGCTACCGTTCTCCAGTGGATTTATTCCAGTATTTCAGTCGACCTCTTATAGACGATCATTGAGCCGGACACTACGTCTATGGCTACTTGGAATAGATTGTGTGATATATTCCAAGATAATCAACATTCACGTGTTGTCACCCTCGAGCAAGAATTCTCTCAAGTCCGCATGGAAGAATTTCCGAACGTTTTTGCATATTGCAAGAGACTCAATGAGTTGGCCGACCAACTCTGTAACGTTGGCGCACCTGTGACAAATAATTGTCTGGTTCTACAATTGGTTGCCGGCCTGTCTGAGGCCTATAATGGTGTTGGGACTCTCCTTAGTCAAAGTAACCCGCTTCCCGTTTTTTACCAAGCCCGCTCCATGCTTACTTTGGAAGAGGCCGGTTTGGCTAAGAAGGCGGCTATGGTGCCAACCCCGTAGTCATAATGACGTCCTCCACAAATTCTTCGGGGGGTGTTGATAATTCGGGCCAAAATCGTGCTTACGGTGGCGGCAAAAATAATCATAAAAACAACAGGAAAAATCATGGCGGCAAATGTGGTGGTTCCGGCGGTGTTAACGGCGGCAGCGGGTCCAATTCCAGCAGCAGTGGGCCACAACCAAACTGGTCTCAGCCTTGGGCCAACTGGCCGTGGGCTTGGACCAGTGGGCAGTGGACCAACAGCCACTGGTCCCCAGTTCCACCGTATCCAGTCACAGGCCAGTGGGCTGGTCAGCCCATCTCTCGACCCAACATGCAGTGGCCAGCTTTTAGTAACCCCTCTGGGCCGAGGCAGCAAGCAGGGGTGCTTGGGCCTCGGCTTCTGCAGGTCCATCATGTAGCAGTGGCCCCCACTTCTACCGACATCGAAGCCGCAATGCACACGTTTGGTTTAAATCCTCCGGACCCAAATTGGTATATGGACACCGGTGCCACTACACACATGATATCCGATGCAGGTACACTCTTGTCTTATTCCAATTTGAGCAACCCTCGTGGCATAATTATTGGTAATGGTAATTCTATTCCAATTCGTGGTTACGGTCATAAAACTTTGTCTCCCCCCAATCCACCCCTTATCTTGAAAAATACCCTACATGCCCCAAATTGATTAAAAACTTAGTGTATGTCCGTAAATTCACCACTGACAATTCCATTTCTATTGAATTTGATCCATTTGGTTTCTCTGTGAAGGATTTCAAGACGGGGAGTCCTCTCATGAGGTATGATAGTAGGGGAGATCTTTATTCTATCACACCCTGTTCTGGTCCATCGAGTCAAGCCTTGCCGTCAGCGTTTGCAGCCCTAGCTCATTCCTTGTGGCATGCTCGTCTTGGTCATCCGGGGTCACCTATTTTGTCGTCATTAGATAAAAATAATTTTATTTCATGTAAGGGTATGCTTAGTATTCCAAATTGTCAGTCTTGTTCTTTAGGAAAAATTGTTAGGTTGTCATTTGTAGCCTCAAATTCTCATACTTTCATGCCATTTGATATTATTCATAGCGACTTATGGACGTCTCATGTTCTTAGTTCTTTGGGTCATCGGTATTATGTTCTCTTTTTGGATGATTATTTTAAGTTTTTATGGATTTTCCCGATAGCGAAGAAATCTCAAGTTTTTTTCATCTTCCTAAAATTTAGAGCATTCATTAGAACCCAATTCGAACGGGAAATAAAAAATATTCAATGTGATAATGGCAAAGAATATAACAATGGAGTGTTTCGGGAATTCAGTGCTAATAATGGGATCAATTTTCATTTTTCTTGTCCTCATACGTCTTCACAAAATGGGAAAGCCGGAACACAAAATTCGTACCATTAATAACATTGTCCGAACTTTATTGATTCATGCTTCAGTACCCCCGTCTTTTTGGCATCATGCTCTACATATGGCTACATATCTCCTTAACATAATTTCTTCCAAAGGTTTGACATATTCTTCCCCTCTTCAAATTTTATTTATTAAGACTCCTTCGTATTCACATCTTAGGGTCTTTGGATGCTTGTGTTATCCGTTATTTACATCCACCACAAATAACAAACTTCAAGTCAGATCTACTCCATGTGTGTTTTTGGGTTTTTCATCTAATCATCGTGGTTACAAATGTTATGATTTATCCTCCAATAGAATCATCATTAGTCGCCATGTCATTTTTGATGAATCCCAATTTCTGTTTGATAAGGTGAGTAATCCCGTGCCTAGTTCGTATAATTTTTTGGATGATAGTATATCTCCGTATGTTATTCACCATTTTTCGGACAAGAAACAGTTCCATGGTCCGTCACAAGCAACAGTTCCCAGTATCGTCACTGGGCCAGTTTCACCAATTGGGCCAGTCCAACCCAATTCTGGAACTGGTCCAATTCCTGCTTCT
The DNA here is from genome assembly GCA_034509755.1 of Anisodus tanguticus. Taxonomy (NCBI): domain Eukaryota; kingdom Viridiplantae; phylum Streptophyta; class Magnoliopsida; order Solanales; family Solanaceae; genus Anisodus; species Anisodus tanguticus. The sequence continues at coordinate 24,750,436 of CM067550.1, read as the reverse complement.
GTTTACCGTGTTGGGCCAGCAGGACCACTGCCTGCTGGCCAGTCCGTCCCGCATCCAAAAAATTCCCAAAATCTGACCAATTCTTCCCCGAGTCATAGACCGATCACTCGTAGTCAATGGGGGTATTTTAAAACCAAAAAGATATTTTAATTTAAATTCTAATGTTCTTAAATCACCCTTACCCCATAATCCTATGTCTATGTTAAATGACCCAAATTGAAAAATTGCTATGACTTATGAATATAATGTTCTTATTGAGAATCAGACGTGGGAGTTGGTTCCATGTCCATCTGGTGTTAATATTATTAGGTCTATGTGGATTTTTTCCCATAAGGACAATTCAAACGGTTCGTTTGCAAAGCATAAGGCTCGGCTTGTGGATGATGGTACGACTCAACAGGTTGGTATGGATTGTGGTGAGACGTTTAGTTCGGTGGTCAAGCCGGCTACCATTCGCACTGTTCTCAACTTGGCTCTTTCGAAAGCATGGCCCATTCATAAGTTAGATGTGAAGAATGCTTTCCTACATGGGGATCTCAAGGAAACAGTCTATATGCATTAGCCTTTGGGGTTTAGGGATCCCAAACATCCTCATCATGTATGTTTGTTGAAGAAGTCCTTATATGGACTTAAGCAGTCTTCACGGGCCTGGTATAAGAGATTTTCCGACTATGTTTCGACTATTGGGTTCACTCACAGCAGGTCAGATAATTCTTTGTTCATATATCATCGTGGTTCATCATTGGCCTATATACTGTTATATGTGGATGATATTATTTTGACTGCCTCTTCCGATGCCTTACGCCAGTCTATCATGACAATGCTCAGCTCTGAGTTTGCTATGAAAGACTTGGGGCCCTTGAGTTATTTTTGGGGATTGCTGTCACTCGTCATGCAGGTGGGTTGTTCTTATCCCAGATGAAGTATGCGGCTGAGATCATCGAGAGGGTTGGGATGTCATCCGGTAAGTCCACTTCTACTCCAGTTGATACGAAGCCCAAACTTGAGGCTGCGGCTGGCGTACCATACGAGGATCCGATCCGCTATCGCATTCCTGTAGGGGCCCTTCAGTAACTTACATTCACGAGACCAAATATTATGTATGCAGTACAACATGTGTGTTTGTTTATGCATGATCCCAGAGTTGAGTACATGAATGCGCTCAAACGCATCATTCAGTATATTCAGGGTACACTTGACTATGACTTGCATTTATATCCTTCATCAACGTCCGCATTTGTCTCGTATACAGATGCTGATTGGGGTGGCTGTCCGGACACCAGACGATCTACGTCTGGCTATTGTATGTTTCTTGGTAATAACTTAGTCTCATGGTCTGCGAAGCGTCAGTCTACTTTATCCCGTTCCAGTGTAGAGACTGAGTATCGAGGGGTAGCTAATGTGGTCTCTGAATCATGTTGGTTACGTAATTTACTGTTAGAGCTTCATTGTCCTATTCAGAAAGCGACCTTGGTTTATTGTGATAACATTAGTGCTATCTACCTTTCTGGTAATCCGGTTCAGTACCAATGCACTAAACATATCGAGATGGACATTCACTTTATTCGCGAAAAGGTTGATCGATGACAAGTACGCGTCTGCCATGTCCCTTCCAGGTATCAGATTGCCGACATCTTTACAAAGTGTCTTCCCTCGGTCCTTTTTAAAGATTTTAGGGACAGTCTCAGCGTTCGGAGACCGCCCGCTATGACTGCGGGGGTGTGTTAAATATACAATAGATATACCGTGTATACCTATCGTATATTACCGAATAGGTAGTCTCGGATATGTACATAGAGGCCCATGGATTGTGTATATTTTGGTATGTATATTGTTGTAATAGTTTAGGATACATATTACATTAATTAGCCTTATAGACTTACCATAATTATATAGTTAGTGTCCAAGTAGAATAAGGTTTTAGGAGTAGAATGAGAATATGATTCTCCTATTATGGAAATATGTAAATTGTATATATACTCTTTCAATTAATGAAAATAATCAAGGGATTATTTCTTTCAATGAGTACACTGAGGGCCGTTTGGTACGGTGTATAAGAGAGATAATTATAGTGTAAAAATTATATTCAGTTATACATTGTTTGCTTGTAATTTTCAAATCTAGGATAGCTAATTCATATATTATTTTATACACTAATTTGAGTATAATTTTATAGAAAAAACACATAAAATTACCCCTAATTTTGTCTCGAAAACTCATTTTAACAATTAAATTTTACGAGCGTTTATTTATCCCCTCCTATGCTTGTTTGAAATAAAATAAATATCATCCTATACCACCCTCAGATAATAATATCAGTTTCACAATGTGAGGTGCAACAGACATACACCACGTCATTAACATGTCAATACCATGTCAGAGCCACGTAAATAACAACAACAACAACATACTCAGTGAAATTTCACAACGTGGGGTTTGAAAAGGGTAGAGTGTACATAGACCTTACTTTCACCTTGATAGGTAGAGCGGTTATTTTCGGGAGACCCTCGGCTCAAGACAAAACATAATCACAAGCTTAGCAGGCAAAGCAAAGCAAAGCAAGAGAAACGGTCAGACTCAGACAAGAAATTAAAGCATTATGAACATACAAATAATAAAATCGAATATGCCATGGTAGTGCATTCTAACAACAGGAAGCAGTAGTTAACACAGTTAAATAAGATAAATAAATTACACTAAAGAACACATAATAGCATGAATCAAACTATATGGGACTATAAAATACTAATGCGCTTATAAGTGTGATAGGCTAATCGAGTAGTGACCCGTGACCCGAGACCTGAGCCCGGACCGGACGGGATGGGCGGGCGGCGGCTGCGCGCATGTGGGCTTAGCCTTGAACCCAAGCACATCTAGTTCTTCCCTCCTTCAAACACACGGGTTACCCCTTGGGGTCCCAAACCTTTAGCCAATTTTGAGACTTATAAAGAGAACAATTCTTCCTTTTCCCACCGATGTAGTAGATTTGTCCCACACCATATTTCCATGCATCAAACACCTTACTTCGTGGACCAATATCTCTTTCATTTCTCAATGAAATTTGACGATTCTTGGCCCTACGGTCATCTACTCACTTAGTAGATTATGCACGTGTGAAGAGACAAAACCTCTAACATACGGAACCCTAGTGTTTAAGTCATTAAATACGGATGGATGCAACTCCTCACCAAAGACAAATTTCCAATAATATCCTCATTGTATTAGGATTCCACATTGTACACACTATATATATTTGTATTAATGAGAAAGACTCTCCAAGGGAGATTAATACAATTCTACATGGTATCAAGAGCCAAAATTTCTCCATACCCTAAACCTTAAAACCGACAGCCCTCCATACCTTTTTTCGGAGCCAAAACCGGTTGTATACCATCGGTATACGCTTATATACCTCTAATATACTGCCTCCTAAACCTCTCTATTTCTCCAATAGGTTGTATACCACAGGTATACTCTGTTATATCTTTAATATACAGCCTCTTCAACCTCCCCGAACCTCCAAATTGTTTTTTGGCAACCTTCATGGCGGAGAACAACCACGCTGGTTTTTCTGGCCGCAGCAGGAGCACAACGGGGGACTGAGCCTTCAGCAAATACCCAGATCATCCGCAGCCCAGTAGTATGGGAGCCCTACCGATGGGCCTCTGTCACCAGGCCCAAGCTCCTGCAGCCCTGCAGTGGCCTAGCAGCCTGGGATCGGTACCAACGGGCCACTGTCATTAGGCCTAATTGCCTGCAGCCTAGCAGTGTCCTAGCAGTCTAGGATCAATACCAACAGGCTACAACCATCAGGCCCAATGTCCTGGAGCCCAACAGTCCTCTCCAAGCCTTCCCCAATTTAATTTGGGCTAGGCTAGGCTTTCGACACATTGACTCATCGGAAGCTCGATAATGCGTGGTATATGGATACGGGCCCCACGTCACACCTCACTAACAATTTTGGTAATCTTTCTCAAATGCAAAATTTAAATACTCGACAATCTATTCTGGTTGGAAACGGTCATCACATTCAAGGTTTTGCCCACACTCTAACTCCACCACCGCATCCCCACTACTCCCTAAATAACGTCCTCTATGCTCCAAATATTATCAAGAACATAATCTCCGTTAGAAATATTGCCACAGATAATTCCGTATCAATTAATTTGACCCGTTTGAGTTTTCCTTAACATACCTACGTACCGGGAAATTCCTTACAAGATGCGATAGTGAGGGGGACCTCTATCCTTTCCTATCCACATACGCTGCCAGTGTCACCCCTCCCACATCTCTAACTGCCCAAATCTCTCCTCCCACTGCTTTAGCAATAATCTCTCCATCAACCTGGCACAATAGACTTGGACACCCAGGAGCTCCTGTCTTTAATTTTCTTCGGAACAATAATTTAATTCGTTGTTCTAGTGGAAGCCTGCCCAACAGTGTTTTTCTTGCCCTTTAGGCAAATACGTTTGCCTCACTTTTCAGTCTTCTTTAAGTGTTACGTTTTCTCCGTTTGATATTGTTCATGCAGATTTATGGACATCTCATGTTATTAGTTCACTGGGTCATAAATTTTATCTTGTGTTATTAGATGACTTTTCTCACTTTATCTGGATTTACCCTCTAAAATTTAAGTATGGAGTTTATATCAAGTTTCTTGAGTTTTGTAACTTCATCAAAACACAATTTGAAAAATCCATCAAATCATTCCAATGTGACAACGATCGTGAGTTTAATAATTCCGCGTTTTATAATTTTTTCACTAATGGCATGGTTTTCCGCTCCTCACCCAAAAACAGAAAAGTAGAACGAATCATCCGCACTATCAACAACATGGTTCGTACCGTTCTTTTTCATGCCTCTCTCCCCCATCATTTTGGGTCTATGCAGTCAAAATGGTAGCATACATCCTTAATATTTTACCTACCAGTACTCTTCACAACAAAAAACCCCCACCTAAATTCTCTACCGTCAGATCCCTTCCTATGATCACCTTAGAAATTTTGGTTGCATGTGCTACCCAAATCTTTCCTCCACTGTTCCTCATAAATTAGCACCTCGTACCACCCGTGTGTCTTCTTAGGATTCTCACCTAATCATAGGGGTATTTGTATTATGACCTGTCTTCCTGTAAGATCATCATGTACTGTCATGTCACATTTAACGAGGCAATCCTCCCATTCGCCAATCTCCAAAAATTCCGGACTACCGATTACACGTTCCTCAAGGAGTCTAAACCCTCCCCTACCGTCCACCACCTTCTCAGTCCTCCGGTTACTATACCGTCTACTATTTCACTACCGGCGTCTACCCAGCCCACCGCTGCCTCCAAGATTCCGACAGCCACCGACATATCTCCTATTGTCCACCCAGTCCTCCGCCACAATGCTACTGTTCCGGCAGTAACAACCCCTCCCTTCAGCAATCTGTCAGGTCTGTCACAGTCAATGCCACTACCGGCAGTCGACCAGCCCCGTCTTTGCCATCCACTACTGGCAGCATCGACAGTCCATCCGATCAACACAGGTCATCGCCGACTGCCACCTCCGTCACAGTCAATAGAACTAGTGTCTCTCCGTCACATCCCGCAGCCGTTTATTCTGGCCACCGACACCCGCAACCAAACACCTGTCCAACCCCTTCCCGCAACAATATCCATTCTCAGTACCCCTCACTATGACAAACAAACCCAGATCGACCTATCGCCACCTCGTCACATAAATCCTAACCTATCTTAGTCACCGGACCTATCATCGCCACCCTCACAACCACCCAATCTGACCAGCTCCTCGCCCCAACCAAATTCAACGTTGTCCCCAGTACCCACCGTCCCGACACCCTACTCCGTCAACCAAACCAGCCGACAACCCAAACCCATAAAAACATCCAACAGCCCGGAACCGACAACCCAACAGGATATCCATCCACCCACTGCCGCCATGCACCCGGAAAATCATGCCCAACACGGTATTTTCAAACCTGATTGGGCAGGCCGTCCGGACACGCGATACTCTACCTCCGGCTACTGTGTGTTCTTAGGGGATAATCTCATATCTTGGTCTGCCAAGAGGCAAGCCACATTATCCCGTTCGAGTGTAGAAGCAGAATATAGAGGCGTTGCAAATGTTGTTGTTGAGATCTACTGGCTCCGACACCTTTTTTTGGAGCTTCAGTGTCCACTGCGTAAGGCGTCTTTGGTTTACTGTTATAACATATCCGTCATTTATTTATCTCATAATTCGGTTCAGCATCAGCGAACCAAACACATTGAGATGGATATACACTTTGTTCGTGAGAAGGTTGCTATCGGTCATGTTAAGGTGTTGCATGTGCCTTCTTTGTATCAGTATGCAGATATCTTCACGAAAGGTTTGCCTAGACAGCTATTCCTCGACTTCAGATCAAGTCTTAGCGTCCGGCCTCCTCCCGCTCCGACTGAGGGGGTGTATTAATATATATTAACAATATACTTCATATATTTTGTAATATTTAGTGTTGTATAATTATGGTAAAATTAGGATCCTCATTGTATTAGAATTTCACATTGTACATACTATATATATTTATATTAATGAGAACGAATCCCAAAAAAGATTAATACAATTCTAGGGGAACAATAAAGAGCAGAAGTAGCCTTGATAAGTGCAGAAATTCTTAGCACAAAAGTAACTTTGAGAAGTAAATACATGCAGAAGGAAACATTCATATTTCCCACGTATCACTGCTATACAAAACCTCCTTATGATTTATCACAGAGATTTTTATGAGATCGAAGAGATTTCTGTAGTTTTCGTTGAATAAACTGACAACGTGTCCAGGCGCATTCTGTTGGACTCTACATGAATCCACCATATGTTAATAAAATCAAGCAATTCAATTGACAAATACATTAAAAACTCTATAAATTAATACTCTTGGACTACCAAAATTTATTAATTAAAAGATATATTAATTAATATATAAATTAATAATACGTTATCAATTTATAGATAAATTTATAATGAAATATCCAATTTATAAACATCCTTCAATCTTCCACTTCATTATTGTTCAATGTACTACTTTATGGATATTAAAAAATATTTCCTATATAAACACAAGATCAAATCATGCTAACACAAACAATGGATGTCGAACATAACCTGAACTATCCAGAAAAAAATGTAGTTGCACAGTTGTTGACTGATGAAGAAATAATTGTGAGCGTTATGAGAACTGATAAAGGTGATGAAGATGATGATAAAAGTTCTACATTAGAGCCCCCTTCACGAAACGAGGCTATTAAAGCGGCAATCACATTGAATAATTTCTTGTTGAGCTATGAGAAAACAGAAGTTCTTACAATGATAAGAAAAATTAGAAATGAGATTCAATGTGACATTGATTTCAATAAAAAACAAAAGACAATTGAATCATTTTTCAAGAAGTCTTCATAAATCACTCATGTATTATGTAGTATATAAGGAATTATTAATTTATATTTTACATCAGATCTATATGAGTAATCAAAAATGTATTATCTTATAATTTTAGCGAATTATTAATTTAGCACGTTATTCCCGAGTCGGAACCAACCAAAAATATTATCTAAGAGAATTTATTAAATAATCAAGTATTAATTAATAGAGTTTGTACGGTAAAACATAAAAATAGCCTCCATTCAGATAACTTTTTTTGGGAGTGTCAGTTTCATTTTTATCACATAATTTTAGTCTATTAACAAATTCAGAGAAAACTAAAGAGGAGAAGATAGAGAGGCTTCTACCCGTCATAACACTTGTAAATTGCATTTTGTTATTTTGCCTGCTTCACTAAATTAATCTCACCAACATTGCAATTTCTCCAAATAATCTTTTGAAATACCGTCATCTCTGGAAACGGATTTAGCAAAATTTCAATCTGCTTAAGAACAACTAAATATATGAATAAGAAAAGTTTCACCAAAGAAAATATATGAACAATAAAATGTGTCTTAGAACTATGACAACAACCCCTAATTGAATCAAGATTACAAGGTAAAAATACCTTATGAATGTCTAGAATTACATAAATGAATCAAATGATAGCTCATAGTGATTAATTTATGTTAAAAACACATAGGAATCGTTAGAGTGAATCTTAACTTGACGTGGGAGGATGAGGAGAGGATAAAATCGCAGCTTAAGGCTTGAGAACGGAGTTGGAATGAACTAATACTGATAAATTCGCGTAAGTATCATATTTATAGGTCGAGGCAGAAACCACTCCAAGCTCGAGCAACGAGCTCTATAGCAAGCTCTTTTCATGCTATGGGCCTCGCGTTGACTGCCTTCCTTCGCTCCCATACTTAGCCAATTTCTCAAAAATTACCCCGGGCATACCTCTTTGGTCGTGGTACGACCTCCAGGTGACCAACTTGGTCGCTTTGGGCCACGCGCCACAAGCCCCTCTTTGTTCGACAATTAGAATCATTTCTTGTTCAATTTGTTCAATCCTTAGCTCAGGAGTATGAGGCGTTATACATGGATTCTTTATTGTTACTCCCGAATGCAAACTTGCTCCATATCTTGGTTTTGTGCTTGTCCTTTCCTTTGTGAGGATCGTAGAGAGGCATCACTTTATTTCCAGTGGAGGACATGCTCAACTCCATTTCATGAGAACGAGTAGCTAGTTCTTCAATAGACCTAGGCTTAATTCATTGGAAGATGTAGAGAAGTCCCCCATTGCATTGCTTGGATGCATATTTCTATGCTAGAAGCTTCACTGGGCTTATCTTTACAGTTTAGACATGCATTTTCCAACCCATTGATGAAGTCGATAACTGGTTCGTCCTTTCTTTATTGATAGTTGGTATGTTTTATCATGCTTACAGTTCGCCTTGTGCTATAAAAATTGTTACACCCTATATCTTTGCGTTTGTATCCACTGTGAGTAGGTTAAGGTGAACTTGAAAGGTTGATGACATTAGAAAGGATAATGATGGCGTAAATGATTGTTAAGTAAATATCGTAAGAGTTCGAGGCTAGACGAATTAAAGAAAATAAGTTCATCAAAATTGTAATAACTCGTACTTTTGGGGTAATACTAGGAGTTCTTAACATGATAAGAATGTCGTATTATGAGGTATTTGAATCGTATAATATTCGTATATTAAGTGTTGAAGTCGAGCAAGTTGTAAAACAAAAGTCGGCAAACGCCACTACAAGTTATGTTCATAATTCTACTAAAATTTAGGTCATATATGACCAAGATTTTCTCCGAATATACTGGGAGTTACGGGGTGATATACCCACGAAATTGAAATTCTATGAGTCTAGTTTCCAACGCATTAAACCGTTCATCCATACGACATCAAAGTAGAAAGATATTTTCATTTTTACGAGACTGCACAGGCAGGCCCCATTGGGACCCACTTAAGCGGTGGCCGACCTACTTCATTTTAAAAACTATTTGGACGACCATTTTTTGTCATTTTTCAACTTCGTCCCTACACTCCTAACCGCCCTAAACAGATTCCAAAGGTTCAAGGGTGATTCCAAAGTGAGTATACCATATTTCAACATCAAAAGTTAGGTATGGTGAAGAACAACACATCTATGATGGTGTGTTGATGTTTAGGGATTAAAGCTTGTGGGTGATGTATAAGGTAAGTAAATCACTTCCTTGCTTGTGCTTAAGCTTGTACAAGTGTTGGATAGGTTGTTTGGATAATAAGAAGTACAACGTAGCTTGTGGAAGTTGATTGTTGCCTTGTGTTGTTGGGATGTTAGGGGCTGAGATGATGTTAAAAATATTTAGTTCAAGTTATATATGTATTCTTAGTATTGTTATGATTATGGTAAGGTAAGGAATTCTATGGAAGTTGTTATGATGTTGTTGTTGTTACTATTCTTGTCTATGTGTTGGTTGCATGGATGAGGTTATAAGCTAGAAGAAAGAATGACCACATAATGTTTGGAAGATGTTCATGTTGTTGTTACCTCTTGTTGAGGTTGTTTAGTGTTGTTGTGAATATGGATATAAGGTTGAAAACCCTTTAAATAACTTGTTGTTATGTTGGATATGTTGTTGTATTTAAGTAAAGTCTTAAGAGGGGTAAGGGGAATTAAGTTAGGTTCAATCCGAGCTTGCCGCTCGTCGTGATTACTACTAATTTTCTAGTAACATTTACGTACTTGTTACTATGTACATTGTGGTTTGTTGCATGTTGTTCAAATTGGGATTGTTGAGGAAAGATTGGCCAAGGTATGTTAAGTCACCTTCTTTTCTTCTTTCGACATGATTCCGAACGAATGTAACATAAATGAGTTCCCTTCCAATAAGGTTCTACTCTTAGTATCTAGAAAACGCGCAAGTTCTTCATTCCAATGAAACGTATACGATCATGTTTATGTTCTGATTCTTGGATTCTCATATAAGTCATATGTTGATGGTATTTTTTGCTTCTTGTGACATCATATGTTGACGAGTTAGATCACATAACGTATTCGGAGGTTTACTAACCTTACATCACTCTGAAAGGTTTAGACTGTCATTCCATGAGTCTATCATGCATTATATATATGTATCTATTTTCCATAGAGCTGCGCTATAATCAGTCGAGTACGACACTTATTGTGCACACCATTGCAGTTGATTATGTTATGATGATGTTATCCCTAAAGAGCGGCTTGATGATGATGATGTAGCCCTATATTTTTTTTCTTATATATATATATATATGTATATATTTTTAAACGAAAGAGTGCATATCATGGCCTTCAGTGGCAATATAGAGCCCATGTTGAGTTTCTTATTCCTCTGTTACAATAATGTCTTTACTTATGTTGTTATCTGCCTTACGTACTCGGTACTTTATTCGTACTGACATTTTTTTTATTTGTGGACGCTGCATTTTATGCTTGCATGTCCCGATAGACAGGTCGACGATCCTCCTCGGTAGATTCTCAGCTCAACGAAAGGTGTTGGTGCAATCCACTTACTTCAAAGTTGCCTTTTGAGTCAGTATTCTTATGTACACATATTTATGGGTATGGAGGTGCCCTGTCCTGACCTCTATGATGTTTATGCACTCTTAGAGGCTTGTAGACAGATGTCTTGTGTATAGATGTTTTGTACGACCTTTATATCCTATGTATATTTCATGCTTCATCAGATATTCGTAGGATGGCCCGTCAGGCCCATTGCTATATGCTACTATGGTTACGGATGTACGTTATGTTGGTGCTCGGTAAGTTAGGTTCGGGTATCAGTCGTGCCCTCCGGTTTGGGGTGTGACAAAAACGGTTGAGGAATTCATGCTCTAGTTGTTCCGAACTGTCAATATAGTAAGACTCAATGTTTGTGTACCAATTGAATGCACTCCCTTTGAGGGAGCGAACAAATAACTTGAAGAGATAGTCCTCGTAAATCCTAGCATTGTTACATAATTTGACAAAGTGTTCAACATGTTTCTTTAGATTTTCCTTTCCATCAAACTACTGAAATTTGGAAAGTCGATAACCGATAGACATCTTAAATCTATCGATCCTTCTTATGTACGACTTTGCATACACAAGAGAGGACTTGGAGGCAACTTCATACTTGTTCTTGATAGTCCCTTCGATGAACTCCTTTAATTGGTCAATTGAAATTATTCTTTCATAAGACATTGAAAACTTTCCTTGGCGTATTGTACTTGATTTGCAGGAGGTTCAATCTCTTGATCTTCTGGACCCTTCCCAAGTGCATAGCCGAAATTTCATTCTATTAGGCCGTCCATCTTGTCCACCAACTTGTCAATTTGAGCTTCTTGATTTTGCACATACTTGGACAAGCTTTTGATCACCTTTTGTCAAATTTGCTAGTTGCTCCTCTATAGATGAGTGTTGGCTACCATCACTTGCATGATTATTGGGGATGTTAGAGAATATCATCCATTGTCACATAAATTGATCTTTGACTGACTTACATCATGTGGTGTGAGTGGAGAGGATCCGGTGCTTGAGGTATCATCATCTTCTTTTATAGCAGAGTTCTTGGATCCAAAGAGATCAAGTAGAGCTAGAATCTTTTTAATACTTTCACCAATGTTGCTTCCTCCCTCCAATGTATTGGTAGAGGACCTTGCTTATTTTGAAGATGAAGATCCGAAAACAAAAGTTGATGCAGACGACACTTGGAGTGCTTTTTGTTCCAGCATGCTTGCTTTGCTCCTCGTAACTGGTCCAAGGCTTCCAAAGGTAAAAATGAGGATGATTTCCACATCAGCAGAGAACTTGGAGTCAGCAACCTTAGAGGAAGTCAATTTTTGATTGATCTTCTTTGAAGCCATTTTGATGTTCTTGAAATTTGATGATCAAAAATTTAAGATGAAAGGTAAAGATTGTCCCACTAGGCATTCCAAATTTTATAGACAATAAAAGTTGAGTCGAGAAAATAATAATCAAGATAGAAAAATATCGCAGCAATTATAGTATTTGATTTCAAGTATAATGAGTGTTACAATCTCTATGAATCATATGATTCTTATTTTCAATAATAAATTCAAGGACTTTGGAACTTGATCTTGAACTTGATGGATTTGATCTTTATTTGTACTTGAATTCAAGGGCGTGAAGCTTGATCTTAAATCTGGTGGTCTTGATCTTTTCTTGTACTTGGATTCAAGGGCTTGAACCTCGAACTCGAATCTTCGTCTTGATCTCTAGAACTTGTAGAGAAATACTTGAGTGCTTGAATACTTATAGTTTGTAGACAAATCTACGACGTTTGATCCACGAGCTCTCTTTAGTTTCTTGTTAGAATTCTGGCCTTTATTTATAATTGTCGGGTAGGGGATTTTTGATAAGGACAATTTTTTTTGACCAATTAGATTGAAGTTGACATGACATTTTTGATACGTCGGAACATGTCATTTGCACAAGTGTCACATTTTTATTGGTCTTTGATTTAACTACACATGATGTTATTTTGACATGTGGCATGATCTTTCATTGACTTGACGTGCCACATCGTTTAACACATGACACCAAATTGGGGCTCTTGAATAAGACGTCATCTTGAGCTTATCAAATAGACTCGTCATTAACAACCAATTAAATGAGCTAGCTCAATGCATTTGGACAGTTGAACTTTTGAATTAAATTCATATTTATTGAATTTAAATAATTAATTCAATCATAGTAGCTCAAAATTTATTTGAACTATATCTTGAATTTAATATAATTCAAATTATTTTATGATTTCGAATTCGAAAATCTTACACTTACAATGTATAAAAGTAAGATGAGAAAAAGAAAAAAGAGATTTTTTTTTTGGCTATGTGGTTCCAATTAATGAGGAAAACTAAAGGGCAGGGGCTCTAGGGAAGCAGTAAAATTTGAGTAGGGGGGGTGGGGGAGTAGGCAATAATGAATAGGTGTCAGGTGAAGACAGCAAGTGTGGCTGGATTTTATCTACCTGTTCTAAAAATAGTACAATGGGACCCACGTCGCCCAAAAATAAACAGTCACTACCCATTTCACTTTAAAATCATACACGTGTCAGAATCACGTGGGTAGTGGGGTGGGGTTGCACAGTATTGGGTGGGAGGAGGTTAGTGGTGGGCGTAGGCAACAGTGTCAGTGTACCCATTCGAAGGGCACAACAGTATGCCTTGTTTTCATGTTTATGTTTAGGGAGGGCACCCTATTTTTTATCTCTCTCTCTCGTTCACCATACTGCAGACGTCAACATTTATTAATCCTTCCAATTAACTGCACACACCTCCCACCGTACCAAACCTGGAAATACGCGGGTGCCGGGTAGATTCATCACGCCTTCTCTTTAAGATATAAATGCCCTTAATTAGAGAAAATATATAAAATAATTTTTAAACTTATCTCAAAAATTCACTTTAATAATTAAATTTTACCGACAAGTCTTTACTTGATTTTACAAATAGTCATATAACTATAATTTTTTTTACAAAATCACGTAATTATATTTTATAACAGAAAAATTATAAAACATTCATCTTACTAATGAAAAGTAACATAACTATATTTTCTAACCGGAAAATTGCAATTTTTTACCCTGCAAACACAAAGATCACAATCAATTACTGAACCTTTCGACGCTTGAAATTTTTTTACTCTATATTTCAATTATTTTTAATTTTAAATTAATAAATAATGACCAATTAAAAGAAGAGCACGCGATCCAATTTTGTTTTACCTTTAGATGAGTGATAATCCACCAATTTTTTACCACATTCATACGTATTCAAATGACGTATTGTACACATCATTCTTTGAAAATCACGGTCCAATATTTTTCCAATTTTGCATCCTCATTTTTTAGATTTTCATCCGAAGTGTTAGAGACTATTAGCCCCAGAGGCACATGCGAGTTGGTAAGTGGCAAGGTGATTGGGGTACAATCACTCCGACGTCGCGGGTTCGAATCCGTGTGGTGACAGTCTTTGCTGAAATATTGCAAGGGTTGTTGCTGAGTTTGTATCCCGTTGGTCCTCTTCCTTGCAGGACTGCCACTCGCGCATATCTCTCGATTTACATTCCACCTGGCCAAAAAACCTCTGATACAGGTGGGGGGTTTCGCCTTCGGGACTTTCCCCCTTCACAAAGTGTTAGAGATTATTATATTCAAAGCTATCTGATTTCGAATCTATCTCCTTATCCAATACCTTACCTTTTCCTCTTTTTTATTCTTCTCAGAATCTCATGTCAAATGCTCTAAGAAGTTAGCTCTATACATTAAAACAACTAAATGAGTCAATGAATTGAAAATTATTAAAACAACTAAATGAGTCAATGAATTAAAAATTATTTATCGCATGATTTTTACTTCTAATGCACTGATAATTAATTGTAGTAATTATTACTTCATAAAATTAAATTCCTAGCCATCCAAAAAATTATAACGCTTTTCAATATATATATTAACTACACTTCTAAGAAATTATCGTGTCATGTCATGCTTGTCCTCTTAGGTCTTCATTTATTAGATTAAAAATTTAAAAATTTAAAAATTTAAAAATTTAAAAATTTAAAAATTTAAAAATTTAAAAATTAAAATATATAATACAGAATTATCGATAAGTTTTCCGATAATTGTGACTTCTATGTTAGTAGCGTGAAAATTTTGTGATTTTTCTACTAGAAAATATAGATATGTCTTTTAAATAGTTATATTAAAAAAGGTACATGATTTCATGTTAAAAAATAATAACACATATGACATACCTATAAATAAGGAACTAAAAAGAAGAAAATGAAGTTATATGTCATCATTTTTTATTTGTTAATAGAAACACTTCATACTAATTTTCTTATATTGTTATTATATGTATCACACATTCAACTCTCCCTCCCCCAAAACAAAATTAAAAGAACAAGGATAATATTGTCCCATTTCAAATAGTTTAAGAAAAAATTGATCCTTTTTTTTTTGGAGCAACTATTAGTATAAAGGATATTTTTGAATTGGAGGGCACTTTTGAGCTAGTTTACTAATGGCGAGGACACTTTTAAACCAAAAACCTAAGGGAGGTAAGATTGATCTATTTCGAATAGTTCTGGGGTATTTTGGCTCTTTTCCCTAAGGTTAATTGGGCTCACATTAAATTGAGGGCATATTTGAACCAACTATATATTAAAATGTAAGCGCATAAGTGAGCTAAACTATTAATGAAGGTCATATCCGATCAATTTCAATATTTCAAGGGCAATATTTTAACCAACTATTGAACTGTAAGAGCATATGTGAGGTAAGGACATATCTGCTCAATTTCAAATACTTTAAACGTATATTTGGACTTTTTCTATTTTAAAAATGATTCATATTTTGTATTCACACTTGATTAATTTGGATGGCTTTACTGTAAGATATGAAGTTTTTATTTTTGTATTTTTAAAGCTTGGACTTTGTATTTCTTATTAAGAGTGAAGAGAGAACAACTATTCATCATCCCCACATACACTTATGTCAAGCCCTAAACCTTGGTGAGGCAGATCGGTACTTGGTGCCTTAACTTGGTCGAAAAACAACATGTAACATCCATATGACTATCATATAAACTTGATATATCTGGGAAGAGAAGATAGCAAGATACTTTGATAAACAACTATCTGCATATAACAGAGGCTGAAACATAACTCGTCTGTAAAACTGAAACATAACAACTATACCTAGCTGCAAGTGATAACATACGTTTATGAAGCCTCAAAGATGACTGAACTGTGCAACTATCACACTATCATAATAGAGTTCTGACCTACCCGTAATCTCTATACATCAATAAGAGTACTAGATTCGACTCCAAATAAAAATGGAGCTTACCACACATCAGTTGAATACCTGTAGGTGGCTAGCGAGGAAGTCTGCCAGTATGTACATTTGAATATGCAATATGAACATAGAACACCTAGCAAAAGGAACGTGAGTATAGAAAGAATTGTACTCATATGTAAAAAAGACAAGATAATATATGCAAATACTAAAACTCGTATAAGAAACAAATAAAACATAATCAAATGATAACATCATGAAGCTACAAAACAACCTATAGAATAAAATGTCAAATCTTACTATACGTAAGTTGATCTGAACGTTCTTCTGATTCTTTTTATGATATCTTTGGATTGCTATCTTTAGAAATGTTCTTGGAATCATTCTTTGTAGCAGATCATAATATATTAGATCAGTCTTTACTTCTTTATGAACAAATAAGCCAACAGGGCATGTAGTAAATATTATGTTGAGCCACAAAGAGGTCTCATATACATATGATAACTGCCGAGCTACAAAGGGGTCTTGTTTACATATGATAACTACTGAGCCACAAAAAGGTCTTGTATACATATGATAACTACCGAGCCACAAAGGGGTCTCGTATACATATGATGACTGCCAAGCCACAAGTGTCTCATATAGATTATACATGATAGATTGATGCTACAAGTGTATCAGTTGTAAATATTACCAAAAACTGCTAGACTAATGACACAAGGGCTATTAGTTATTTTAAGTTACTTATACACATATGATTAATACTTGAAGTATCTCTTTAGTAGCTTGTGGTAAATATTACATGTGATCCTTATAAAGTCATTTACTTATGGAAATGGTTCATTCAATAACATAAGACACGTGGATTTATCACTGAGCATGACTTGGCCTTCTGGACTAGAGGAGGAGTCTTACAGGACTACATGAAAGTTCAATACAATTGGAACACTATCACTTTAGGGGAACGACTATATACAAATATAGGACTTACAATGGTTCACACTTGGGAATGCATATATAGAGAGACTTATGGCAGGAATTCATATCGAAGAGGACGAATGTGATACAAACATATGCACTTACTATTTTATGATCCTTATTTAATACTTTCGGAACCTGTACTCTAGTCCTATGAGTAATCTTACTCTCATGAAAGACTACAAATATATCAATGTGATTTATATTTAGTGACTCTCTACAACACAATAACGGTAATCCTGAAGGTGTCAATATGATTCATCTTAGGTATGAACTATAATTCGTCAACGATCACCTGAAAACTATGAATATGATTCAGCTTAGGTAATAATCTATCATCCATTAATGATACTTTTGAAGCTATACACAGTTCATCTTAAGTTAGATACTCTAACCCCATAACAGTAAATTGGGAACTTGATTACATAAGGAACTCTATATTGCACTATGAAAGCTTATTATATATTACAAACTTTACCTAACAGGATTTTGCATTTACTAAGCATAGGAAAACCCCTTATGATCGTTACACTTTAGTAGTAGAACCCACTTATGCACATATACCGTTAGTGTAACACCTCTTATTCTCGAGCAAAGGATTGAACCAAATGAACAAGAAATGTTTCCAAGTTCTAGAAGAAAAGAGGCATGCGACACATAGATAATAAGTTTTTTGGGTTTAATTGGATATTACAGGCATTTTGTAGAGGGATTTCCCTCTATCTCAGCTTCATTGACTAAGTTAACTCAGAAAAAGGTCAAGTTTTATCAGATGCACGTGATGGCTTGAATTACTAAAAGACTATGATGTAGATATTCTCTACCATCCAATGAAAGTGAATATTGTAGGCGATGCTCTTAGTTTGTGATCCATGGGGATTCAAGCCCTATACTGTATATTTCTCTTATCCTAATCCTCCCAGATTCTACAAATATGTATCATGATCTTAAAAAGGTCTATTTATGGAACGATACTGAAAGGAATGTATCAGATTTTATGGCTAAGTGTCCAAGCTGTCAATAAGTGAAAGCCGAGCCCAGAGGCCTAGTGGGTTGGCTCAGAACACAGATATGCCCATATGGAAATAGGAGATGATAAATGTGGAATTTATAATAGGTTTGCCTCGCTCATTTCGGAAGCATGATTCAATTAGGGTGATTGTAGATTGACTTACTAAGTCAGCGCAATTTTTGCCAGTGAAGACCACCGATTTAGCAGGCATTACGCAAGATTGCATATTTAGGAAATTATCAGCTTACATGGTGCTCTAGTTTCCATTATTTCATATCAAGGTACCAAGTTCACAACGAACTTTTTGAAGTCCTTTTTGAAAGGATTGTGTACCATGTTGAATGTTAGTATAGCTTTTCATTCTCAGACATATGGCCTGATAGAGCGCACTATTCAGACACTTGAGGGTATGTTGAGCGCATATATCTAAGATTTTAAAGACAATTATGATGATCACTTTCCTATTATTGAATTTGGCTAAAATAATAATTATCATGTTAGTATCAAGATGGAATTGTTTGAAGTTTTGTATGGGAGAAAGTTTAGATAACCTATTAGTTAGTTTAAAGTCAGTGAAGCAGAATTGTTAGGGATAGACATGGTCCACCAGGCTATCAAGAAAGTTATGTTGATTCAAGAGCATTGGAAATTGGCTTAGAGTCTCCAAAAGTCCTATTAGGACATGCGGTGTAGAAACTTAGAATTTAATGTTGATGATTGAGTTTTGTTGAAAAACTAGGGAGAGGTGATTAGACAGGACATGACATAACTTTAGCTGACTGAGGACATGACCTTAGATAGGAAGATTTGGAGGTGGAAGATTAGGATAGAAGGTTAGTCTCTAGTTGAGTTATGTGTGTGAGATAGGTAGAGGGCTAGCCTCTTCATCTCCTCGTATCTCTTTCTTTGTAGTATTATTTAGGTTTCACATAGAATCATACTCCTATGTGTGTATTCTTATGTGCTGCTTTATTTGTTTTGCAGTATGATATTTCCTGCATTGACTACATTATTTGTATCCGAGAGTCTATAAAAAACAACCTCTCTACCCCACAAAGGTAGAGGTATGTTCTGCATACAACATACCCTCCCCAGACTTCACTGTGTGGGATTACACTAGGTATGTTATTATTGTTGTTGATTGGATGTTATTGAAAGTTTCGCCTATGAAAAGCATCATGTGTTTTGGGAAGAAAGGGAAGCTTAGTCTCATATATATTGGACCATTAGTATCTTGTGAGGGATGGGTCACGTGTCTTATGAGATAGAGTTACCACATGAGTTGGTTGTTTTAATCCCGGTATTTCTTGTGTCTATATTAAACAAATTCATCGAGATTTGTCTCTGGTGTCCCTATAGAGAATAATGGGGTTAAAGATAGCCTATCTTACGAAAAGAATTCATTGGCTATTCTTGATCGTCAAGTTTACAAGTTGAGAACTAAAAAGGTTACCTTAGTGACAGTGCTATGGAGAAACCAAAAGGTTGAAGGGTAGATGGAAAGCCAAAGAGGACATGAAATACAAATATCTGCACTTGTTTGGCAAACAAGAAGAGAATGCCTAAGGTAACTACTTCAGTATTAATATAAGTTCAGTATTCATGTATTCATGTAAATTTAATATTCATGTATTCATGTCAGTTCAATATTAATGTGCTCATGTCAGCTCAGTATTCATGTATTTGTGTCAATTCAGTATTCATGTATCTCTGTCAGTCTAGTGTTTACGTTCAGATGAGAGATGAGGGAGGTATGCTTACGAATTATTATGCCAGAAATGTTAAGTTCAACTATGAGAATAACGATCCATCATTCGTGGACAAATGATACCAAGGGAAAGCTATTATAACACTTTGTACTCCTAAGCTAAGGATTGAACAAAACAAATAAGAAATATTTCCAAGTGTTAGAAGCAAAGAGGAATGCAATGCATAGCCCAAAGCGAGCAAGGAGATCGAGATGGAGCATGCGGCGCGAGGTATTGATGTGCTAGGAGAAAAATGGAAAAATATTGGCAGAGTCCGGGAGATAGAGAGAGGCCACAACACAAAGCCTAAAGTGAGTTGCTATATCACGATAGAGCTCACAACACAAGCCTAAACGTGAGCAGGGAGATCGAATAGAGCATGTGGTGTGAGCTACCCTGGCTCCTCTCCCGACCTATTAATATGACACTTACATGAATTTTCAGAATTTCATTCATTCTAACTTCATTCTCAAGCCCTAGACTGTATATTTCTCTTATCCTAATCCTCCCACGTCAAGGAAAGATCTCTCTAATGATTTCTAAGTGTTTCTAACATTAATTCATGATCAGTAACATTATTGTCAACCAAAACATAGATTTTTCAAGGTAAATCATTCCCAAGAGCTCAAAAGCTAGGGTTTTAGTGTTTTTCGTCAGAGAGGCAGTATAGCTAATTAGATTGGAGCAATTATGAGCATGCAAGACTAATTTTCTATGTGTGGAAACATCATTATTCTTCCCCAAACCACATTCTCCCATGATATTTATTAATTCACAACAGAAGTAGAATTATGCTCTAGTTTCATAAAAAAAAAACCTTAGATCTTCTATACTTTAAATGATATAGCTTCGTAGTTAATTCATGAATGTCATTCATAACATCATGAACTCATCACATAATATATGTATGATCATATTTTTCATTCCATGAGGCTCAGTCATGAATCACGAAATATCTATGAACAATTAATATATGAATTTCATGAAATCACCATGATTCCATGTCTCATGATAGAAATGCTCAGTATCCATGTTAGAACTATAGTATGATTCCTATGATCATGATATAAATTTTAAAATGATGAACACATGTAATTGGGCTTGAGACCAGAGCTTATGTGTAAGTACACTTAAGCCCGAATCCACAAAATTATCCACTTATAATTAGGCCAGAGGCCATAGTTTATGAATTCAAATAAATAGGCAAATTCCCCCATATTCAATAAGTGGAAATTCTGATTATGATTCTCAGTATTAAGATATTCACATGTCCCAGTTTCAGTTCAATTTTTGGTATTCAGATATATATTATATTTGTGTATTTGGTTGTCCATTTCCCTAACCACCCCATAACTATTTATTCTTTCAGTTAGTTTTACATAAAAGTACTATTTCACAGTACCAACGTCTATTTTATTGGGGGCGCTGCATTTCACGATGCATATGTAGAGACTCAATGCGACATGACTTCTCATTACGACTTGTTCGTATCGGCTTATTGGTGAGCCCTATTTCATTCAGGGTGTTATCTTTACATTCAATTATACTAGACATTTGAGGTATGCCGAGGTCTCTTCGTGATTAACATTTAATTTTTCTATTCACGTCAGAGACTTCATAGACTAGACTATTAGTTCATGTCAATATTGTCAGATATTGTTTTAGCTATGATGGCTGCATGTTATGTTTTGAAACGATTTCAATATTTATATTTAAATACAATATTCTGCAATCTCAGTATTTAAATATGTTTTAAATCATATTCCGCACACTATACATGTTTCACGTTATGCCCATTTATGCATGTGGTTTGCTCGATAAAGTTTCAGGCACTAGGTGTCGATCAGCCCAGGCCCAGGTTCGGAGCATGGCATGATAATTAGTCAACTCATCCCTAGAAATCAAGGCATACTTTTGGGAACATATTAACTCAATGTCATCAAAACTAAATTATTTATGAGAACTTTATAACCAATGGAATACACTAGCATCGGAAGGCTCTTCAGTAACACGGACATGACACTTATAAAGTGATTCAACTATCATGGCATAATACATAAGGAACTCGATGATAGTAGGAAGGGAATAATCTTTTGTACGAATAGTAGGTCTATGGCATTTCACAAATATCTCCTAAATGATCTTATGCTTATGGAGAACTTGGAACAACTATTCTGATACGATTTATCTTAAGTGAAATACTACAATCCCAGTGGCGTTAATTCTTTGAAGCTCAATTCTATAAGTAGAAAGGACCAATTGAAGTACCGACTTATAAATACATGGTGTATCTCTTATTCAACTTATGCAACTTATGACATGGCATTGAGATGCTTTCTTAAACTTTAGACTTTAATAAATGAAAGTTGTGTAGTAGCGGCGAAAGAAGAAATAGCCTTACATACTTCGATTAAAAACTTTAGATAGATATGATGAGTTAATCCTCCCGATAAACACCTAACCTGTTTGAGGTAGGCTAATACTAATGTAATAATAGCCTAATTGAATACTACGACAATACCATCAAGTAATCAAAGAGTGACAAGCTCTCGAGGCTATATATGATGGTGTACTCCACACCCACCTCTGTTTAATGATAAAAGATCTATATGAGCTACCAAACCCACACCAATCTCCATACCATAAGAAAACAACCCTTAATAGACTCATGCAACTTGAACTCATGGATTCCAATCATCGTCCCGTGAGTTTTTTACTTATCTTAAACGCTCATACGAGCTCGTAGAAAGCCATAAATGATGGATCAAACTTAGGTTGCTTTTTTTAAGCTTCTCGATAACTTACTTCACTATGAAGAAATCCCTGACATACAGTCTGGGGAAACCCTAGGTTAGAATAATAGATTCATGGAAGAAATCATCAAGTTGAACTTGGAAGAACTTACCTTGAAGATGTTGATGTTAGAGATGAAGTTGAGAGCATTTGGATAGGGTTTTCTACCTAAACATCGACCCCTAAACTTGTTAAATGATATATACATATGTATGGACTTGTCACACTTCACCATATATCACGGTGCAAGGTCCAACATGACCAACATAGTCGCTATGGAGCTCACATCGCGAGGTCCCTTCCGACCTGGATAGTTGATCATTGAATGCTCATAACTTTTCACTATGACATCATATTGATGAGCGCTTTGTGGCATTGGAAAATAGACCCATATATCTTTGATTTAATAGATGAATTACCCCTAACTCTCAACACATAGAGAAACATTCCTAGGAAACTGACCCATATTCTAATGGATTTCGAATCTTAACTTTCGACGAACCTTCATCAACTTCTTAATCGCAATCCGCTATACTTTTTACTTTAACTTATGACTAACATAGAACTCAAATGATTCATAACACGATCTACTTAACACGACGAGCACCTCTAAGTTTACCTCGAAGGTACATGTTATTACAACTTAGGGTGTGTTTGGTATAAAGAAAAATATTTTCTTGAAAAATAGGTGCATTTTTTACTTTATTTTTGGTACTTGCTAAGTGAGCGAAAAATATTATTCATAAGCATTTTTATATAATCTAGTCAAATACTATGGAGGATGACGATGGGGTAGAGATTCGGGGTTGGTAGGGATGAGGGTTACGGGGCTAAGCGTGGGAGTGGGAAGTGTTGAAGGGTGGGGACGAGACAATCGACGAAAATGCAACTACGAAAAGGTAAATCATTTTCCTTAATTTTAAGTAACTTATTTTTTAAGAAAAGATTTCCAACAATTTTGACCAACCAAATTTTAAACACACCCTGCTTCTTAGTGTATGATTACTTTTTTTATAACGGGAGGTCATAACAATTACGTGACAATTATGTTTTTTATACAACAAACAAATAACACCTTTTTTAAGCTAAAACAACTTGCCAAGTGCTAGTTGTACTTTATTAAATTAAAAGAGTCAGAAGTTGTACAAAAGGAAAAATAGAAAAGCAAATCTAAGTTAATGCATACAATGGCCAAAAGTACCTAAAATAATAGAAACAGATTTCCATCAACTGAAAGTTATCTGAACTTCAGCTATAGTTCAAGTATTTGGTTGATATCAACTCAAGTCACTTCAAAGCTCTCACCAGGTGCTATGAAATCAAGTAACTATCAAAAGTATCCTTCTAACTTGAACAAATGCTGCAATAATCTTTTTCAGCTTGTAGAGACTATTTCTGTATTAACTTAATTGAACTAAGTGAAAAAATCTCATGTTATCAGACAATATAAAAACTACTAATGAAGTTCTTCCAATAGACTAAATTAAAAGTTAATACCACATATTGAATAGAAATTTCTTAGCAGCTATGTTATTAACAATGAAAATAGTAACTTGTCTTCTATGTTATACATTATATTGTTGCCTAATTTCTACTACTTCTCCTTGTGGATTAGATTGCCCCTATTGTAAGTAACACATTGATATAGACTTTAATCTGGTTCCTTAGCTTTCAATGTGTAACGACCCATTAGGTCGTTTTGGATATTTTACTTATTTTCTCTTAAATGACCTTCCTATAGCTTTTTATGGTGTATTTGATGTGCAAGGATAGGTGGAGTGATTTCTGGGGTAATTGGGTGGAAATACATTTGAAAATCTATGTTTTGGAAATTTGAAGTTCTAAATTTGGAAAGTTTGACTAGGAGTTGACTTTTTAGCTAATGCGTGTGGAATCAAATTTTGATGGTTTCGTTAGATCCAGAATGTGATTATTGACTTAGATGGATATTTGGAATGAGTTTCGAGTGTTTTAGATGAGTCTCGAACAAGGAAGTAAATTTCAGAAAGTTTTTAAGTTAAGAGAAGAGTTTGGTTTGACTAATGTCAACACTGAGGGTAATGAGTCTTTTTCAAAGTTTTGTCAATTCCATTAGGTCCGATATATCATTTACCACTTACTTGAGTCATTGATTCGATTTTCGAGGGACTCGGGGGTATTTTGGACTTTTACTTAGAAATCTAGTTTTTAAGAGAACTAGAGTTTACCTCAGTTAACAATGGATCAACATGACATCGTATGAATATTTTGAGTGTGTGAGCAAGTTCATTGCATGTTTTAGGATTGATTTTCATATTTGGATTGTGTCAAAGAGGTCTTGGATGCGTTTCGGGTGTTGGATTGAAGTTGGACCATGATTTGAGTTTTCTGGTGTCTGATGTCTCGCACCCAATAGAAATGCCTTGCATATGTGAGGCCGCACCTATGCGTTATGGGTCGCATGTTTGAGGAAGGGGAGATGGGTTAGGCGTGCACCTGCGAGAAAGGGACCGCAGGGCCGAGGTCGCAATTGTTGTCTTGGGCATTTAAATGGACCTCTCAACTATGAGGTTTGTGTCGCAGGTGTGGGCCTGCAGGTGCGAAGATATGGGTGCAGATGCAAGAATCGCTAGGCAAAAATAGGGGTTCACTTCCCATTTTAAAAGTTGGTCATTTCATTCACATATTTGGAGCTTGGGGTCTCGTTTTGGCGAGCGTTTAGAGGGGTTCTACAAGGATCATCATAGGGGTAAATTCCTAATTCTTCTGTTATGATTATATAATTTATTATTAAGGATTTTTCAAGTTAGAAATCATGATTTGGGACTTGAAATTAAGAATTTTAAACCCTGGGATGAAAATAGAGATTTCTTTAATTAATCATGAAATTGATGTTGGATTTGGTTGATATTTCATATTTAGACTCCATAAACAATGGATAGGCTAATTTTTGGACTAATTTTCCATTTTCCCTTTGAGGCTAGAAATCCTATATTTGCGTGACTTTTTAGGTCCGAAATTACATATAGTGATACGGGTGTCTACGAAATCGTGTGTTAATATATTATCCATATTTGAATAGATTTGGACCATTTAGAGGCTCTATGAAAAGGCAAAGTTTCATTGTGACACTCAGACTTCTAAAATAGGCAAGTTGAGACTTTTTGACCATATTTAAAGCGTCGTGATTGGTCTAATGAACTAATTTAATAGGGTGTAATGGGAACACTAATGGGGTTCTGATACTTGTGAGGTGACAAACACTTGTATTGGGTACTGCTGCCATGTTATGTGTATTTGTGTGATTTCATCTAACCCGGTCTGAATGCCATGCTTTGGGCACTAGCTGATAGTATAGATTGTTATTGTGATTTGTGATTGGGAATGAGACACTTTACTTGTTGATTCTATGTTTCTTACATTTCTCCTCTATGAATAAATATTTTTATCACTCATAAATACTCGTTTAAAAGTAGACAGAAGCTAAAGGTCGAGTCTTTATGGCCAACTTGGTCAAAGATTGAATCTTTATTGCATATACTGGCTTGTTATTATTGTGCATGTCATATTCATACTTCATATGATATCTCATACATGCTATATTTGCAGATACATATGCGGTGTCCGAGGGGAAATGTTTTCGGATAGAGTGATGCATTAAATATGAGCCTGATTGGCTAAAGATACATAGTGTGAGCCTAAAATTGGCTAAGTGATGTGATTGGAAGCCTAATATTGGCTAAGAAACTCAAAGGGAAATGTTTCTGGGTGGTATATGGACCTCGTTGTCCCTCATGTGTCTCACTTTCTATTGAAGGAGCGCGTGTGCATGTATCGGTAATGGAAAGGCGTTGTATTGCATAACACTTACATAATATTTTATCTCATTGTTCCTTTTTTTATTGAGTTGCCTAAATTACTCATTGAACATACTATCATGCTACTTCACTACTTGAAATGAACCTAAAATTTAGAGATTTCTTATACCTAGGCTTGAGACTTGCGATTATTGACTCTATCATTATATCAAACTAATAATGGTTAAGTGTGGAAGTGGTATTCGGAAGGCCAACCCTCATCTCTGTTTTAACTAGGTTCAATTGACGATGCTGCTGAGTAGACATTATTCCTCGTACTCACACTACATTTGTTGCATGCTTTTTGTGTGTACTATTCCTAGAACGAGAGGATCTCGGGACTTCTCCGGTCATTGAAAAGGCCATCTAGAGGATTGGGGGTGAGCCACACGTATGATCTATGGCACCAAATTTTCTCGTCTATCTTTAGTTCATGTCTTTTCTATTCCTAGATAGTTTATGTATTTTGAGTTGTATCTCAGACTTGTATTTCTATTTAGTTCATTCTTATACTAGTGACACCAGGTTTTTGGAGTTGTAGGACTTAATCTGTATTTTTATGACTATGGGATTTAGTAAGACTTAAAATTGACTTGTTTGATCATTGCGCACTATTTTAATTAATTAACTAACTTTAATGGGTTTTGGATTGCTTATTGACTCAATAAGAGTTAGTGCCTTAATGATTTGTAAATTTGGTCATGATAAATTGATATCAAAGCTTTAAGTTCACCGGTCTCTCATGCACAAGAATAATGTCTTGTACAGTCTTGCAGATCGAGACAATAAGCTCTATACCTATCTTTCACAGGCTATAGGACATTTAGGAAAACTCTAATGTTCTATTCCTCATTGTGCATACTTGATCCTAACGGTTTTTGAGAGTTTCTTTGTTTCACTCTCTCACAGATAGTAAAGACACGTTCGACTACAATTTGAGAGCAGGAGCCATCACATATATCCATATCCGTTGTCGGGACTGTTTCTTGAGTGAGAGGCATATGATTTGGTAGAGGTCGAGGCAGGGCTAGAGCATGTTTGCTACACCATTTAGAGGCTGAGCATAAGCTATTTCTCAAGCCCGTGATAAGGACTTGAGTTAGATTCAGAGGAGGTTTTGGAGGAGGAGCTAGTTTCGACAAATGTGTTTGGAACCGCGCAGGTACCAGAGGGATTCATTGATATTCCTCTTCTTCAAGACAACTAGATAGGCACACCACCAATTTCTCTAGAGGGTTCCTATGCCAGGGTTAGAGGTCAAACTCTTGATCAGATGGCTGCTACAGGGTATAAGACTCTAGGGGCAAATCCACCTGCTGTTGTGGCTCTTCAGTTCCTAGGTTTTCCAACTCAATGTGTTGCTATTCAATCAGTTGTTCAACCCTCTATAACCATAAAAGAGAAGAAGAGGCGGGAAAAGTTTGAGAAGATGAAGCCACCACAATATGATGGATATCCCGATGATGATGCTTATGAGTTTCTGGTGAATTTCAATGGGAGGCTGCACAACTTAGGGTTAGTTGAGTCACACCATGTGGATTTCACAGTGTTTTAGATGATTGGCCCTACCAAGCAGTAGTGAAAGGTGTTCTTTGAGACTAGGCTAGCTGGGTCACCTCAACTTACTTGGGCTAAGTTTACTTGGGTATTTTTAGAGAAGTGGGTTCCCTATAGCTTGAGGGAGGAAAGATGTGAGAAATTTGATCGAGGTGGGGATGTATGTGACTGAGTACGAGATGATGTTTCACTCCTTATCTTGCCATGCTTAAACTAATTTGTCAAGTAAGGCATAAAAGATCAGGAAGTTTTTAGGTGGCAACTTTAGGAGGTACTTTGCAGATAGTGGTGGATACTCTTAGGAGTGTTGAATCTATTAGGCATTAGGAGTTTAGGGATAGATCGCGCAAAAAGCCTTGCAGTTTGGGAAGTTATAGAGGTACCTTGTCCGGAGGTAAGGGTCATCGACCCTAGTTCAGCAGATCGATTCAGACAGTGATACAGACTTCGATCGGTGGTTCTTTGGTCATGGTGTAAATAGTTTAGGATATGGTTCCCAATGTTCTAATTCCGTACCTAAAGATCAAGGTGGTTATTATGGCTATTCATACTCTTCTCAGGAACCTTTGTCCAGTCTCCGGTTCTCAAGGTTTTGCATATAGAGCAGCAACACACTCGACTAGAGGTAGTGCTCAGAGTGGCAGAGGTGGTTCTCACTCTAGTAGAGGTAGTTCTCATGTGGGATGTAGTAATGGTTGCGGAGGTTCTCAGGATAAGGGTGTCCGTGCTCAGTGTTATACATTTCCAAGTATACTAGAGGTAGAGGCTTCTGACGCAGTCATTACATGCACTATTTTAGTTTGTAGTCAACCGGCTATAAGATTATTTGTTCCAGGCTCTACATACTCTTATGTGTCTATTTATTTTGCTTTAGGTTTGGGCATGATGTGTGAGTCACTTGACTTCTTTGTTGGTGTTTCTAATCCTGTTGGGGATTCTGTAGTGGTGGATCGAGTGTATCGATCCTGTATTGTGACTTTGATGGGGTATGACACTTGGTTGGCTTGATGATTATAGACATGGTAGATTTTGACATTATTCTAGGCATGAATTGGTTGTCTCCTTATAATACGATCTTGGACTGTCATGCTAAGACAATTATATTAGCCATGCTTGAGATTCCTAGGTTGGGAGTGGAAGGGTGCTACTAGTCATACACCAAAGAAGATGGTATCTTATCATAAGGCTAGTGGGATATTGAGAAAAGGTGTTTGGCCTATTTGGCTTATGTGCGATATACTAGCGCTGATACTCCTTCTCTTGAGTCAGTGCTTATATTGAGGGAGTTTCTAATATATTTATCTGGTGTTCTACTAGATAATGATATTGATTTCTGTATTGATTTGGATTTGGGCACCAAGCCCATCTCTATTCCGACATATTGGATGGCGCCGA
This sequence comes from Anisodus tanguticus, assembly GCA_034509755.1. Taxonomy (NCBI): domain Eukaryota; kingdom Viridiplantae; phylum Streptophyta; class Magnoliopsida; order Solanales; family Solanaceae; genus Anisodus; species Anisodus tanguticus. The sequence continues at coordinate 24,720,869 of CM067550.1, read as the reverse complement.
CAGAGTTGAAAGAGTAGTTGCAGGATATGTTTAGAAATGAGTTTATTAGTCCTAGTATTTATTTTTGGAGTTCTCTGGTGTTGTTTGTGAAGAAGAAGGATGCATCTATATGGATGTGTATCGACTGCTGACAGTTGAATAAGGTCACAATTAAGAACAAGTATCCCATTCCTCACATTGATGATCTATTTGATGAGCTGCAGGGTGCATCGATCTTCTCTAATATCGATGTGAGGTTCTCTTTCCATCAGTTGAAGATTAGGGTAAAGGATATCGTTAAAACAACTTTCAATACTTGTTATGGACATTATGAGTTCTTTGTTATGTCTTTCGTGTAGACTAATGCCCAGTAGCTTTCATGGATTTGATGAACGATGTCTTCAGACCGTATATGGATTCTTATATGATCAACTTCATCGATAATATTCTGCTATACTCTTGTAGTAGAGGAGAGCATGGGCAATATTTGAGGATCGTGCTTGAAATTCTAAAGGAGAAAAAAACTTTATGCCAAGTTTTCAAAGTGTGCATTTTGGCTTAGTTCTGTGGCCATGTGGTGGCCAAGGATGGTATTATGATAGATGCTAAGAAGATCAAGGCAGTTTGTGATTGAGTTAGACCTACTTTGGCTATAAAGATTCAGAATTTTGTCGTCCTCGCTAGTTACTATCGACATTTTGTAGAGGGGGTTCCATCTGTAGGATTCTAAAACATCTTTTCTAGCTAAACATATATCTGCTCCACTATCAATAAAAATCTTTTGTTTTATCATTTTATTAGGCTTGTATTCTATATGAGCTTCTATATGGATGGCTACCATTTTAGTCAGGATTATCTAATCTTCTGTTGAGTTCTACATCTTGTTCGTATTCTTGTACTTCCTGTCTAGTTTCTTCATTTCTCATTGCTTCTTCTATGAGTCTTTCTATTTCCATTTGTTTCCAATGTATTTTATTCATTTCTTCTCTTATCTTAGATAATCTTTTGGTAATCTTTTTGTACCTATAATTGTAATACATACTTCCTGTTTCATTAACTGCTGAAATTATAATCAGTTTGCGTCGAGTATACTCTTCGCATTGTATCCAGTATTCTCTTTCTCTTATCAATACTCTTTTCTGTCTTTCTACAGTATTCATCCTTATTCAGAACTAAATTCACTTTCTGAATGTTGGTTAATATAATTTACGTTTTCTGGTTCTGATTCTTCATCAGTTTCACTAACATAAAAATCTTCGTAGTCATACCATTTATTATTATCTTCTTTAATCTGTTGTAAACTCATTATAAATTTTTCGGTATTTATGTATTTTACCCCTTTTTTCTTTAGCTTTGGGCACTTGTTTGCATAGTGTCCTTTTTCGTTGCAATTCCAGCATTTACATTCTTTAACTTTTTCTTCTTTAGTCTTATCTGCTTCTATAGGGTTTACATTTCTTCTTCTTCTAAATTTTCTTTTGTATCTAAATTTATTCCTTGTATCTGGATTATTCTTATATCTTCTAAATCTCTTTTTCTTATAGGATTTGTAATAAGGTCTTTTCTTATATTTATATTTTTTATATTTGCGCTTATCTTTATCTTCATGTCTTCTATGTTTCTTATGCTTTTTATACTTCTTTTCTTTTCTATTATCATCGCATCCAAATATTAATCTTCTTTCGGTAAATCCGCATATTTCTTTTAATCCTATCTTTTTATCTTTTTAAATTTTTTGTTGTAATCTGTATTCTTCACATTTTCTCATTAGATATGCTCTAAGTACTCTTATCCTTTCTCCTAAAGTATTCTCTTTAGGTTCTAGTTGGACATATTCTTTAGATATTTCAATAATATATGGTACGGGTAAATGATCATAGTATAGTTGCTGATAAATTATTCCTTCTTCTGGTAGGAATCTAGCTTCGCAAAAGAATTTACTAAAGCTAATCGTATATTCTGGTAGTTTGTTTATCTTACAACATTTCATGTTATTCAGATTCATTATGATTTTAGTTTTTCTTTCTGCTAAAACATTTTCTCTGGCTACTAGCCATTTTTCTCCTAAGAATTCTCTTTTTAACAGTAGATCAAATATCATTAACATTGATTTCCAATCCATTGCATAGCTTAATACTTCTCCTCTTAACTGGTATGCTATTGATTCTATCCATAATGCTGCTTTTCCAATTAAAGTTTTTGATATTAAATCATACATGTAGTCTAGGTTTTCTGTTTGTGTACTATTCATCAATGCTATATACATTCCTAAATTCCAGTATGTTATTCTTCTTCCTACTTCTTGTTCATCATAGACATTGTCTAAATATAAAAAATATCCATTGTAATTTACTCCTTGGGTCATTGATCCTACAAATTCTTTAAATTCAGCCTGTTGCCCTACACGTATATGGTCTGGTAATCTTGTATTCCTTCTAGTTATTACTTCTAGATTGGGGTCTACTAAATCTTCTTCAGGATAGTCATCTGCATCTTCATTGATTATATTTTCTGATTCCATTTCAGTTTCAATTTGTCCATTATATTCATCTTCTATGTCGCTATCCGGTTCATCCTCTATTATTGCATTTACTCTTTTTATTTTTTTCAAAGCTTCTATTATTTGGTTATTTTCTTTTACTATCTCAGTATCTTCAGAATTTTCTTCTTCTATGAATTCTACTACTTGTAATTCTTGATTTACCTGTTCAGTATTATCTTCATCTGTATGATTGCTACTTGAAGCAGTTTCGTCGCTTAATCTTACCTTTCGCACTTTCTTTTTCCCTTTTAACTTTCTTAATTGTTCTGTTAGGACATGTAATTCTTCTTTTAAGTTCTAATATTTCTTGTTTTAACTCTTCCTTAGTTTCCCTTAGTTCTATCTTAGTTTCTTTCAACATCGTTTTCGTGTCTTTATGCTTTCTTTTATATTTTTTGTATTTGTCGTACCATTCTGCACTATCATTTAATTTTAACTTTAGATTTTCTGCTTTTAATTCATTTATCTGTTGTTCTTGTTTATCTATCCTTAGATATTCGTAAGTTGTTTTTTCTTCCACTTTTACGGGTGTTTTTTCTTCTTTTAGTGTTTCTATTTTTACTGGTTTTGATCTCATAGGTTCGTATTTATGTCTTTCTCTTTCTATAATCTGTTTTCCATGAGTTCTTAAAAATGTGATTTCACTTGGTTCCATTAGAACTTTCCTTCTTTATTTAGTTTTGTTAATCCGTCTAAAGTTTCTATTACTTCTTTTGGTAATTTTGGTTTTATCTTACTTATATCTACCATTATATGTATTTTACTTCTTCTCCATGCATCTATTGGTACTATCTCTGGTTTATGAGTAGTCGTCTTTGCTACAATTGTTTCTTTACTCGTATTGGCTTCTTCATTAGGTTCTTTTTGTTTTCCTTTGCTTTTTTCTTCTAATAACATATTCAGTTTTTCCAATATTAATTTAAACATTGGTATTTCGGATACGTTCCATAAGTTAGTCAATTCTTCTCTAATCATTTGATGAGTTTTATTCTGATTATCTTTTACTTCATCCATTAGTGATAATATATTTTTTATTTTTTCTTTTAATATGACTTCTTCCCATAACGCATTTATTTTTTCGTTATTGTTCATAATCAGGATTGTTTATTCGTTTTTTCCATCCGTTTCCCATGTCTATCCATATTTTACTAAACTTTTCACACTGTTTTTCCAGTTGTGCTATATCATTTTCTAACTTCATTTCTTTTGCGCTGTACTCTAAGTATTTTAGTTGGGAATATATTTCTCCTGATAAGGCCGTCTTTATAGTCTTTAGCTTCTGTTTCTTTTTTATTATTTTTAGCTGTGTATTCATATCTTATTTATGAATCTAGTTTTTCCTTGATCAGTTATTTCAATTCCATTGTTATTTATCTTATAGTTTATCATAGTCAGAAAGTCACTTCCTAATAATAATTCATTAATGCTGTCGTATTCTATTACTCCTATGTTTATCTTATACTCTAAATCTTGAATTTTAAATCTTAAATTTATGCTTTTAGTAATTATTATTTCGCGTTCATTTTCAAGGTAATTATAAGTTTGTGGTTCTATTATACTACAGTCGTTTTCATTTATTTTACTTATGTGTATAAAACTTTTAATTGCTCCTGTATTTATTTCTGCTATTCCATCTATAGTTATCATGTTTTTAAATATTATAACTTTGATTTTTAATCTATTACAATCTATATTTATTAAGTCTATAGTTCTGGGTTGTATTGTTGGTAAACTATTCTTCTGTGATATTGTTCTGGTTTTAAAATCCATGATTATTTCCTCTGGTATTGTTATCTTAGAATTTTCTTTATGCTCTATCTGTTCGAGTATTTCTTTATACATTTTTGGCACTGTGATATTCATTTCATGCTGTTTCTTTACATGGTTAATTCCTGTTAAGGCGTATATCATTTTTGTTTCTATGCTAATTACTTTACTTCCTGGTGGCATTGATATTCCTTCTAACTTATAGTATAACGTTAAAGCTAAATCTTTGTGTTCGTCTTTTAACGATACGCTAAAGTCTGGTTGTATGGTAAATTTCAATTTTTGGTATATCAAATTTCCTTTGATTACTGATATTAATGCATCTTGTAGGTTTCCTAGTATTCTATCATCTAATACGTAGATCTGTATAGGTGTATCAATATTCTTTTGAAAGTAAGCTTTAATCGTAAATTCTACTCCTCCAAAGTAAATATTTCTGTATCTTTTCGCTTCTTTGGTTGATAATTTTGATAACTCTCTTTTTATTACTTCATCACTTATTAAGTTAATCCTAGTTCTTCCATTGGTACTGGTAGTATCAATTATATTTTCATGTTTATGTGCAATATATCTTATTTCCTTATTCCTTTCAAACCATTTTGTTTTAAATATCTTTTTTTTTACAGATACCTCTTCTTTCTCATCTTGAATCTTTTGATATGTGTCGGGTTTAAAACTTAACGTTTGACTTGTTCCTCCTTCATATGTATTCATTTGATAATAAACTTCTTTGGAATCTGTTACTATTTCCTTTTCTCTATCCATATTTCAATAAATCAATATATCTGTATTGTTCTCTTATAATTTCTTTTAAATCTCTAATTTCGTTTTCATTTTTTATTTGTTCTCCTATTTTTGTTCTTTTATTTTTTCAATTTCTTCTTCCTTCTGCCTAATTCTTTCTTCTCTTAGGGCTGGTAGGTTTCTTAAAAACGTAATTTTTTCTTCCTGTTTGTTTATTGTTATATGATTTTCTAGTAACTGTTTTTCCTGTTCCTCAATTATTTCTATTTCAATTCTACAACTTATAATATGTTGGTTTATATCTCTATTATATGTAAGTGGTTTTTCTGCTATTCTTTCTAGCTGTACCTTCTTTTCTTGTTGTTTAATTAATCTATTTTCATCCATAGTGTTCTATTTCCATTCTTAAATCTGATTTTATTTCATCCATAAGGTCAATTTGCAATTCTATCTGCTGCTCTAGTTCTTCTAGTCTTCCATATGCTTGATCATTTTCATTTACTACTTGTTCTATTAGTTCTAATTGTTTATCAGTAAATCTTTTTTCAGAATTTTTCATTTCTGATATCCACTTCATTTGAGCGTCTATTATTGTCTTATGGCTGTTTCTATCTTTGATCAATATTCTTTTTATTTTTCCATGCATCCATAAAATCTGATTTAACATTCTAACTTGTCTAAACGATGGATGTTTTCTCATTTTTTAAACACTTGTTCAATCGCATCTCCCTTGACTAGATTGACTCAGAATAATGTACATTTCCAATGGTCGGATGAGTGCAAGGAAAGCTTTCAAGAGCTCAAGACTTTATTGACTGCAACCCCGATTTTAACTCTTCCCGTGGAGGGAGAGGGCCCTGGTTGTGTTCTGATGCAGAAATGAAAGGTCATAGCTTATGCTTAGAGGTAGTTGAAGGTGCACGAGAAGAACTACCCTACTCATGACTTGTGAGTTCGCGACGGTAGTCTTTACATTGAAAATTTGGAGGCATTACTTCTATGGTGTGCATTGTGAGGTGGTTACTGTTCATTGGAGTCTTCTCCAAATTTTCAATCAGAGGAATCTCAATTTGAGGCAAAGGAGGTGGTTAGAGATGATCAAGGATTATAACTTGACTATCCTTTATCACCCGAGCAAGGCCAATATAGTGGCGTATATTTCGAGTTGAAAGGCGGTAAGCATTGGGTAGCCTAGCATCGTTGCAAGTAGGGGAGATACCTTTGGCCATAGATGTCTAGTATTTGGTAATTTGTATGGTGAGACTTGATATTTCTAAGACTAGCACGGTTCTAGCGTGTGTGAAGGCACGATCTATGTTATTAGAGCAAATGAGGGCTCGACAATTTGATGATGCCAGGTTGTGCAAGATTTAGGATAAAGTGTTGAAAGGAAAGACAAGAATAGAGAAGCAGTTCTTGATGATGAAGGAGTGTTGTAAATCAAGGGTCGCATATGTGTTCCCTTAGTAGGGGATTTGACTAGATTGATCATGGATGAGGCTCACAATTCGAGATACTCTATTCATCCAGGGCTATGGAGGTGTATTGATATTTGAAATAATATTATTGTTGGTGTAGTATGAGGAGGGACACTGTGAGATTTGTATCTCGGTGTTTGAATTGTCAACAAGTGAAGTATGAGCACCAAACGCCTGGTGGTCTTACTCAGAAAGATGTTTATACCTGAAGGGAAATGGTAGCAGATCACTATGGACTTTGTGGTAGGTTTACCACAGACTTTGGAAATGTTTAATACCATTTTGGTGATTCTGGATCGGTTGACGAAGTCGGCTCACTTTGTAATGGTTCATACTACTTACAATTCAAAGAAGTTGGCCAGAATCTAATCCAAGAGATAGTTCGGTTGCATGAAGTTCCCATTTCTATCATTTCGGATCAAGGAACGCAGTTTATATCCAACCTTTTGAGATCTATGCAGAAGAAGTTGGGTACTCGGTGGAGCTTAGTATAATATTTCACCTTCAGATGGATGGTCAGTTCGAGTAGACTATTCATGTCCTTGAGGATATGTTGTGGGCATGTGTGATTGATTTTGGTGGTCACTGGGATTAGTTCTTGCCTTTGGCTGAGTTTGCTTACGACAATAGTTATCATTAAAGCATTGAGATGACACCGTTGAAGGCATTATTTGGTAGAAGGTGTCGTTCTCCTATTGGTTGGTTTGATGCGTTTGACGTTAGGCTTTGAGGTACATACTTGTTGCAGGATTCTTTGGACAAGGTCAAGTTAATTTAAAAGAGACTGCTAATGGCTCAGAGTAGGAAAAAGAGTTATGCAGATCAGAATGTTTGTGATTTGGGGTTCATGGTTGGTGAACGGGTGTTATTGATAGTTTCAACCATGAATTGTGTGATGAGGTTTGAAAAGAAGGGAAAGTTGAGCCCTAGGTATATTGGCCATTAATAGATTATTCAGCATATTGGTGAGGTGGCTTTGCCTCCTGGTTTGTCAGGTGTTCACCCTGTATTTCATATTTTCATGCTTAAGAAGTACCACTTGGATGGATCTCATGTGATTCAATGTGATTCGGTATCTCTTGCTTAGAACTTGACTTTTGAGGAAGAGCCACTCGCTATTCTTGATAGGTAGATTCGAAAGTTCAGATCTAAAGAGATTGCTTTGGTAAAGGTTCAATAGAGGCATCATCCGGCTGATGAGGCTACTTGGGAGACTGAGTCAGACATGTGGAGTAGATATGCCCAACTTTTCGGTGATTCAAGTACTACCTTTCTCTCTTATGCTCGAGGACGAACATATGTTTAAATAGTGGAAGATGTAACGATCTGTTAGGTCATTCTGGTTATTTTGCCTAGTGTAATTGATGTGCGGGGATAGATGGCATGATTCTCGGGGCAATCAGGTGAAAATAATGAAAGAAAATCTAAGTTGAGGAAATTTGAAGTTCTAAATTTGGGAAGTTTGACTAAGAGTTAACTTTCGAGATAATGTATCATGAATCGAGTTTTGATGGTTCCATTAGATTCGAAACATGTATTTTGACTTGGATTGATGTTTGGAACAAGTCCCGAGTGTTTTGAGTGCGTTTCAAACAAGGAAGTGGATTTAAGAAAGTTCTTAAGTTAAGAATTTGGATTGACTAAAGTCAACATTGAGGGTAAACGTGTCTTTTTTGAAGTTTTGTTGATTTCACTGTGTTCGGAATGTCGTTTTTGACTTAGTATAGTCATTGGTTTTTGTTTTTGAGGGACTTGGGGGGTATGTTTGATTTTTGGATGGAAACCTAGTTTTTAAGAGAATTAGAGTTGACCTCGGTCAACAACGGGTCAGGACGACCTCTTATAATCGTTTTGAGTGTACACGCAAGTTCATTGCATATCTTAGGACTAATTTGCATATTTGGATTGTGTCTAGGAGGTCTCGGATGAGTTTTGTTGGATTGAAATTGGAGCATGATTTGAATTTTCTGGTATCTATTTTCTCGCACCCACGAGAAATGGGTCGAACCTGTGAGGCCACATCTGCATGTGGTGGGCCATTGGTGTGAAAAAAAGGTTAGATGGGCCAAGCTCGCACTTGCGAGAAAGGGACAGTAGGGGCGAGGCCGCACCTGCGTATTTGGGAATTTTAAGTGGATCTCGCTCCTGTGAGGTTTGGACCACAGATGCGGGCCTGCAGGTGCAAAGTTAGGGGCACATATACGAGAATCACTACGCAAAAATAGCGGTTCATTTTCCATTTCGAACCTTGGTCATTTCATTCACATATTTAGAGCTTAAGGTCTTTTTTTAGAAAGACTTTATAGGGGTTTTTCAAGAATCTTCATAGGGGTAAGTTCCAAATCCTCCTTTCACGACCATATCATTGATTCTTAAGGATTTCCATGTCAGAATTCATGACTTCGGACTTGAAATTGGGGATTTAAACCCTAGGATGAAAATATATATTTCTTCACTTAATCATGCAATTGATGATGGATTTCACTGATATTTGGTATTTAGACTCCATAAACCATGGGTAGACTAATTTTTGGACTATAGCTAGTTTTGAACGAAATCTATTTCAATAGAGCTTATGATGTTGATGGCACAAGGTAGAGCACTCAATGGGCTAGGGTGGCATCATTTTGCCTTACTAATCCTAGGGAAACTCCGAATAGAGGCCTAGATCATTTGTACATGTCACACCCCAAACTGGGGTGTGTGGCCAACACCGATGCCTCGTTTGCCCGGGCATACCACTCTGAAAACAAGGCTTCTGAACGTATAAAACTTCCAGCCGAGAAGGCCGTACTAGAATATAATATGAATAGCATCATATTCTACACAATAGAGGGCCGCCAAGGCTACAATCTGTAAACATGAATGAGATCCAAACCTCTAAAACTGAATGAGGGAAGATCAACTCAAAACATATATGTACATATAAACAAGGTTGACAAGGTCGTACATCACTACAAAATAGACTGATTAGGTCTACGAGCCTCTAGGAGTAACTGAATTGACATATGGTTGGGACATGACCCCGACCTACCCACTATTTGCATATATAAATAAGGCATAACTCCAAAACCTAACCAGGAAACTCTAAAAGAGGCGAAGCTTACCAACTGACTGCTGAGACTTAACAACTCTTACTAAGAAGGTCTATCACGACCCCTATCTGAACCTACAACATGAAATGTAGCGCCCCCAGCAAAAGGGACGTCGATACGAATGAATTATACCGATATGTAAAACATGGATAACAATATGAAAGTGTAAATTGTAAGGTAGGATATAAGAAGTAACCTGATGAGCTGATAACCTGTATGCCACTCAGGGTGAACTGTGAAACTTTGAAACTAATCTGAGACTCATATACATATATTATACTATATAATCTGCCCTCCGGTTATAGCATATGGTGTTTGTATACATATTACTGCCCTCCGGTTATAGTACGGGGTGTACATGCTCATATATAACTATCCAACCAATGTTAGTTCGGTGGTGTGTATAATATACTATAGTAATATTGGCATTTAACCTTTAATAACTTATACGATATTTTTCTTTACTTGAAAATGACATCTGATCAGTATGTAAACTCATGATTTTGATATGCTTTATCCGGGAAGGATATGAAGCTCAACTATACAACCAACAAACCAAGATAGACAAGATATGATTTCAATATGGAAAGTACTCCTGACAAGGGACAAATAGACATGGATTTAGAATACTTCATTAGGCAACTCGTTACAAATCGATATGTGTTTAAGAATTCATTGTTTTGAAGAAACGTTAGCCTTACATACCTGCGTTGCTTAGATAACAACATTTCACGAAACTCCGTACGCTTTACAAATGATTATCAATAGAATATAGATCATTTAGGTCACGATTGGATCAATAAACTAAGAATCAAATCACTATGACATTTCATCGAATATCTAGAGTGCATACTTCTCATGTTGCTTTCATGGTTAGCAAAGTATTAACAATTTCCCTTCATCAACTACAGAACAACCCATATCACAATCATCATAATCACAACGCTATCTTATATCCATTATAACTACCTTAGAAACCACCCCAACAAGCTTACAACAATAACACAACTTCTTCAAGCATCTACCTTGAACTACTTAACCCTTATAACTTATCTAAGACTTAGACATGCTCAAATACATAAGGGATGGAAAGAACTTACCTCAAAACAACAATAATGAGCTCTATAACCTTTGCTATTTATCTTGAGACAACCCACAACATCAACTATGTGATCTTCTTCACATTCTCTACACTTCTCGTGAAATATTAGAGTGATTTAACCTTGGATTTGGTTAGGATCCTTTGGGGAGAGTCTGAATACAGTTTAGGAGGGTATATGCTCTGTTTAGGTCAAAAACGAGTGAAAAGGGTGAAGCACCACTTAAATAGTTAAAAAAACGTCAGTCACTGCCTCACTATATGCAACTTGATTTACGATGCATATCACCTTATGTGGCCGCTGATCCAACCGCATTTCATAACAAGAATGTGGGCAATTTTCTTGACTTATTTGTGGTGCCAAATGCGAGGCATATCTACTTCTGTAGGGAATAATTCTCCGCATATCATTCTATACTTGTCAAACTTCGTTGACACTTACTTCTTTCAATCCGATTAGTCTCTAACTCCCCGAAACGTGCCTAACACACTGAGAAACCTTTACTAACCTCATGGAGGGGTCTCTCTCTTTCTAGACATATATCAGCTAATGTACGATAAGAACAATGTCCAAAGTATGGGGTGTAATATCCTTCCCCCCTTAAGAACATTCGTCCTCAAATATTAAGGGACATAATTAAAGATTCTTAACTCTCGGAACTTAACAAAATTTTGGCAGAGTTCCCTCTATAAATAGGGTTATCTCGAAGAATGACATGTAGTCAGAAAGCATAACAAATGCCTCACAGGGCCATATAACATATTATCAACCTCACACGACCATATACATATCAATTGTTATAAAAGGTTAGCCATAACTCACCTTACACACCTTTATCTGAAGTCTGAGCCGCATCAGTTCTGCCCTAGTTGTTGTTATCACCTAAACAAGGTATATAATATGAGCTCACTATGGCATAAGAATGAGGAAATCATATCGCACAATTTTAATATAAATATGTGGTTTGGGAAAGATGAGGGTATCTAGATTTCATTTCTTCTTTAGCTTCCTAAGTCTCTATGGTTTTATTCCTCCATAATACTTTAATGGAGGAAACCTCCTTAATCTGTAGGTTCCGAATTTGGTGATACAAAATAGTAATTGGAACCTCTTCATAAGATAGATTCTTGGTAATCTAAACATCCACCACATGAGTAATACGGGAGGGATCTCCTATACACTTATACAACATCGATATGTGGAACACTCGATGAACTGCTTCTAATTTTGGAAGTAATTCGAGCTCGTAGGTTACCTAGCCTACTCTCCGAGTGATCTTATATGGTCTGACATACCTGGGACTAAGTTTTCCATTCTTGCCGAATCTCATAACGCCTTTCATACGTGAAACCTTTAGGAATACCCAATATCCGATTGCAAACTCCAAATCTCGATGTCAAACATCAAAATACAATTTTTGCCAACTCTAGGCAGTCAATAAATGCTCCTGGATTAACTTTACTTTCTCCACAGCCTGCTCAACTAAGTCAGGGCTTAGCAATTTAGCTTCACCCACTTCAAACCATCCAATTAGAGATCTACCCATTCATCTATATAAGGTTCATACAAGGTCATCTTTATGCTTAAGTGATAGCTGTTATTATAAGAGAACTTGATTAGAGGCAAATGATCATCCCATCTGCCTTTAAAGTCAAGCTCATAATATGTCCTCGAGCCTCTGGATAGTGCATTCGGCTTGTCTATCCATCTGCGGATGAAATGATGTGGTAAGATTCACTTGGGTGCCTAAACCCATCTGAAAGGACTTCCAGAAGTTAGCTGTAAACTGGGCACCTCTATCGGGTATAATGGAAATTGGAACACTATGTACTCCAACTATCTCCTTGATATATATCTTGGCATAATCTTCAACTAAATAAGTAGTCCGAACATGTAGAAAATGGGTTAGCTTTGTAACTCTGTCGATGATAACCCTAATAGAGTCAAACGTTTCGATAGGAACGGGGCAAACCAGTAATGAAATCCATGTTGATCATCTCCCATTTCCAAGTTAGAGTTTATATATTCTGAATCAAGCCCCAAAGCTTCTAATGCTCGATCTTAACTTGTTGACAATTTGGACACTGGGCTACTGCGATGTTTTCCTTCATATCATTTCACTAGTAAATCCGTCGAAGGTCATGATACATATTCGTCAAGCCCAGATGAGTAGAATACTTGAACTGGTTGGTCTTAGCCATAATCCGCTCTAAGAGCCTTCCAACATCCAGTACGCAAAACTGGACCTGATATCTAAGGACTCCGTCTCCCGCAAGCTCCAATATTGGCTTCTTCTGCAGAGGAATTCCTTCTCTCATTCTGATTAACTCAGGGTCATCAAACTGCCTTGCTTTCACTTCTGCTACCAAAAATAATTATGTGGTATTCTTAACCATAGCCCTTCCATAACCCGTATCAAGTATTCACACATTCAGGCTAGCTAGTCAACACAACTCTTTGGTTATCTATAACTTATTAGCCTCAACATGATTCAAACTTCCCATAGACTTACAGTTCAAGGCGTCAACTACAATATTCGCATTGCCTGGATGGTATAGAATATTAACATCATAGTCTTTTAATAGCTCAAGCCATCTCATTAGTCCCAAGTTCAACTCTTTTTGCAAAAATATGTATTGTAGCTCTTATGGTTGGTAAATAGGCAACATGAGCCCTATATAAGTAGTGATGCCATATTTTTAGAGGGAAAATAACTGTCGTTAATTCAAGGTCATGGCTCGAGTAGTTCAACTTGTGTTTCCTCAATCTCCTCGAAACATACGCAATTATATTGACGTGTTGCATCATAACACAACCTTAGCCTTACATAACTGTGTGACTTAGCTAACAATGTTTCACGAACCCCCGTATACTCTACGAATGGTTCTCTACACAATATAGATGAATTGAGTCACGATTGGATCGATAAACTAAGAATCAAATCGCTATGATATTTCGTCAAACATCTAGAGTGCATATTTCTCATGTTGCTTTCATGGTAACCAAAGTATTAACAATTTCCCTTCATCCACTACAACACAACCCATAGCATAATCATCATAGTCAGAACTCCATCTTATAGTCATTACAACAGTTACGGTTCAAGGTTGAATATTCCTAAGGGGGAAGGATGAAAATGAGTTTAGTTTTTGGTAAGTTTTGTAAGAGTTCGGGGTTATACAAATCAAAGAAACTACTTTTTGACAAAGTTCGCTGAAGGGAAACGGATTGCATTAGCGCGTACTTTCATCGTAAGAATAAGATTACTTAATATGATAAGAAGGTCTTTTTATGCGGTAATTGAGTCATACAATAGTCGAATGTTAAGCTTTGAAGTCAGGCAAATTGTAAAACAAAAGTTGGCAAGGGTCATCGCACGTTACATTCATAAGTTCGTTGAAATTTGGGTCAGATGTAGCATAGATTTTCTCTCAATATACTAAGAGTTACTAGGTGATACACTCATGGAATTAAAGATATACGATCTAGTTTCTAGAGCATTAAACTGTTCATTGATACAATGTCAGAGTAGAGAGATATTCACATTTTTTCCAGATCGTGCAGTCTGTCTGGCAGCCAGCCAAGGGAGCTTGTCGAACGAGCTCCATAGCTAGGTTTATTTTCGATTTGAGCTTCACTCAACAAGCCAGTGAGCCCAAAGTGATGCGTTGGACTTTTTACTTAAGTTCTAAACTCGACCGAATTGCTCATTTATCACCTCCACTAACCCTAAGTAGCTCTAAGATTTCTCCTAGAGTCCTTCCATGGTTCCCTAACCATCAACGCTATGTTTGGGATTAATTATCGCTAATCATCCACCAGGAAATTTGAGGTAGTAGCTATTATTTCTCCTATTTCTTATTGTGAAGTGGAGACCTTGTTGCTAAAGTTAAGATGTGCTAAAGGCTGGGTTACAATGTCAAGGTATAAAGTCTCCTTCTCCATCTTGTGTATAAGTTGTATGAGCTTTCCGGAGTGCCGGTTGTTAAAAACTTACAAAGTGATTATCAGGAATTGTAGAGTTGTGTCGTATTCATATTGAGTTGTTATTGAGGGTAGTATCATGGTGTTTAGTTACTGGGTATGAGGTGTTTAAGAATTGTAATCTTGATTGTTTCTATGGAAGTGTGGAAATAAACTAGAATAAGAATTGTAATCTTGATTATTTCCACACTTCCATAGAAACAATCAAGATTACAATTCTTAAACACCTCATACCCAGTAACTAAACACCATGATACTACCCTCAATAACAACTCAATATGAATACGACACAACTCTACAATTCCTGATAATCACTTTGTAAGTTTTTAACAACCGGCACTCCGGAAGCTCATACAACTTCTATACAAGATGGAGAAGGAGACTTTATACCTTGACATTGTAACCCAGCCTTTAGCACATCTTAACTTTAGCAACAAGGTCTCCACTTCACAACAAGAAAGAGGAGAAATAATAGCTACTACCTCAAATTTCTTGGTGGATGATTAGCGATAATTAATCCCAAACATAGCGTTGATGGTTAGGGAACCATGGAAGGACTCTAGGAGAAATCTTAGAGCTATTTAAGGTTAGTGGAGGTGATAAATGAGCAATTCGGTCAAGTTTAGAACTTAAGTAAAAAGTCCAACGCATCACTTTGGGCTCACTGGCTTGTTGAGTGAAGCTCAAATCGAAAATAAACCTAGCTATAGAGCTCATTCGACAAGCTCCCTTGGCTTCCTGCCAGACAGACTGCACGATCTGGAAAAAATGTGAATATCTCTCTACTCTGACATTGTATCAATGAATAATTTAATGCTCTAGAAACTAGATCGTATATCTTTAATTCCATGAGTGTATGACCCCGTAACTCTTAGTATATTGAGAGAAAATCTATGCTATATCTGACCCAAATTTCAACGAACTTATGAATGTAACGTGCGATGACCCTTGCCAACTTTTGTTTTACAATTTGCCTGACTTCAAAGGTTAACATTCGACTATTGTATGACTCAATTACCTCATAAAAAGACCTTTTTATCATATTAAGTAATCTTATTCTTACGATGAAAGTACGCGCTAATGCAATCCGTTTCCCTTCAGCGAACTTTGTCAAAAAGTAGTTTCTTTGATTTGTATAACCCCGAACTCTTACAAAACTTACCTAAAACTAAACTCATTTTCATCCTTCCCCCTTAGGAATATTCAACCTTGAATGTAGAGGGGTACATGATAGAAACTAACTCTTAAGGGTCTTATGAAAATTTCAACAGAGTCTCCTATTTATACTGGACTATATCCAACCTGTCACTTAGCCATAAATCACAATATATATATATATATATATACATACTCCTCACAAGGCCACCCATCAACTTTGATGAAAACATCATAAAGTTGTAACTTACCTCATATATATACATATTTGTCTCTATTTTATGCTGCAACATTTTCATCTTGAATATCCCCTAATCATATATTACTTCCGTAATATAGATACATGAAATATTGGATGCGTAGAATATAATTTGGAGGTAACTCTAACTCGCAGGCCACTTGGTCTATTCCTCACAGAATTATAAACGGCCCAATATACCTTGGGCTAATTTGCCTTTCCTTCCAAATCTTACTATGCCTTTTACCGGTGATACCTTTATAAAACCTCAATCATCAACATACACTTTACGTCTTGTTATCGTACATCAGCATATAATTTCATGATGACTCTGGGATATCAACAATCGCTCCTGAATGAACATTATTTCCTCTACAGCTCGATGGACCAAATCAGGTCCATACAACTCTGATTTTACATGCCAAATCAACCGATAAGAGGTATTTATTTACAACCATGAAAAGCCTCATAAGGTACCATCCTAGTGCTTGAATGATAACCGTTACTATATACACTCATTGAGAGGTAAATGATCATACTAACCCTCTTTAAAATCTAGCATACATGTTTGTAGCATATTCTCAAATGTCTGAATCATACGCTCGGCCTGGCCATCTATCTGTGCTGAAAACTACTGATAGATGTACTAGCCCTATTCTCTATACTAGCCCTATTCATTTCAACCACCTCTCACTGTCAAGTCGGGATCTCTATTCTATGTACTAGCCCTATGGCCTTTGATGCTCCATATTTGCTTGCTGACAATTCAGACATTGTGCCAAAAACTCATAAATGACCTTATTTATGTCATTCTCCCAATATATATGTATAGCTCTGATGTTATTGTATATCTTCATTGAATCAGGATGATAAGAATAGCGGGAATAGTGTACCTCTGTCATAATCTTTTCCTGTAGACCAGCTATTTATGGGGCACACAATCAATCACCGTATCGGAGACCTATATCTCCTTTAAGCTCAAACACTGACTTCTCTTTCCATGACACTTTCTCTTAGAAATAACACTAAATCAGGATCCTCATATTGTTATTTATTTACCTCTGATACAAGAGATGATTTTGAAATATTATGAATCATAACTCTACGATCATCAGAGTCCACTAATCGAACTCTCGAGCTTGCTAACAAATTGAGCTCCTTGGATAACTTACTCTCTTCTTGTCCTTTAGGTAAGCCAAGCTACCCCTGGATCTCATCTTATGTTGCATGAAGGTTGTCACCTTACTCTGGTGAACTCTATCTTTAAGCTGTATGAGGATAAAATCTGTATATTGTTACTCTTTCCCTTTACCACTAAAGGGTGATCAGACCCTCAAACTATTTGGCTGATGTAACTTTATATTTTTGCTTTTCTACCACTTCTGTAGGATATTCTTCTATAGTAGTCTAACTTTTGAATCATTTGCCTCTCAAGAAGGACCATACTCGGTATATCATCTTAGCTAATCTTTACTTAGATATTTCTACTTAAAGATAAGTTGGAGGTTCTTATGGTCATATAAGATGTCACACCATATATCGAATGGGTGCTCAACTGTTGCCAATCCTAAGTCATGGATTAGTAATTCTCTTTGGCTTTTCCGACCGCTCTTAAGCGTAAATGATTTCATTTCCTTATTCACCCTGATACATGCATTATGAATGCATCAATTTGTCTCAGTCTCTACCATCCTGGTTTCTGATATTCCTAGCCTCAAGTATTACTCTGGATTCTAATTTGTTTCTCTGTTCAACCAGCGTAGCTAACAATAAGTTATTGGTGTACTTCCTTATTGGGTACATACCCATATTCTGAAGGGATTGACTTTATTGGTCAACTTTTCTATAACCCACACTTTTAATCACTATACTCGGAGTAAATTCTCCTTCCTCGTCTCTTAGCTAACATCTTCTAGCAATATACTTTTCAGAATGAAAATTCTCGTTCATTTTAAGCCGCAAGTTCATAATTTAATTTATATATATATATATATATATATATATATATATAGGATCTTGGGCACTTTTAACTTCCCGCAATTGTCCTTATTCACTTTCTTTTCCACTCTCGCTCTGCTAGTACCAATTTTGTGTACAACCTGTAACTTTTTTGCATTAACTTCTAGGATTCATATCCCCTTAACTTTTGATATACTTTATGCTAGCCCCTTTTCCCATTACTTTTTGTCTGAAATACTTCTTGAGAGCTGCAATTGTTTACTTGTGAAACTAAAATTCAAGCTCTAAGACCATTCTGTAATGTATAATCTTGTAGCGTTTGACGACTCATCTGGCCTCTTGACTTGATTCTAGTATTTACATATATCATATTTTGTTATTAACTTGACTTACCCTTTCGTTCATTAACTTTGAATAGCCCCTTTTGGGGCTATATACTTTTGTTCTTGTTTATACTCCATACTATTCTTTCTGAGCCTAATATATTTGGGTGTTCTTACTATCGATTAGCATTTCTAGCTAGGAGGTTGCTACTGTTATTCTCTTAGCATTTATACTTACATATCATTTTATAAACATAACATATCCGTAAAATATAAATAAACACAATCTTATTTGACTTGAAACGTTATAACCCTTCTGACCTACTCAATCACTAAACCAATATGTAGTTCTGATTTTATTCTTTACCGTACCACCTCCTCTATGAGAGGAGGGCCATTTTGCTCTTTGATATTTCATTCCTGAAAATTCATGTTGTTATCTCAAGACCTTTCACAATTCTTCAATATTTTAATGAGTTACCATTTGCCTCAGAACAATTCCCTCTTACCAAGGACTACTGAATCGTTTATATGGATAGAATGCCAGGTGTTCATAACTAACATGATCGATATTGATAAATTTTTCATGATCTACTCAAGACGTTGATCTTTCTTTATAATTATCACAGGTTGCTCTTCTGCAGTTCAGTATCTTACTGCCGAATAACTTACCTTGCAATTTTCGCAATACCTACTTGTATAACAATCTCTCGAGTCTCTAACTCACATTTAATTTGTCTTAAGGTACTTTCAATATCAATATTTTCTGATTCAAGGAGCTAAATCATCTGATTGATATATTTTGTTCATATTTGTCAATTCAAATCTCGTGACGGAGACTTAGTCTCATAACATATTCCATTTCACAACTCACAATTTACTTTTTGTTTTACTTGGCTACGAACTTGCTGCATTACCATACTTTAGGTTACAACTCTCGGTCATTTCTTACATCTACTTAGGTGCTCCACCTATATTTCTACCATCCTCTTACTACAATCATCATTTCTTATCTTATTCTAGATATTTTAAATAAGACATTCCCTTGCTTTTAACTTCTTTCTCTTCAACCGGCCTTATTCTCTAGGCACTTAAAATTTCTTCTTTACTTTAGATAGGAGTCTCACTAAAGGAAATACTCACCTCGTAAAGATTTCAATACTCGGCTCTCGGATCTTAAAGATTCTCAGGAAGTCGTATCGACTAACAATTCCTGGTTATCTCATGTATGTATCCTCTAAAGAGCTACTACCAACATATTCATATTATTCTTCAGTACTGCCCATGCTAAGGATTATTCTAACCCTTACTAGATCATGAGATCTCATTTCTTTCTAAAACTATGTCTATCCACATCTGTAAATCATGAGTTGGAGTAGATACTACTCAATGTAATCCTACCACTGCTGAACGTGGGATAACAATGCTTATATCATTCTTTTTGAATACCAACCACCTTACAATCTTTTCTATTAAAGCACTTGTACCTTTTTTCTATAATTTTTTTTTGTATTCTAAAACACTCACTTTACTCTTTTAGGCTTTCATTACCTTCTCTATATATGAGTGAGACAAATGCTCACGCTTTGAAACCATAGTGTAATACTCGCACCTCTAGTGCATATAATCTAGTAAGTATCATTCATATACTTGCTACGAGTACTAAATGGAAATCGAGATCCTATGACTCAGCTCTGTTGCACGATCTGGATTTAGAAAGAAGGGTAACCAATCCTAAATATCCTATAGCCTCCTGATTATAAATGTGGTGCACAACACATTCATAAATAAGACCCCACTAGACAATACATAGACTCCCTAAGACACGACCTACTCTGATACCAAGTTTGTTACGCCCCAAACCTCGGGAGGCATGGGTGGCACCCGGTGCCTTACTTGAACCCGAGCATCAACCTATAACTCTTGGACTCTAGAACATAAACAACATGTCTGGGATGGCAAGGCCAATCTACAACTCAACCAATAATATTTGAGGTCAACAAAGTCGTACTCTGAATAATATGTAAGAAATAACTAGCTCAACTGATATGGGATCATCCTAAAAGATATATGTATCTATACGGGCCGACAAGGCCACCATGAACCTCTGCAAATAGAAAACCCAACAAAATATATATGAGGGCCGACAAGGCCACCATGCTTACATACTGAACATATGGGACATGTCTACAAGCCTCTGAGATGAACAATATTGTATTGTGGTCGGGACGGGGCTCTGACCTACCCGTCATACTATATCTTCTATATAACGCCCAGACTCTAGACTTGTTAACTCTGGTGAGGTGGAGCTTACCAGTCATGGTAGAACTCGACATCATCTACTGAGAAAGCATGTCAACCTGCCTGTCAGGACTTACAGTCATGAAATGAAATATTAGTACAAAATAATGTACCGAGTATGTAAGCCACGGAATAACTAAAATATACAATATACTTAATATAAGCTAAGAAGTCAATGATAATCTGAATGTACACTTACCTGTCCCAGACTCCCATTAACTGAATAACACCGAAATAACTATGCAGCCTCTTGTATGCTCGGTGTATATGTGAATAGCCCCGAAGGCAAGTTTATATATATTGCCCGTATGTAAGTATGTGATAGCCCCGAAGGAAACTGTATATATATAGCCCTGAAGGTAGCAATCATATAAGGCCATAAAGGTAAGCGCATATGTATATAGCTCTGAAGGCAAATTATAACTGGATAGTCCCAAAGGCAAGTGTATGAATAAATAGCCCCATAGGCAAGTGTGTAACTCTATATACTCTATAATAATGCTTGTTTCCTAAACTAGATAACTAATGATGTCAGGCGGAAAGTAAACTCCCAACAAGGGAAACCACAATAAGAATATCATGAAGCCACAAGGATATGAGACCTTGTGAATGACACTTCTTTGTGCGCTCGGTTGGGATTCATTCGGTAGGAATGCATGCTAAAACAATGAGAGGAAGGTAGACTTTAAATACCTTTATGTCGACGCCCTATCGTATTATTTCAGATTCAACCTTCTATATTTTCTAATCTACAATAAACCATAACAATACTAGAGTCAGCAACATAACTAAATAGGATAAACAACTCGCTAAACAACTTATTTACGATACCTCCTCCATATTCTAGTTTTCTTTCAACACTTTCATAACAACAATAAAGATTACAACTTCTTAAACACCTCATAACTAGTAACTAAACACCATAATACTACCCTTAATCTAACAACTCAACATAAACATAATACAACTCTATGATTCCAGATAAACGCTTTGTATGCTTTTAACAACCAGCACTCCAGAAGCTCATAATACTTATACACAAGATAGAGAAGGAGATTTCTTACCTTGACACTATGACCCAGCCTTTGGCACACCTGAACTTCAACAACATGGTCTACAACTCACAACAAGAAGGATGAGAAGTAGTAGACTAACACCTCAAGCTTCCTGGTAGATGATTAGCATTAATTACTCCTAAACTTAGCTTTCATAGTTAAGTAACCATGAAAGGACTTCAGGAGAAAGTTTAGAGTTGTGTAGGGTTGGTAGAGGTGATAAATGGGAAATTGGGTCAAGTTTAGGACTTAAATAGAAATTTCACCACCTTACTTTGGGCTCATTGGCTCAGCGAGCAACAACCTCGCTATGGAGCTTGTTGCCTACCTAACAATCTGTGTAGTTTGGAAAAAAAAAGAAAATATCTCTCTATTCTGATGTCGTATCGATGATACACTAGAAACTAGACTTGTAGAGCTTCAATTTAGTGGTTGATCACCCCATAACTCTTTATATATTGAGATAATACCTCTGCTTTATCAAACAAAATTTTCAATGAACTTATGAATGTAACATGTGATGACCATTGGCAACTTTTATTTTACAACTTGTTTGACTTCAAAGATTAACATATGACTATTTTATGATTCAATTACCCCATAAAAAGACCTTATTATCATATTAAGCACTCTTATTTTTACCATGAAAGTACGGGCTACTACTAACACACCCCAATCGGAGAGGCATGGCCGACACCCACTGCCTTACTTGTCCAAGCATACCCATCTATAACTTTAAACATACATAGCTCATACTATGGCCGACAAGGCCAAATCACATCCTAAGATGGGATTATAGAAGTGAACAAGGCTACATGACATAAAACTAGAGCCATCAAGCTCATCAACATAGGAGACTCATCCCAAACATATATATATACATAAGTGGGTTGGCAAGGCCACCATGCTGGTTACAATAACAAAACAATGAAGGACGATAAGACCAATCTAACCTCTAAACAATATCCAGGCCTACGAGGTCATACTATAAAAACTAAACAACACAAGACATGTCAACAACTATACTATGGTTTGGACATGGCTCCATTATACCCATAAAAATAGTATATAGATCATAATTATTGTAGACTTCGAACTTAGCAACTCCGAATGACATGGAACTTACCGATCAAGATGAACTCTAATATGCTCACTAAGGAGGCCTGTCTAGCTATCTCTTAGAACCTGAACACATGAAATGCAGTGTCTTGGGTAAAAAGGGATATCAGTATGAATAGATGTACAAAATATGTAAGGCAGTTGAAAATAGAAATGTTATAATACTAAATCTAAGATGAAGATTCAAACATAATCTCAATATAATTTACCTTCTATGACTCCTACAACTTGTACAACACTATAAGAATAAACGGACTTAGCTAGACTCAGTGTGTAAATAACTAAACTGTAAAGTAGTCCCGTAGGCAAAGGTGTAATAGTCATAAGGCAATAGTATCATAGACCCGAAGGAAATAGTATCATAGCCCCGAAGGCAATAGTGTCATAGCCCCGAAGGCAATAGTGTCATATTGTCATAGCCCCGAAGGCAAGTATCCTAATTTGTATATACACGCTATCTTGACAGCCAATCACAATAATATATGGACTGAAATACACTCCCAAAAGGGACACACAATGATATGCTATTAGTGATATACTAATGTTGGAATAAAGACTTTTTTTCTTCTTTTGATGTGCTTGTTCAGATCCTTTCTAAAAACTATAATCATGCTAAAAAAAGGGATAACGTTTACATACCTTTATAGTAGATGCTCTATCGAACGATATCGAATTCAACCTTTTCTATATGCTAATAATATACAATAAACCATAACAAAACTATAGTCAACTACTTAACTCAATAGGATAGATAACTCACTAAACAACTCATTTACAATACTTCTTCCATATTCTAGTTTTCTTTCAATGTTTCCATAGCAATAATCAAAATTACAACTTCTTAAAAACCTCATACCCAATAACTAAACACCATAATACTAACCTTTAATCAAGAAGCTCAACATCAACACGATGCAACTCAATGATTCTCAATTATCATTTCGTAAGTCTTTAACAACTGACATTCCGGAAGCTCACACAACTTACACATAAAATGTAAAAGGAGATTTCTTACCTTGAGACTATAACTCAGCCTTTAGCACACCTTAACTTCACCAACAAGGTCTCCAACTTACAACAACAAGAAGAAGAAGTAGTAGACTACCACCACAAACTTCCCAGAGGATAATTATCGTTAATTACTTCCCAAACATATCTTTGATGGTTAAGGAACCATGGGAGGACTTTAGGAAAATCTTAGAGATGCTTAGGGTTGGTGGAGATGATAAATGAGTAATTGGGTTGAGTTTAGAACTTAAATAGAAATTTCACCGCCTCACTTTGGGCCTACTGGCTGGTTGAGCAAATCCCAAAGCAATCTATCACATTTCTATGGAGCTCGCTCGACAATCTCTCTTGGCTGGCTGCCCGACATTGTGTGCGTAGTTTGATGAAAACATAAATATTTCTCTGCTCCAATGTCATATTGACAAACCATTTAACGGGCAAGAAACTAGACTCATATACCTTCAATTTGGAGGGTTAGTTCACCCTATAACTCCAAGTATATTAGGAGAAAATTGTTGTGACATCTGACTTAAATTTTAGCAAACTTCTTAGCATAACTTGCGACGACCTTTGTCGACTTTTCATTTTACAACTTACTTGACCTCAAAACTTAATATACAATTATTATATGATTCAAATATCTCATAAAATTACCTTCTTATCATATCCATTATACTACTCTCTTGACTCATTAAACCATTAGCTAAATATGGGCTATTATAATCTACTTTCTTTCGGCGAACATCGTCAAAAAGTGTTTTCCCCAATTTGATTAACCCTAAATACTTACGAGATTTATTTAACACTTCAATAAACCTCTCTTAACCTTTTATAGGGATTTTAACCTCTCTGGCTTATGTTATTTAACTTGTAACACATTACTCAAAAGTATTAGGTGTATATCATCTCAAGTCACCAACATTCATCTTCGAATGTTAGGCTTACCCGCATATTGTATTATTCATCAATTTTGAATACAATTTCATACTTTGAAACTTCTACTATTGATTCATCTTAACAATGATCTATATTCCATTAATGGCAACTTAAAACCATTTACGTAATTTATTTTAATCAGGGCTCATATCTCGCCGGTGAATATATGAATCTATTTGAGAAATTTGATCTTAGGGAAAACCCAACGATCCTTTAACTGTATTTATAGTGTACTATCACAATTCATCTTATGGGGGTATCCCATTTCCCCATAGTACATTCGACAAAATATTTCATCGTCTATCTGCCACTTCAATCGTAGACTATATCCTCGAATGCATTGTTTTATTTCTTATCATCCAACTACGTTGATTGGTCATCAAGGCGGTATTCCACCTCCTTAGGTCCTCCTAACCTCTAGCTTTCTTGATCTTATTTAGGCCATGCTAGCCCCTTTATACATTATGAAAATCGTTAACTCACTTGTTTACGAGGAACTAAATCTCAAGGTCTATCTACCTTCTTAATTTTTCTAACTCGTTATTTCTTAACTTTATTGCTATCTTTAACTTATGACTCATGTTTACTTTATATCTCATTTAATCATCATTTTTTCTCTTTTTAAGTTATCAACATAATCTTCTTAAATGACTTTCCATTCCCCAATTATGACCATACACGAGTGGTGAATATAAATCGTCTTAGCAATAATCTAAAGTATCTTTAACAATCACTTTCATGTGATGATTCAACTTAAGTAACAACGTACAACTAGTATAGCTCATGTTTACAAACAATCTGCTATCGCACTTATGTTTTGAAACTTCTCAACCTTTATATGAATATTAAAGGTAAGTTCCTTTCCTTATTAAGCATTATATAATCTTATTCTACTTACTAGCCCAAAATATTCTTTATGTCATTCTAGAACCTCTACACCATTTCTAACTTCCTCTTATAACTAAGAGATGTGTTACTAATGGTTTCACTATTATCTCCATATACTAATTCATGGCGTCTCTAGCCTTTTGTTTGAAGTCTAGTTTTCTTGGAATCTCTATACCTTGTTGTTCAACTCATATAAGTTCTTATAGTGACGGGATAGTTCTTGTCTTTCTAACTATAATCCACACAAAAGGCACACATTTCTTATAATTACTTGTTTAGCATGGTTACATGGAAGCATATGACATTTTGCCTAGAGAGCAAATACTAGCCCCTAGCCCCTAGTCGCCATCTTAATTAAATTAAGCGACGTATACTCAATTAGTAAAGCGGTAGTTCGTTGTAATATACTACAACTCTTATACCTTCTTTAACCACTATCTATTCTAACCCTCTTGTTCCGCTCGCTATCTATGTCTATCGTGATGAATACATCATTGGTGCTCTCACCTACCACTAAGCTTGTGTGGTTGATAATTAAGTCAATAATCATACTAAATTACTCAAGTCATTCTCAGATAAACTAAATAGTGGTATTGGGAATGTATGAGCCCCTTATAGATATTCTTAATATAGGTGAGTCAAAATAACATGAGAAGGGGACTCATTTTGAGCCTCTTGTCGACTCTTACCTAAGTTAGGTTACTATTATAGTTGGTTGTGACTCTCTTATTAATAAATATGTGTTGCTCTATTTGAAGGCCAACTACCTTACTATATTTCATATTCTGGTACTTTATACCTCTTTCCCATTACTTCTTTTGCATTCTTAAAGGGGTAAGGCAAGGCTCATAGTCTGAAACTATAACATAATGCCGGCACATCTAGTGCATACCTATTTTGGGGGAATATCTCATTACTCATCGCAAGTACAAGATGGAATCAATTCTTTAAGACTCAGCCCTGTTGCACTGTCTGGAATCAGAATGGAGGGTGTTACACCCTGCAAGTGTTTACGTAAGATTCGTGATAAGATGGTTAAGTAAAGTTAGAAGGAAGGAGTATCTTTTTAAGATTTGAGAAGCAATCAAGATGACTCTACTCTTTTATATTTGCTTAGGTACAATGAGGGTTGAACTAGATTGTGATGACTTGAGACTTTTCCAAAGGATATCTATTGCTTGGAAGAGTACTAAGAAGGTGTTGGATGGGGGGGGCTTAAAGGTCATTGGGATTGAAGACAACACCCTTGATGAAGTTCGACGAAGTTAGAGTGATATGCGAAGCATTTTACATCATAGAAGAGGTCCTCCTTGTGGATGAGGCTATAGAACGGAAGCCAAAAAGCTGATGAAAGTCTGGTAGAAGATGTAGCCGTATATGGGCCCGTATATCGGAGGTAGTGGAAACCTCTATTTAAGTCCTTGAGTGGTAGAGACTTTAAAAAGTTTCATTTCATTCCTCTTAACTCCGAGTAAGTCTTAAATACTCTCTCTAAGGTTCTTCATCTATCAAGGGTGTTTATACAAGATCCTAAGGTGATTTGAGTGAAATTCAACTCATGCAAGTGATCCAAGTTTGAAAAATATCCTTTTGAGTGTGGTGTTGTAGTTGTGTGTGTGTTTCATGTTTCAAGAAAGTTATGGTAGGAGTTTTCCAGAGTCTTCAAGGCAAGTTTAACTTCTTGAATCCTATTTTTAAGTTAGTTTTGGTATTGATTGAGTTACAAAAGTTAAGAACTATAATATAAAGGCAAGTAGATGGTCTAGAAAAGTATAGGTGTCGTGTTGAGTTATTAGATGTGTATCTACAATTTCTTATGGCTGGAGATTGCTAGAAATAGCTTGAGTGTGATGTTTATATGGCTATTATCATGATTTTATATGTATTGGGGTTGTTGGTGGAAGTGGGAGTAGAATGAAGGGGGAAGAAAGCTAAGTTTAACTCTAAATCGACTTGTCGATGATTGTAATTCCTACTAGTTATGATAGTGACGTTTGTGTACTTGTTTTGGTATAGATTGAAGCATGTTGTAGACTGGTTGCATTTCGATGTTGATACAAGATAAGCTAAGGTATGTGAAGGCTATTTGTTTCCTTGTTTTTGGCATGACATTTTTAACTAGTTTTAATTCAATCGCACAAAGATGTGCTAGTTATAGAAATTGCATTTGGGTTACCATGACCCTATCCTAGTAGTTATCCCTTGTCAGGATGATGTGTGTTTATCCATGTTTAGCTGATTAGTTAGAATAATAGAAAGTATGACCATTAAATTTGTAGGGCTACAGTTCGGGGCTATGATAGTTTTCTTCGGGGCTATGATGTTTGCCTTCAGGGCTATGACAGTGGCCTTCAGGGCTATTCGCCATATAGATTGCCTTCAGGGCTATTCATACATGCTCTTGCCTATGGGGCTATACAGATACAGAGTACCATAGGGGCTATTAATCTACGACTAGGTTCCTTCACGAGGCTATGTAATAGATATTAGTTTGTGTAGTTAGTAGATGACAAAGACAGGTAAACATAGTCGGTTCTCCTTTGGTAGCTCATCAATTTATATTCAAATTGCTTTACATTTCAGTAGAGTTCAGTTTCAGTTGTCTTACATACACTGTACATTATCTCGTACTGACGCTCATTTTCCTAGGGACACTGTGTTCATGCCTGCAGGTTTAGACATGTTGGAGGAATGATCGCATCAGTAGGACCGGCCAAGTATAAGCTTTTGTGGTAAGCTCCAGATCCTTTAGAGTTTCCAGGTCTAGTTTTGTGTCTTTACAGATCATGGGTAGGTCAGAGCCCTATCCCAGTCATGATATAGTTATAACTCCTTAGAGGCTTATATACATATCCTATACAGTCAGTAGTGTTAGTATTGTGGCCTAATCGGCCTTTCAATATATAGTTTTTTTTGGGATATTGCTGCTTGCAGGGACTAGGGTAGTCCTCGTTGGTTGCCCAGTCTTGTATATAGATGTGTGGAGACAACCCTGCTCCTTAAGGTAGTTTAATATTTATAGATATCCCAGCATATGGCCTTGTCGACCTAAGTTGATATTATGTTTATAGTATGGCCTCAAGGGTGTAGGTTTCTTTTAAGGCTTAGATCGCGAGTACAACTTGGTATGCTCAGACCTAGCCAGGTACCGGGTCCCTGCCACACCATTCCTAGGCTGGGGTGTGACAAATTGGAATCAAAGTAGGTCATGTCTTAGGGAATCTACAAGCCGTATCTAGTAGTGTCTTGTTTATAGGTGTGTTGTGAACCACACTTATAAACTGGAGGCTACAAAGCATTTATGAGTTAGTTACTCTTCTTTCTGATCTAGATCATGCCGTGAAGTTAAGTCCTAGAAATTTGAGCTTACTCTTATGTATTCGTATTGATGTTGATGTACAAATATGCCTTCCTCCGAAAAGGCTACATCTAGTTGAAGGACCGAGGTATTAGTGAGACAATAAGTGAGTTATTCTATCGAAGAAGACCTATTGGAGGCGTTGATCTACTCTATTAAAGAGGATCCATCTGAGGCTACAAGCTATTCTATTGAGGAGGACCCGTCTGTGGCTCAAAGTGAGTCATCTTACCAGGTATTATCGACTCCGCCAGCATTAAGAGAGCAGAGAGAAGTTCCGACATCACCAGTTAGAGTTGGTTCCTTTGAGTGGTCAAGAACATTATAGTCTTAGGAGTCGGTTAACCAGGAGTCGCTAGTGTATACCGAATATAATTCAGATGAGGGTGATAATCAATACAAGAGGGCCAGGGTAGTCAACGACTATGAGAAGTTGCCGAGTGATAGTAGGCTACCAGTAGATGGACAACGAGCTAGATCTCCCCAGCAGTTTATGCATGATCAGGGTTCTCATACACAACCGAGATGGGGTTTGCAAGCATTGGGATCCCAAGGTCAGAGTAACATAGCTCAGATGAGGTCATTTTGCCAGTAGTGTAGTTGGCTGCATGTTGAGCCATATCGGATAATTATACGGGTTTTCCTTGGTGCAAGAGTAAAGATCATAAGATGCGGGAGTGTTCAGAGTTTAACCAAGAGAGTCAGGGTAAGAACGGTGATAGAGCCTCGGTTTGGCAGTGCTTGATATCTATTAGAGGCTACAGGTATGTTAGCGGTTACCTTGTCGCGACGTTTACCCCCCATAAGTTTAGAAAGTGACAAAAGAGACTAGTTGTTCAGAAAATTACTCGAGATTATACTAGAATTCTTAAGACAAACCGTAATGAGGAAGCGATATCGTGCCCAAAGGGTAGGAGAAATCAGAAAGATACGTTAGAAAGATTAGCATGACCCTAAATAGTGTCAGATGAGGGAAATGTATTTATGGGTTATTGGTGCCTTGCACACTTAGTTAAGGTAGCAGTAGGGATTTTAACAAAAAATGGAAATTATAACAGAACAATAAGGGGCATAGATCTTTACATATATTGAGTAATACAAGGGTAGTACCCAATTAGTTATGGAAGAGTTGATATATATTATAAAGTTAAGTGTCGACTTAGCCATAGCTAGAAAAATCTTGCAGGGATTGTGCGATAAGGATATGTACCCATTAGACCTTTGTTGATTTTATAAGGTTGGACATAGTGGCGTTAGAGATTAAAGATAGGCTGGTATCTTGTTAGGTTTAAAGTGACTTATAGAATAACAACGTCAAAAGATAGAAGGACATTTAGAAGGGATGATAGTTGTAGACTTACTTATAGAAACAATGATCTTTTCTAGTAGAACGTATGATAGAGTGTTCAAGAAAAAAAGGATTATGTGTTAAGCAGACTAAGGGTACTTATCTAGAAAGGAAGAGTACGATTAGGATATACTACGAGGTTTATGCTAGGAGTGTCGGGATCGGAGAGGAACTAGAAAAGAGGATTGGTGTACTACAAGGTGAAGTCCCAATTGCAGATAATAGGTATGGCAAGGTATCCTAGTAAAAGAGTTTTTTCTCCATAGGACCTCTAAGGGTTAACATTTGAGGACGAATGTTTCTAACAGTGGGAGGATGTTATGCCCCGCAAGTTTGTACGTGAGATTCGTGATGAGATGGTTAAGTAAAGTTACAAGAAAGGAGTATCTTTTAAAGATTTGAGAAGCAATTGAGATGACTCTACTCTTTTATGTTAGAATTATTTTGAGTGAAATTCAACTCCTGCAAGTGATGCAAGATTGAAGAAGATCCTTATTGGTGTGTTGTTATTGTTGTGTGTGTGTTTCATGTTTCAAGAATGTTATAGTTGGAGTTTTCCAAAGTCTTCAAGGTAAGTTTAACTTGTTGAATCCTATGTTTAAGTTAGTTTTGGTATTGATTGAGTTAGAAAAATAAAGAACTATAAGATAAAGGAAAGGATATGGTCTAGAAAAGTATGGGTGCCTTGTTGGGTTATTGGAGGTGTATCCACATTTTCTTATAGATGGAGATTGCTAGTAATAGCTTGAGTGTGATGTTGATATGGCTATTATCATGATTCTCCATGTATTGGGGTTGTTAGTGGAAGTGAGAGTGGAAGGAAGGAGAAAGAAAGCTAAGTTTAACTCTAAATTGACTTTTCGACGATCGTAGTTCCTACTAGTTATGATAGTGACATTTGTGCACTTGTTTTGATATAGATTGAAGTGTGTTGTGGACCGGTTGCGTTTCCTTGTTGATACAAGATAAGCTAAGGTATGTAAAGGCTATCTGTTTCTTTATTTTTTGCTAACCATCCCCGTAACTATGCTAATCATCCCCGTAAGTCACAAACCCCAAAAAGAGTCTAAGAAGGGTAATTTGGTCTAGTAAGGGTGTTAATCTAATAACGACTGAATGGGTCATTACATTAAATATCAATTAAAAAAATGTTTGTCCTCGAACGGAGAGAAAAGAAAGGTAAACATGCTAGAATCAGTATAAAGCTAATGGTATCTACTCCGCATATCAGACTCGGTCTCCAAAGTAGCCTTCTCAATAGGTCGGTACTTCCATTGCATCTTCAATGAAACAATATCCTTTGATCTCAACTTTCAAACATGCCTGTCCAAAATGGCCACAAGCTCTTCTTAAAACTCCAAATTTTAATAAAATAACATTGAGTTCCATTGAATGATGTAAAACCGATCAGTATGGTACTTCTTCAACATGGAAACATAAAATACCATATGAACACCTGAATGGCTTAGTAGAAAAGTCAACTCATACACCACCTCACCAACTCTCCAAAGAATCTCAAATGTTCGATATACCTCGAACTCAACTTCCCTTCTTGCCAAACCTTATCATGCCTTTCATAGGTAAACCTTCAATAGAACCCAATCACCAATCATGAACTCCATATCCCAACCCTTTTGGTTCGCATATTCCTTTTGTCTACTTTAAGCCGTTAGGAGCTTGTCCTGGATCATCTTCACTTTCTCTAAGGAGTCTCTCAACAAATCTGTAACATATGCCCTCACCTTGAATGCATCACACCACCCAATCGGAGAACCACATCTCCTACCATATAAAGGCTCAAATGATGCCATCTCAATGTTGGAGTGATAACTGTTATTATAAATGAACTCTCCCAAATGTAAGAATTGGTCCCAAGTACCACCAAAATCAATCAAACACGCCCGTAACATATCCTCCAAAACTAAGTAGTCGGCTCAGACTGGTCGTCCATCTATGGGTGAAATGATGTGCTATGATCCAAATGAGTACCCAACTCCTTTTGCAACGTCCTCTAGAAATGAGATGTAAACTAAGTACCCCGATCTGAAATAATACAAATAGGCACCCCATGCAGCCAAACAATCTCTCTAATATAAATCTTGGCTAACTTCTCATAATTGTAGGTCGTCTACACCGAAATGAAGTGTGCAGACTTGGTCAACATATCCACAATAACCCAAATGGCATTAAATTTTGCCCAAAGTCTTCGATAGTCCAACTACGAAGTCCATAGCTATCCTCTCCCATTTCTACTCAGGTATGGGCATCCTATGAGTCATACCACTAGGTCTCTAGTGCTCATAGTTAATCTACTGGCAATTCAAACACTGTGACATAAAATCTACAATGTCACTCTTCATCATATCCCACCAATAATGCTATTTTAAATCACAATACATTTTTGTTGCACCCGAATGGATAGAATATCGGGAAATATGAGCCTCCTCCATGATCAATTTTTTCAAACCTCCAACACAAGAAACACAAACTCACCCATGGATCCTCAAAAATCCCTCATTATCAAACATAGCCTCATTGGCTTCTCCTCACAAACACCGTATCCCTGATCTTACACAATTTCACATCATCAAACTACTGGGTCTTGATTTGCTCCATAAGAGACGATATCATCTCAAAACAAGCCAAAATCCTACCCAGTTTTGAAATATCAAGTTTCACAAAGATGTTGGCCAAGAACTAAACCTCTAATGCCAAAGGACGCTCATCAACAATCAAACGTGCCAGGCTTTCCATACTTACTACCTTTTGGCTTAAGGCATCCTCTATCATATTGGCCTTCCCCAAGTGGTAAAGAATAGTCATACCATAATCTTTGAGTAACTCCATCCATCTGCGCTGCCTAATTTCAAATCCTGCTGACCGAACACATACTGAAGGTTGCGGTGATCAGTGAATACCTCACAATGAACCCCATACAAATAGTACCTCCAAATCTTTAATGCAAAGACTATCGCTGCCAACTCCAAATCATAAGCGGGGTAGTTTATCTCATGTACCTTCAACTGTCTCGATGTATATGTTATAACTATGCCTTCCTACATCAGTACATAACCCAAACCAATCCTCGAAGCATCATAACAGCTAGTGAAATCCTTCCCTCCATATGTAAGGCTAAAATCAAAGTTAAGGTCATAAGTGACTTGAGCTTTTGGAATCTCTCCTCACACTCATCAGACCACTGAAAAGGCACATTTTTATGAGTTAACTAGGTCAAATATGAAGCAATAGATAAGAAACCTTCACGAACTAATGATAGTAACTCATAAGACCCACGAAACTCCTAATCTTGGTCACTAAAGTAGGCCTATACCAATACCTAACTACCAAAAATCTTCTTTTGATCCACAATGATACCTTCCTTCGACACTACATGCCCTAGAAATGCCACATAAATGGCCAAAACTCACATTTTAAAATCTTAGCATACAACTTCTTCTCATTCAACAAACTAAGGACCACCCTCAAATACTTCTCATGGTCCTTCTTAGTCTTAGAATACACCAGAATGTCATCAATAAAGATTATAACTAAAGAATTACACCTTGTAGTTTTGTGCGCAAGTGAGAGCACAGTTTGTTGACTTGATTTTTGGTGACTCGATGCCCTTTCTGAGTGTCACCTATGACTTAGATGGATGTTACGAATATATATATGAAAGGTCAGAGTTCATTTGGGTTGGAGGAAATATTCCCCGATGAAGTTTGATGAAGTTAGCACGATACGCTAAGCATTTCGCATCACCGAACTCATTCTGTCTCGCAGATTAGGCTGTCGATTTGGGCCACAATTTCAAAATCTCCCTGCCACCATCTGTGGTGGGAAATGCGGCTAAAAGTAGGGATTTGTACCACAAATCCTCCCGTAGAAAGGCGGCGGTGGAGAGGTACATATAAAGCTAAGATCGCGGACATCTCATTTATTATGTCATTTTCGACTTAATTACATCTTAAATACTCATAAACTCTCCCCAAAGGATCCCATTCCATCGAAGAACGTCTAAACAATATCATGATGTGATTTCTGCCTTGGAAGGCTTGGATAAATTAGCTAAGTGAAGTAAAGAATTTCTTTAAGCTTAGAAGAAACCTTGTTGTGGAGGACACATTGGTTGTTTGAGGTAAGGGTTTACCAATCCTATATGATCTCTAGTTCCTCTAAGCTTAGCCTTTTCAATTATTAAGGATAAGTTGTAAGATTAAGCTAAAACTCCATGATAGAGATGTCGTGAACCATTGGATTATTTGAGTTATTTTCTTGAGGTGTTTATAGCTAGAAGTTGTAAGGTATGATTATTTAGATCTTAGTTGTGTTGTAGTTGATGAACAAGAGTTGATAATATCTTGGTTGCCATGAGAGCAAAACATGAGATTTATGCACTCCAAGTGTTCGATAGAATGTAGTAGAGATTCAATTCTTATATTATTGTTCCAATTAAGATTCTCGTTAACTATGTTGTGTAGATCACAACCCCTAGTGCGGACTAGAACATGCAAGACTAACGTAACTAAGGCGGTTGAGATATGTAAGGCTATTCCTTCCTTTCAAACGCATGAATTCAAATGTCTATCAATTTCTAAATCAAATACTAAAGAAGGATCCTAAATCACATGTTGTTTGCCCCTTGTTGGGAGTACTTTCTTGTCTTATTATCACATCCTATTTATATTGGTTGTCAGTTGTATATTCGAGTTTCATATATCTCTTAAAATAGAGCGTATCAAAGAGTTAATTGTCGAGTTGATCAAGTGTCGTCCCAAAAGTAATGATAAAAGAGTTTTGTGAGTTATAAAGGGCCAAAAGTGCTACTACTACAGAATACTATGAACACCACTAAACCAATATCGGTTGCAAAATTATATATGTATATAAATACCTCAGGCTATAACCGGCAGGTAGTAATACATATAAACACCTCGGGATATAACTGGCGGCCAGAAATATATATAAACACCTCGGGCTATAACCGGAGTGAAGCATCCTATATAAACACATTGGGCTATGACCAGAGGGCATATTGTATAGTAAAATAATATGCGTCAGAGTCTCGGAATAGTTTCAGAGTTTCATAGTTTTCCCTGAGTGACATACCGGTTATCAGGTTGTCAGGTTACTTCTTATACCTTGTTTTGAGATTTTACTTTCATGTTGTTATTCATGGCATACTAAATGGTGCATTTTATTCGTACTGACACCCTTTTTGCCGGGGGTGCTGCATTTTGTGCTGCAGGTTCAAGTAACGGAATAGATAGGCCTCCTAGTTGGAGCTTATAAGTCCAGTGGTTGATTGGTAAGCTTTACTTCTTCTAGAGCTCTGAGTCAGAGGTCTTGAGTTGACTTATGTATATATGTACAGTGATGGGTTGATCGGGGCCCTGTCCCAACCATATGACAGTTACACTTCCTTTGAGGGTTGTAGATTTGTATTGTTGGTTAGCTTTCTTACGATTTCCAGATGATGTCAGATGCTTTTAGGTTGTGGCCTTGTCAGCCCTATTTGTATCTTGGTTATACATCCATACTTTTCATAGTTGTTATGGGCTTGTCGGCCAAAGTTTTTGTGAGTTCAGATGTCATGTTTCAGTATGGTACACACGGGCCAATACGGCACCGGGTTTCTGCCACATCCCCCAGTTTGGAGTGTGACAAACTTGATATCAGAGCAAGTCATTTCTAGGGAGTTTGTAAGCCGTGTCTAGTAGATTCTTGTTTATAGGTGTGTTGTGCACCACACTTATAAATGAGAGGTTGTCGGGCATTTAGGGATAGTTTTTATTCTTTCATCTCATAGATCATGCAGTAGAGCTGAGTTGTAAGAATTTAAGTCTAATTTGTGCTTTATATAGTTCTAGTAATGTCGGTTACTAGAAAGACTTTGGCCAGTTCATAATCGTGCCAAGTGAATGAAAAACCCCCCACCACGTTATTGATATATGAGATGTGCAAGTATTATGCTAAAGTTTTAGTGTATGAGCATCTATTTCACTTATATACGGAGGAGACAATGGAAGCCTATAAATGTGAAGTACTAGTATTAAGATGCAATTGAACTAAAGTGAAGGAGGTACAGAGTACCTAAACATAGGAGGTTGTATGGAGGTTGATACTCAGATAGAATGATGTAAGTATTGTTATTCCGCCTTCGTAGTGGTAGAACCACGATGAGTAGTACTTATTCCAACCTATGACTTACGAATGTCAATAGACGTAATTTTAGAAAAAAGTGAGATCTTGGGATATAGTAAAGGTTAGAACAACCCTTAGGCCTTAGCCTGGGCAATACTGAAGAATAGTGCAATTATGTCAAAAGTCCTCCTCTGGAAAATGTCTACATAAAGCACCCAGAAATTGTTAGTCGGATATGACTTCTAAAGAATATTAAAGTTACAGGGGATAAGTATTAAACTCCCTGTATGTGAGGTAAATGTTCCCTTCAGAGGGGCCCATGTACAAAGTAAACAAAAATAGTAGGTGCCTAAGAGATAAGACCGGTTAAAGAAGGAGAAATTAAAAAGCGATAGAATATTTTGTTACAAGTATCTAGACTAAGGGGAAAGTGTGATGGATAGCAAGGGGATGATACAGATCGAAGTGGGACACCTGAGCAAATATGAGGAATGACTAAGAATCGTATGATAAAGTATGGTAATGTGACAAGTTTGTAGCTAAGTAAACCAGGAGATAAGAAGAAGTAAATGTTGAATTGTTAAGATGAATGTGCTATGAGACTAAGCATATACTATGAGATCGAAACAGTCAAATGACAATAGAATATAACGATTGGACGATTTAGCTCCCTGAATTTGGAAGTATCGATATTGGTAAGTTTCTTCAGTAAATGGATTAAATAAAATCGGAGACTTGAGAGATTCATATTATAAAACATATTGAGGAGTTGCAAAGTATACAATCAGCCAGCAAAAGAATAAACTACAAAAAGTGTGATCCTTAAAGACCATTAAGAAAGAAACCCTAAGGCTAACGTCTTGATAAGAAGATGAAAAGTTTATTAAGACAAAAAATGATAGTTACGAACACGTGACATTCTATCTATGTAAATGATTCAGTAGTCCCTAATAAGGAGGAATTGTTCAGAAGTAAGTTGTAAGTTTCTAGTAGATTGCAGTATTGTAAAAGGTGTTGAGACAATGACACAACTTTTAGGAAGGAAGACCTCTAAGTGCAAATAAGTGACCCTCATCGTATAGAGGATATGGTGCAATAAATAATTGACATAGACTCACATGATGGTTTAGTAAGTAGACAAAGAAGTTACAACGAAGAATTTCAAGATGACTAAGATTATATTATCTAGATTTTTGTGGATATGTTAAGACTATCAACGGATATGTATGTATCAATGCTAAGGAAGGAATGGTAGTGACCCCCTAGTAAAAAGAGTTAAGTGATGACAAGAGCTGCCAGCCATGTGGGGCTTAGAATGGGAAGCATGAAGAGTAATCAAAGATAGAGGAATTTGTAGGTTCAAGAGGAGTTATTCAGAATTAATGAATGAAAGGGTAACTCGAGTTACAGTGAAAGATGATATATGCAAACCTAGAAGAAGGCTAGTACAGAAGCCGTACGAGCCATCAGTGGATGCAGCATTTTACATTATAGAACAGTTTTAAAGCCTGAAGTTTTAATTTTTTTTTTTCAAGTAAATGATCACAACTTTCAGGAAGTATTTCAGATAGAAATGTAAAGGCACAATGGGCTAATAAAAAGTGGATCAAAAGATGAAGGGCTATGAAGCTCAAAAATAAGGACAAATAACTAAAGGTTGTACCCAAGCTGGTGCTGTCAAAATGGAAGCGGAAGTGAGAGCAAGAAGGATAACTGCAGGAAACTAGAGGAAATACGTCAATAACTTGTTGTTAAACGTGTTGGTTGAGTAAAGAACCAAGATTCAAACATAGAGTGGAACTTAAAGCCAGATATATAAGGAACTCCTAGATGATAGAGGTTGAGATAAATC
Organism: Anisodus tanguticus; assembly: GCA_034509755.1. Taxonomy (NCBI): domain Eukaryota; kingdom Viridiplantae; phylum Streptophyta; class Magnoliopsida; order Solanales; family Solanaceae; genus Anisodus; species Anisodus tanguticus. The sequence goes on along the minus strand of CM067550.1, from coordinate 24,682,496 downwards.
AATGCATTGTAATGCACATGTTCATAATGGATAAGGGAATGAGCTCATTTATGCTTAAAAGCGATTGGGAAATCTAAGAAGAATTACGTACCCAAGACTCAGGGTTGGTAGCAATGAGAAGTTAGGGATATGATGTGATATATTTAATAGCCATTAAGACATCTAGTGCACCTTTAGGCGACAACAGCCTAATTTGAAGATGGGTTTCTTTGTTAGTAGTAAAGACTTCCTCTAGGATGAGTCACAATAATATGAGCCTTCTTAAAGAGAATAACAGTTCTTGGGTTTAAAAGGTGAGTAAAGGCAAGCTCATACGGAATGTGGTCCTCGTCGAGAGGGAATCCTGTCCCAACTAGCTATTTTCAAGGCTGAATTAGGGCAGTGGTGCATTATTCCCGTTATTCTATCCATCCTGGATCAACAAAAATGTTCCAAGATATTGGAGGCATATACTGATATAACATTACGACAATGAGCCTTGCCGAGTTTTAGCATAGTGCCCCAGTGGTCAGCTGATAAAACTAAGAGCACTAATTGCCCTGAAGGGCTAATATAGAGAATAAAGATCCCGACTTAGAGTGAAAGGCGGTTTAAAGATAAACATTGGTATGAGATTACCCCATTCTTATCATAAATACTACTCTAAATGGTAGGTGGTCGACAAATTGACAAAGTTGACCCACCTCTGGTCAGATACAATTATTCACACATCTGAGGATTATATAAGTAAAACATTGAGAAGACCATATGACTTTAGAGAATTCTAATGTTTATTACCTTAGATAGCGGGGCTCAATTACAACGAACTTCAAGAGATTCTTCCAAAAGGTTTTGGGGACACAAGCAAAACCTTGTTATAATTTCATCCTAAATAAATACAGGCCAAGCGCATGATTTAGATGCTCGATGATATGTTAAGGTAAAGAGTACTGACCTTATAATGATTGATTCAATGCGAGAAAGTATGAGTTATTTAGACCCATTTTAATCCATCAGGCGATGGAGGAAGTAAAGTTCCCTCAGAAGTGAATGCTCAGGATTGTTACTATGCGATGCTGAGATATAAACAACATAGTCCACGATTGAGTATTCTTGAAGGTTTCACCCATAAAAAGAGGTGTGATGAGATTCGACCAGAAAAGCAAGTTTAACCCCAGATATATTGAACCGTATAAGATTATTAATGAAATCTGGCCAAGGGTCTATAAGCTTGAACTACCTCCAGAGTTAAAGGAAGTTCATTCAGTTTTCCACATAACAATATTATGGAAGTACATAGAATATTCCTCTCGTATATCACAAGTCGAGAACATTTAGATTATAGAGATGTTGTCTTATGAAGGTATCTGAGTTGCTATTCTAGATTGTCGAGTTTGTAAGTTGTGAACTAAAGAGATGGCCATCACTTCGGGGTATTCTGGAGAAACAACCATGTAAAAGAGATGATTTTGCAAAATTGAGGGAGATATGAAGTCTAGATATACTCATTTATTCTAGCTAGAATGACCCTCGTGGGATACGACTTTCTTATCTATGTTCTATAGCAGTGAATTGACCTTATATACGTTACAAATGTGATAATCATAGTACATATGTGACAGACATATCTCAGGAAATGAGATTTGATAGTTGAGGTGTGTTATGAGATGCTATTTATATCTATTGGTGCATAGACGGTCGTGTCAGGTCATAGATATGTTAGATGGCCCTGTGTGGTGCTTGTGGTGGTGTCTAACCATATGGAAGGTTTTGGATAGTCTTATTTATAGAGAAACTCTGTAGAAATTTTATCAAAACCCAATATTTAAGAATCCTCAGTTACATCCCTCAACATTTGAGGATGAATGTTCTTAAGGGGGGAAGGATGTGACAATCTATGGTTTTGTGCGCAAGTGAGAGCGTAACTTGTTGACTTGAGTTTTGGTTACTCAACGCCCTTTATGAGTGTCACATATGACTTAGATGGATGTTAAGAAGATATATGGAAGGTCAGAAGTCATTTGGGTTGAAGGAAATATTCCCCGATGAAGTTAGCACGATATGCTAAGCTTTGTGTCACGAAACCCATTTTTCCTCGTAGATTAGGCCGTGGGTTCGGGACACCATTTCAACACCTTCTTTCCACCATATGAAGTGGGAAATATGGCTGTAGATGGGGATCTTCACCGTATATCCTACCGCATAAAGGAGGTAGTGAAGAGGTGTATATAGAGTTAAGATCGTGGACAGCTCATTTATCATTTCCTTTTCGACCTAATTACTTTCTAAACACTCTCAAACTCTCTCCAAAGGATCCCATACCGTTGAATAACATCTCCACAAGCTCATAATGTGGTTTCTCTATTGGAAGTCTTGGATCATCTTGAAATCCTCTCGAATTAGCTAAATAAAGTTGAGAATTTCTTTGTCCTTGGAAGAAACTTATTGTGGAGTAAACCTTGGTTGTTTGAGGTAAGGCTTTACCACTCCTATATTCTTTCTAGTTCCTCCTAGATTATCGTGTTCAATTAGTAAGGATAACTTGTAATATTAAGCTAAAACTCTATAAAAGGGTTATCGTGAATTATTGGATTGTTTGAGTTATTTATTGAGGTGTTTATGGCTAGATGTTGTAAGGTATGATGATTGAGATCTTGGGTGTATTGTAGTTGATGAAGAGGAGTTGATAATATCTTGGTTTCTAGAGCAAACTATGAGACTTATGCACTCTAAGTGTTCGATAGAATGTTGTAGTGATTTGATTCTTAGAGTATTTTTCCGACTATGATTCCCGTTAAGTATGTTGTGTATATCACCACCCCTAGCGTGGACTGGAACCTGCAAGACTATCGTAACTAAGGCGATTAAGGTATGTAAGCTATATCTTCCTTTCAAAGACATGAATTCACATGGATATCGATTTCTAAATCAAATATTAAAGAAGTATCCTAAATCACATGTTGTTTGTCCCTTGTTGGGAGTACTTTCTCGCCTTATTATCACATCATGTTTCGGCTGGTCGTCAGTTGTATAAACGAGTTTCATATATCTCCTAAAATGGAGCGTATCAAAGGGTTAATTATCGAGTCGACCATGTGTCATCCAAAAAGTAAAGATAAAAGAGTTTTGTCAGTTATAAAGGGCAAAAAGTGCTACTACTACAGTATACTATGAACACCACCGAATTAATATTGGTTGGGCAGTTATATATATATATATAAATACCCCAAGCTATAACCGGTGGGTAGGAACATATATAAACACTCCGGGTTATAACCGGCAGGAAGTAATATATGTAAACACCATGGGCTATAATCAGAGGGCAGCATCCTATATAAAAACCCCGGGCTATGACCGAAGTGCAGATTGTATAGTGAAAGTATATGCGTCAAAGTCTAAGAATAGTTTCAAAGTTTCATAGTTCATCCTGAGTCGCATACCGGTTATCAGGTTGTCAATTTACTTCTTTTACCTTGTTTTACAGCTTATACTTCCATGTTGTTATTCATGACTTACATACCGGTACATTTCATTCGTACTAACGCCCTTTTCACCAGGGGTGTTGTATTTCATGTTGCAGGTTCAAGTAGGGGTACATATAAGCCTCCTTAATATGAGCTTGTGAGTTCAGCGGTTGATTGGTAAGCTTCACTTCGTCCAAAGCTATCAAGTCAGATATCTTGAGTTGAGTTATGTATATTGTATAGTGATGGGTAGGTCGGGGCCTTGCCCCGACCATATGGAAGTTACATATCCTTAGAGGCTTGTAGACTTGTATCATTGGTTAGTTGTTTGTATGGCCTTTCCATCCTAGATGTTGATCAGTCGATACATACGATGACCTTTCCAGATTTTTATATGTGAGTATATAGATGTTTTTGGTGGTGTACCCTTCTTTTTGCGATGTCCAGATGACATCAGATGATTTTAGGTTGTGCCCTTGTCGACCCTATATGCATGTTAGATATAACTCCATACTTTTCGTAATTATTATGGCCTTATCGCCAAAGTATCGGTGAGTTCAGATATCATGTTTCAGTATGGTATGCTCGGGCCAGTACGACACCGGGTGCTGGCCACACCCCCCAGTTTTGGATGAGACTTGAAAATCGTATTCATAAAATCCATAAAGGTTGCAGTAGCATTAATAAGCCCAAATGACATCACCAAGAACTCATAGTGGCTATAACAAGTCTTGAATGTTGTCTTCAGAATATCACCCGCCCTAATCTTTAACTGATGGTACCTAGACCTCAATCAATCTTGGAGAATTCTGAAGCACTATGAACCTGATCGAACAAATAATCAATGCGAGGGATTGAATACTTATTTCTTATGGTGACCTTGTTCAATTGTCGTTAGTCGATACACATTCGAACGGTACCATCCTTCTTCTTTACAAATAAAAAAGGAGCACCCTAAGAAGATACATTGGGTCGGATAAAACCTTTGCTCAACAAATCTTGTAACTACTCCTTTAACTCTCTCAACTCGGCTGGAGCCATCCGATATGCTGGAATAGAAATGGGATGAGTACCCAACTCCAAATAATACAGAAATCAATTCCCCGATGCGGTAGCATACCAGGCAAATCTGACAGAAAGACTTCAGAAAACTCGCCCACTACTGGAACAGGCTCAAGTTGAGGAGTATCTACACTAGTATCTCGAATATGCGACACAAACAACCTTTATCAACGAATTTCATGGCCTGAAGAAAATATATAATCCTCTTTGGTGCAGGGTTTGGAGTGGTCTTCCATTCTAACCTCAGATACCCGGCATAGCTAAAGTGACTTTCTTGGCATGGTCATTAAAGATTGTGTGATACTGTGATAACAGATCCATAGCCCTAAAATAATATCAAAATCTACCATATCCAAGATAACCAAATCTACCCCAAGTGTCATGCTCCATAAACATAACCACATAGGATCGATAGACTCAATCCACTATCATAGAATCACCAACAGGGATAGAAACACAAATAGGTATGGAAAATAATCACATAACATATCCAGACCCACAGAGAAATGTTTAGAAACATAGGAGAATATAGAACATGGATCAAATAATAAGAAGGTACAATGATGACAGACTGAGATGATACATGTGATGACTGCATCAGAAGCCTTGGCCTCTTGGTCTACTTAGAAATGCATATTAGTGGGCACGTCCACCCTCGAACTGAGTACCCTATGATCACTGCGGTCTGCCTGTGCCCCATCTCTACCAGATTGAGAACCCTACTAGCCTAATAACCATTTTTCTCAACTGAGAACCCTCTCTACCAGACTATCCACCTCCTCTATATGATTGCGATGGATTCCTAGGTGTCTGAGATTGTGCACCGTGCTGAGATCCACCCTACCAATGTTAGGGGAAGTCTCTCTGGAAGTGTCCAAGAGTACCACACTCATAACAAGTCTTGCCCAACATAGGTTGTTGAACTAACATAGAAGAACCTGAGTGCCCTCCGCGGTCAGAGAATCAGAGTAAGAACTCCTGGAAGTCTGCCCTACTATGTAATCACACTGCCCAAAAAAGCCACCAGTTGAAGTCTGAAATGCTAACTAAATTGAGAGATTGGACTGATACTGTTGGGGTCTACCATATTGCCCCCAATATCTAGAAGAAGATCCAATGTAGTGGACAAATCTACAAGCCTTCTTATCAGCCCCACTCTTCTAGAGTCCATCTCTCACTGACTATACCATCCTTGTGTGATCCGACATATTTTGAAATGACGCCACAGAAGCTACCAACTGTAAGGTCATCAGCTAAAGTGGGACAGTCAATCCCTCACAAAACATCTAACCCTTTCAGCCTCGGTAGGAAGTAATAGCGCTGCATATCGAGACAAAGCATGAAATTGAGACTCATAATCCGTGACTGACATCCCTCCCCGCTCCAACCTGGAGAACACATCCCTCTTGCTCACTCTAAAACTGAGAGAAACATACTTCTCTATGAAGACCTGATAGAACCTGATAAAAAAATAGGAGGCGACCCAACTGGCTAACACTCGATATAAGATCTCCACTATTGTTTTGCATCACCAATCAGCTGAAGAGAAATATATTCCACTCATGCGACTCTACAGTACCCAAAGCATGGAATCTCTCATGGCAACTCTCGATGAACTCATATGCATCCTTATTAGGCATACCATAAAAACAGGGAGGCTTTGTGTTGTAGAAGTGTTCCCTAGTCTTCCACTCTTCGCGGGTCATAAATGCTCCAATAACTTGTCGAGGACCAAACTCTGGTGCTAGGATCTCATCAATATGGGGTGTCATAGAAGTTGCAGGCTACGGACCCGGTGTACGGAACTGGTCTGGAGTCTGACCTACCACTCGGGTCTTCAACCCATCTGAAATGGAAAGAGAAGAAATACATACTAAGTTGTCTTGCTATATAAACAAATAGTCATAAAATACTGAATATCTAGTTATTACAATTCCCATGAATCTGTTCTAGTCAATACAAGAGCTACTACATAAGCGGAAATGAAAATGTCTTAAATTGTCTCAACATTGAAAAATAAAGACAAGAGTAAGAATGAGAGTCCAGGGTTACTGAGGAAAGATAGTCTCACCCTAAAATCTTAGATCCACAGCCTCAGACGTCAGCCCCGAGGTCCAGCACTAGTAGATAGCATTGTATTTGTATCAAAAAAGAATGCAGCAAGTGTAGTATGAGTACACAGCATATCCCCGTAAGCATCATAGGTCATCAATGATGCACACATGTAACAAACAAAAAAATCGAGTTGACACACATGTATCCCTTACGACGCAGTCCTGTTAAGCACATAAGCCATCTTTACATAATAGATAATGTTCAACACTTAAGCTATCTCAAATCATAGAGGTACTGTCTAGCACATAATTACTTTATCATAAAAGTTCCAAGTAAGCTCATGTCTCATGCATAGAATGTATGTAATTGGAATTTTGATGTCACAAAAGCATAATCGTGGCCTAATTAATCAAATCCTTAAGTTTGAGGGTCATCTAAGTCTTCAATTGCCTTTAACATAGAAAACCCCAATTTTAGGATGAACCCAAGAAGTTCACTCATTAATCATGGAATTAAATTAGCAATTCAAGATTAGCAATAGGTTACACATTCATTTATAACCCTAAATCTTGAATATTAAACCTTAAAGCCCAAAACTTGGCATCCAATTGCATTAATTTACCCCTCTCAAACTTAAGAATAAACCCTACGTTTATGTTCCTCAAAACATGATACACAACCTAGATTTAATGATGGAATCATAAATAAAATATAGAAAGATGGTGATAATCTTACCCCCAAAGTTGGAATGGTTGGAAACCCCTTTAAATCCCCAAACTTCGAGCTTAGACTTGATAATAGTGAGAGGTGAGAAACGAAATCGATCAAAGGGTCATTTATTATTTATGATACAGTGATCATGCTCCTGCGGAATTTTCCTCGTAGGAGCGGCCTCACTTTTGCAAAATTATGATCGTATAAGCGCCCCCACTTGAGGTTTCGAAGATGCGCAGAAGCGAAGACAACACCGTAGAAGCAACTTGCCTCTGTGCACAAGGTTCCGCAAATGCGATCCTTCCCAAGTCTTTCAAGCCTCGCATCTGCGGACCAACTTTTGTAAATGAAGCTACGCATGTGTGGCCAATATCCGCTGGTGCGATTACACCAGAACCAACAGCAATAGCAATATTTTAAAACTTCTATCCAACACCCAAAACTCACTCGATACCACCCAGACATAAATCAAATATGCTACCCAAGTGTAAACGACGCTAGAAACTTACTTGCGTACTCAGAATACTCATTCGACCAAGCTAAGATACACGTTTCTACGATTTTACTCAAATTTCCAAAATGTCACAAATTAGAAAATAAGGACTCAAACACATCTGAATGCCTCAGGAATTGAATCAATGACTCGACTAAGTTATAAACAACATTCTGGACCTAGCGAAAGCGATGAAACTCAGAAATGGTCCTGTATACTCAAAAGTCAACTTTGAGTCAACTCTTTTCATTTCAAAAACTTCAAACTTAGATTTTTTTTGAAACCTATCTAACTCACCTCGAGAATTGTGCTACCCATCCCCATTAGTCACAAACCCTAAAAAGACTCTACATGAAAGGTAAGTTGGTCTAGTAAAGGTGTTAAGCCAAACACGGTCGGATGGCTCATGACAAGTTTTCTTCCTGATGTCACCATCTGGATTATCCCCTTTCCTCTAGGAAGAATCATCCGCTTTATCAACCTTTTTCCCCTAACTCGAGCTAGTAGTGTCTAACAACTCATTTTTGAGATTGTTGTGACTCTTTTTTCCCCCGAACTAACCCTTGTTTTGGGGATTTTAGATAGTTCTCCCCTTTGATAAGCCCTAACAAGATTTCCTTCCCTTTTTCCCTTTTCAAACAGAGAGTAGATTCATGTGGGACGGAACGGATGGTTGATGAGTTTAAAGTGGAGCGTATGATTGGGGGAATTGAAGTAATATGAAGGAGAGAGTGAGTGATCAGAATCAAAAGATGACTCATACATTTTCTCTCTGTTATTCAGGATCTGAGAGAGAAAGAGAGAAATTTGGCATTTTGAGAAGAGAGATATGGAGGAGAAGTTGGTTTAAGTAAAGGAAAAGGCAAAATTTGAAGAGAACGATGGTCAATTTTAATTCCTTAACTTAACTAGTTTCTCAACCAAGATTCCAAATCACTCTCGAGCCCTTCGACCTCCGTCTCAACCATCCAACTAAGTTAAAATCATGTTTCAAACTTAACCAAACTATCCAAACTTTAATCTAAGTTTGTTAACCCCGTATATTGACTTCGGTCAACTCTTTCCATTTCTTCAGATTAAGAATTTTCAAAATTAGCTTTTCATATTCGATACTTGCTCAATTGCCTCGAAAAATGCATCACTCATCCCTACAAGTAAGAAGACATAATTTAAAAGCTATGAAAAAGGTCATTTAGGAAAAAGAGACCTAGAGCTCAAAACAACCTAACATGTCATTTAGGAAAAAGAGACCTAAATCTCAAAACAACCTAACAGGTCATTACACCACTCAAAATGTCTTTAAGATATATTTATAGTGTGTATAATTGACCTTGAGCCGAAATACTTCATGTTAGTTTACTATGAACTATGCACTGAAAGAATCAGGTTCTTTTAGCAGTTATGTAACATCTCATACCTTCAAACTAAGCCTTTTTATGATTCAGGATTCTAGGAAACCAAGATGGAGAGTTAAAGTTGTAAAAATCAGTTTCAGTTCTGCAGACCGGTTTTACAACCCAGTTTTATGGACTGTAAAAGTATTACGGACCGTCGATTTGAACCGTAGATTTTGTTGTTAAAATGACGGAACTCAGTAAACTATACAGACCGTATCAAATGTTATGGTCCGTTCTTTCTAACCATAACAAACCCTCCATCTTTTGTCATTTACTAGAATCTTACATTCAGGTGACGGTTCGATTATACAGACCGTACAAAATTATATAGTCCCTTCCCAGATCGTAGAAAAAATTACGGTCTAGACCTAGACTGTAAAAAATTCGACGGTCCATCGAATTTGACCAAAAAACCTCCGACGACATGAACAGTATAAATATGCAGACTTAGTCCCAAAAATCAGTTTTCTTTATTTTCCCAAGCCCTAGAATGAAGTTCCTATATTCCCATATTTCTCCTATATGGAGGTAAGCCTTCGAAATGATTCTAACACACGTCATAAATTCAAAGTAGAATCCATTATTCTTAACCTAGGGTTTTCAAGAAAACCCAACTCAAGGAATTAGAGTTCAAGCTTTGGGTTTCTTCTTCAAAGTTCAGATTTTTAATACAAGTATTGGAGCGATTAAGGTATGTAGATATTCTATCTACGTGTAAAATCTTCGTATGTGTTAAGACACAAGACTCGCCAAATGGTGCATGATGTATTTATCTGGTGATAGTACCATTTGAAAGACAAGTTTCGGCATGATAGTACATGTATGCCCTATACCTTACAGAATAAGTCTATATTTATTTTGTGCCATGGAGCCACAAGTATGAGGATGATAGCTCATATTTAAGACCCAATGGGATAACATGTTATGAAGTTAGCCATAGCCTGCATAAACTGTCCACGATAGTTTTGAGCAGAAAATAGCCTAAGAGCAAACCATCTATGATTCTAGAATGTTTCGATTTTTTATAGATATATATTTTTCTTATGACCCATGCACATGACTAAGAACGGATTGTGTACTATATGAGAACCATGAGCAGACGATATTGAATTCCTGGAAATAGTTTTAAATAATTTAATTTTATTCAGATCAGAACCAGAGAATATGACGTTAGTAAGTTACTACAAAAAACATATATTATTATGAGATAAGAAGATTTGACAGTTCCCCTTAAATTATGTAAGTGCTTACCCCGGATATGTATAATATGATATGATTTTAAAGTGTATAGAAAGTTCGAGGTTAGGTATTTCAATGTTTTTCATTTAAGACTGAATTTTCCCCTAAGTGTGATCCATGTCTATAGTACAGAAAAGAAAGTATTAGACCGCAGAATAGGGTCGGATTATGAGGGAAGTTATAAATAATCTACATTTCACTTTAGCATTTAAGACAGAACCAGAGAACATGATGTTGGCAGGTGTTTAATAGAGAATAGTGAGTAAGTTTTGAGTAGATATAGTGAATTAGCAATTTTAGTTGAGCCATTAGAGGTACGATTTGATTTCCTTAGTTAGGTTAACACTACTGAGTGAGTAGCAGTTTGAATACACTGAATGCGTGTTAGGACCTAAAGAGTTTAAGATAAGTATGAAGTATAGTGACAGTAGGAGAAAAAAATAGCTAGATAGTAAGAAAAGGAAATTACAGAAGAATGGTCTTTTAGAGTTATCAAAAAGAGGTCTCCATAGGGTTAGCAGTGTGAGCGAAGTTAAGTTGTTAAGACAAATTATGCTAGAAATTTAGTTCATGTAAGTACTTTAGTTCCCCGTTCATGTAAGTAATTCAGTTTTCCCTTGAAAGGACGATCGCTCAAAAGTGAGTCAAATGATAAGTCATCAATGGCATAAAGTGCAACGAATTGCAGATAAGGAAGTTGGTTGGATCCCAATGAGAGAGAAGGATCCCCAAATATAAGATTGTAACCTTTGGTCCAAGAGAGAGATGTGTCAATTGTCAATGAGTGTGGTTGAATATTTGAAAACCGAAAGGGTTAGCGTGAGGTATAAAGAACCTCCATTCAGTAATGAGGGCATAGTGAGATATTCTTCATAAGGAATGTGCCTCGTATGCACAAGGAGCACTAAGCGAGTAGACTGATTGGCGATCGACTTGTGCCAAGATTCGTTATTATCGATTTAGTGATCACAAAAATGTTGCAAGGTCATGCCTATTTATGTGCCACATAGATGGTGACATAGCACGAGGCTCTAATATTCAGGGTGTTGGTTAAATACTTAGCGCACAACAGTGCCATGAGTATTTCAAAAGGTGTCTTAGAAAGAAATCAAGTATGGGTAGTTTAGCTCTTGTTGAGGCAGAATAAGAGAATCATGATGAGAGAAGTTCATTGTTTAGCAAATCTAGGAATTCAAATTTTGTACCCTGAAGATGGTAGAGTTGTTGTACAGAACAGATCCAAATACTCCGTAGTAGTTGAGAAAAAGGGGAAACTAGTTTCATGATCCCTATCTATTATAGCTAAAGAAAGGGATTCACAGGCATCAATCCATGACTTTTGAACAAGGGGGAGATGATGGTACTCTAAGGTGCGAAGAAAACAAATTGTGTCCCGGATGTGGATATACACAAAGACAGGATTATGGCAAAGACGCATAATTTCAGATATTCTACCTACCCAAGCTCCACGAAAATGTATCATGACCTTGAGAAGGATTATTAGTGGAATGATATGAAAAATAATGTAGTAAATTTCGTGGCTGAGTACCCAAATTGGTCGCAAGTGAAAGCTGATTCAACAAAAAATTATGCCAAGTTATATATTCGGTAAAGTTTTAGATTATACGAGGATCCAACATCCATTGGATCAGATCGAGGTGCCCAGTTCAAAGACAATATTTTTTTAGGTCTTTTCAGAAGGGTTTGGATACCATCTCAATACCATTTTCCATCCTCAAATAGATGTCAAGAAGAGTGCACTATCCATACACTTGAAGATATGTTGAGCGCATGTGTCCTAGACTTTAAAGGCAATTGAGATGATCATTTGCCTCTCATTGAGTTGTTTCTAAAAATAGATATCATGCTAGTATCAAAATGGCACCGTTTGAAACCTTGTATGAGAGAAGGTGTAGATCATTTATTGGTTGTTATGGAGTTGGCAAAATAGAACTGTTAGGGCCACACTTGGTCCATCAGGCTATGGAAAAAGTCAAGTTAATTCAGGAGTGTTTGAAAATGGCTAAGAGTAACAAGAGTCCTATATGAATGTGCGACACAGAGATTTAGAGTTTATGTTAACAATTGGGTGTTTCTAGAAAATTTTGCCTATGAAAGGCATCATATGATTTGAGAAGAAAGAGACGTTAGTCCCAAATATATTAGACCATACAGGATCTTATGGAAGATCATCAAGTTCACAAGTTAAGGACTAAGGAATTCGCTCCAGTGAAAGTGTTGTAACTACCTCAATTATTCAGACCTCATGCTAGTTCATTGTTCAGGTCTCATCTCCACTCAGCATTCAGATCTCATGTTATAACATTCATCTTTTCGGCAATCAAATATCATGATATGATACCCGCGTTTACACGTATTCACATCTCACATCTATTTAGCACTCATATATCCATGTCAGTCAGTCTTCATGTATTCATGTCCCGTGTAATCATGTCATGTTTGTGCTCATGTTCTAGTACTCATGTCACTCATGCCTAGGGATGGCCAGTGGGCCGGGCTCGGGTCTGGCGGGCCGGGTCCGGCGGGGTCGGGGTCGGGGCGGGACGAGCGGGGGGTCGGGATCGGGACTAGCGGGCCTAGCGGGCCTAGCGGGGTCGGGTCAGGCGGGACTGCTCCGGTCCCCGTCCCGATCCCGATCCCATCGGTATCGGGGCGGGGCGGGCTCGGGTCGGGCTCGGGTCGGGGCGGGGCGGGGTCGGGTTTTCCTTTTTTTTTTATTTTTAAATAACATATGTATAAAAAAAACTCAATAAACAAAACAAGATAGTGTAATAAAAACATCCCAAGGTCGTTTTTTTTGTGCCTCTTATATTATTTAATAGACATATGATTTTTTTGTAATACAAATACAATTGTCTAAAATCTAAATTGCAACTTTATGGTGTTGTCCAAAAGTTGCAAATTACATAATAAAATTGCAATTAAAAAAATTACATTTTCAAAAAAATCTGTTCTAATTGCTTGATGATTTCATGTGGTTCTTCGGTTGGAATAGGTATTTGTTGGTCAAATTGATCCACGTCGCTTCCACTACCTTCGGTTAAGATTTCGTTGTAGTTTTCATCATCTTCTTCGTTGATCTCCGGTTGACCGCACCTTCTCCGCTCCGCTCGTATCCAATCTCGAATAATACTGCAATTTCCAAGCTGTCTCCCGCCAATGAGTGTCTGTGGTCTCCTATTTGATATCTGCTGCAGAAAAAAGCGCTTTCCGACGCAGATTGATGACGCTTGAATGTTCAAAACATCTCGAGCCATCAATGAAAGTGTCGGAAAGGTCTTCTCATTCCCCTCCGATATTTCGACAAGTCTTCTTGTCCATCTTCATTGATAACTTCTTGATACGGTACAGAACCCCGCAAAACAAAAATATCCAACTCGCTAATTTGGTTAGTAGAGGTACGGCCGCACATTCTATTTCGAGGCTTTCAATACTAGCCGCGAAACAAAGATGTCTTTTGTGAGGTTGTGTTGAAGATGAAGAAGATGGTATGGTAGCCGGTACGTTACTAGCATTTTCTTGTTGATAAAATCTATATATATTTTTGCATTGGTGTTCTACGCTATTCAACACTTCTTCTTTAGTTTGTTCAATAGGTGGTGGGTGATTTAGATTTTTGGGACTTGGAGGTGGTAGTACTTCTATACAATCGTAAATAGTTTCAATTAGTGATTTAGTACCGTCTATTTTAATAGTAGGATTTAATACTGAACCAATAATATAAATAGAAGGAATAGGAATAAAATATTTTTTTATTTTGACAAACATTTTTTTAATAGCTGCCTTATAAGTTTGGTTTTTCCATATATTCACTAAGTAATAAAAATATTAGAGTTATATAAAATAACATAGTTGAAATAGTAGGATAATATATACCGGAAAATTCTTTTGTTGCTTGAAAAATTTTCTCTAAAAATACAATAAGTTCGGAAATTTTTACCCAATCACTATCTAAAATCATATCAGCTGGGTTTTTATTATGAGAGTTAAAAAATAAAGTTATAGGTAATTTATAGTCATAAGCAACAAGTAGTTGCTCGTATAAAGAATTCCACCTAGTCGATACTTCTTGTGGAATTCTTCTATAAGGTAGTCCACAATCGTGACAAGTTTTTTTATATTCTTTTCTACGTTGTACTTTATTACTTTTAAAAATAAAGTTTATAGCAAATTGTATTTTACTAAGAATGTCTTCAAAAAGTGATAGACCATCCTTTACAATTAAGTTATATATATGGCACGCGCATTTTATATGAAAATGGTCTGGAAAAGATGGAGCTAAACTATTTTTTAACATTGTAATTGCGTAATTGTTATTAGAAGCGTTATCTAATGTAATAGTCATAATTTTATCGGTAATTCCATAATAATCGCACACTTGATAAATATTTTCTGCAATAAAAGTACCAGTGTGCCTATCATCCATATATCTATACGCTAAAATACGTTTTTGCATAGACCATTTATAATCTATCCAATGACAAGTTACGAGTTAAATAATCATGGCCGTTAGTACTACGACCTATATCGACGTGATAGATACTTTGCCATTAAAATGATATAATGAAAAACGTAAATATTGTTGATATTCATGCGCAAATTTAAATACATCTCTCTTAACAGTTGACCTAGGAAAACCGTTAAAAGCGGGATTATATATATCTCTAATGTAATGAATAAAACCGGAGATGAAGGAAATGAAAAAGGCAAACCCTCCACAAAGAACTAATTTTGATATTGCTTCCCTATCTCTATGTTTGTTGTATTTAGAGCCTACAATTCCCCCCGTCATAGGGTTAATTTGACCACCGTACTTGGTCCGGGACGATGTATCGGTATGTGAACCTTGTCCCGATGGAGCGGCCGTTTGCGCACCCGGTTTTGAAGCCTGGTATTGGGCATACCTAGGCTTGGATGAGCACTTACTACGTGTCTAATTAAACCCCCCCATCCCACCGTGACCTTTTCCGTTTTAAATTTTAAAACATTTTTACAAATTTTACATATGGCTACTTGATTCTCTACGTCCCTATCAAAAAATGTCCATGCATCTGATTTTAATGGTCGTTTTTTGGACCTCGTCTCATACTAGGGGGAATAGGAGGTATTTCGGTTGAAGGTGCACTAGTGGGCGTGTTGTCATCAATATTAGTGGGTGTATCGTCTAGATCATCGTCTAAATTAAAGTCTTCTTGAGTTCCGAAAATAACTCCTCGTCTAAATCTAATGGTATTGTAGGAAAATGTTGAGTATCAACAAAATCATCTGTGTAGGAATAAGATGACTAGAAGAAGTACCCTTGCCCTGGTTGCCTCTACTAGAAGAAGCACCCTTACCCTTACCCTTAAACATACCTTTTAATCCTTCCATTTTAATTATGATAATAAATAATTAAAGACAATAAAATTAAGTGCGCTAAATAAAATAAACGAGACAATAATAATTTAATGAAGGAACGAATGTACCAAACGCCGACGTAACGTCGACGTGTAATCGAGAGGTTGAAAATTGAAACTTTGCTCGATGGAAGATCCTCAAGCTAGTTGCCAACTTCACTCCCAATTCCCAAATGAATTAATAAAATTGAATATTTAGCAAACAATGTAGAGAGATATATTGAGAAATTAGAGAGATTGTAGGAAGATTTGTGAGAAAGATGAAGAGAAAATGAGTTATTTATAGTTGAAAAATTGGGTTAAAGTGTAAATATAATAACTTATGGGTTAAAAATAAATATTAAGGGGTAGGGGGGGTTGGGGGAGGGGGGGGCCTAAAATGGCAGTTGGCCAACGGCCATAATCTAAAATGGTCGTTGGTGCAACGGCCATTTTTGCAAAGGGGGTTTAAGGGTCGGGGTCGGGGTCGGGGTCGGGACGGGCTCGGGGTGGGCTCGGGTCCGGCGGGCCTGGGGCGGGCTCGGGTCTGGCGGGACGAGACATCGTCCCGTCCCGAGTTCGAGTCCCGCCCCCGTTAATTTTTTTTTTTTTTTTAGAGCGGGGTCGGGTCGTCCCGGCCCACTGGCCAGCCTTACTCATGCCTACTAATTCTTTTCCAAATTCCATGTACAGTATTTATGTACTCATTCAGCCCAATATCCATGTGTTCACGACAGACTAGGATTCATGACAAATAGTATTCACGTATTCATGCCAGCTCAATATTCATGTTAGTCAGGCCCATGTTTCAATTACCATGTTATATCATATAATGCGTATTAAGATGCTCTGTCACGCTCGTGTTAATACTCTGGTTAGATAACAAGTTTTTGAAAGATGTTATGATAGTCCAATTTACAAAGGAAATTCTGCCAAATTTTTTGTAAAATCCCAGAGTTAGTCATATTTTAACCAATATTTATCAATCGAGGACAAATGTCTCATGATTCATGTTCATGTTTTTATGTAATCATGTTAGTTCAATCCCCATGTTCCATGTCATGTCTTTTCACGCTCATGTACTCATGACATGTCCAATCTTATTCTTGACAATAACCCATCATTCGAGGATGAATGATCCCAAGGGGGAGATATTGTAACACATAATACCTTCAAACTAAGCCTTGTTTATGATTCAAGAGTTTAGGAAACCA
The DNA here is from genome assembly GCA_034509755.1 of Anisodus tanguticus. Classification (NCBI taxonomy): domain Eukaryota; kingdom Viridiplantae; phylum Streptophyta; class Magnoliopsida; order Solanales; family Solanaceae; genus Anisodus; species Anisodus tanguticus. The sequence continues at coordinate 24,665,483 of CM067550.1, read as the reverse complement.
AGACGGGAAGTTAAAGTTGTAAAAACCAGTTTTAGTTCTGCAGACCAGTTTTACACCCTAGATTTTACGGACCGTAAAAGTATTACGGACCATCGATTTGAACCATAGATTTTGTTGTTGAAAATGACGCAACTCAATGAATTATACGGACCATATAAAAAGTTATGGTCTGTCCTTTCTAACCGTAACAGGCCTTTCAACTTTTGTCATTTACTGAAATTAAAAATTCGACGGTCCGTCGAATTTGACCGTAAAACCCCCGACGGCAGGAAAAGTATAAATACGCAGACTTAGTCCCAAAAATTAGTTTTCTTATTTTCTCAAGCCCTAGAACGAAGTTCCTCTCTTCCCAACTTTCTCCTACATTGAGGTAAGACTTTTCCATGCAATTCTAAATGATTCTAACACAGTCCTCATGAATTCTAAGTAGAATCCATTGTTCTTAACCTAGGGTTTTCAAAAAAACCCAACTCAAGGAATTAGAGTTCAAGCTTTGGGTTTCTTCTTCAAAGTTCAGATTTTTAATACAAGTATTGGAGTGATTAAGGTATGTAGAGCTTCTATCCACATGTGGGAATATCCATATTCTTCCCCATGTCACGACTATCCATTAAACCATGAATTTCTATGCTTAGGGTTTTATTCCAAGTTCATGATAACCCTAAACTACATGTATCATGTTTTCCCATATTAGTATTATTAACTCGTTATTGTATTCTCGATATTCCATTATGGTTATTAGGAATCCGTCCGTAATCTATAAATACCCATAACTTTGAACTCTATGGGTTTATAAATATAGGTCATGAAGTAAAATTCTCAATTTCTATGAAATTACACATGTTTTCATATTTAACATAAGTGTTATTATATATTTAAATACATACCATATTAACATCATGAATCATGTTTTACAAGTTATTGTCATCAAATTTATGGGCTTACAAACCAAATACTTTCAAGTACATGCTTTGAGAGTTATGTATATTATCGAGAAGGCTCTTACAGCGGGAAACTACGTATGTCAGCATAAGATATAAGTCGCTCCGCCCACAGGACGATACCTTCATATTATTGATTGGATCATTTCATGTCATGTTTTTGTCTCACACCCCAACAAGGTGTGGGCGCTCTCTATTGGTCGGGCCAGGTATCAGACTCCACGTACCCACGTGGTGATTTCATATTATTGGTTATACTACTTCTCTCCTCATAGATATACAAATATATAGTTTACAAATTTTAGACATGTTATTATATTCATGTTCATGTTCAGTTTTAGTTTTATGTTCCTATTATATCATATGCTTGCTTATTCTTTCAGTTGATTTACATACAGTACAATTCAAATGTACTAACGTCCCTTTTCCTTAGGGCCTGCACTTCACGATGCAGGTACCGAGTTTCAGGGTTACGAATCTACTCACTAGAATTCTCTCAGTATCAGCTATTGGTGAGCCCCGTCTCATTCGAGGTGTGGGTCTATTTATTTTATATGTCAGATTATGCAGTAGATAGTATGTCAGGGCCTTGTCCTGGTAAACAGTTTAGTTGACAGACTCATGTTTAGAGGTTTCGTAGACTAGTCTAGTTTACCATGTTATGTCAGATTTGAGTACTCAAGGTTATTACATTTTCAGACTATTTCTGGAATATACTTTCAGACTATATTTCAAGTTTTATGTTATACATGTTTTAAATCATTACTATAATATGTTTTGATGCCCATGTGGTTTGCTCAGTCACATGCAGTCAGGCACTGAGTGCCGTGTTTTTCCTAGGCCATGGTTTGAGCCATGACAAGTTATGCAAGAAGTTAAAGTGTAGAACATTTAAACCAACACAAGTATTTTCTCGTGGAAAATTCCTTACTTAAGGGAGGAAAACCCATGATCTATCTCTTGTAGGATTTCCCCAAACTTCACTAAACACGAGTAACTTTAAAGTTACAATGACTTGTCTAAGGAACTAACTCTATAGCCGCTACCCCAATCCTCGATAATTCTCCCAATTGTAGGTGCTCTTCCCAACTCTCTTCAATGACTCTACCTAGTCAATGAAGTCCCTTTTCGCAATAGTAAAGAACAATACCTACTTCAATTACTATGAATGTAATCAAGATACAATTTTGGATCATACGAAATCCAACTATTATAACTCAAGAACAATATTGATAAATCTTGATAGGAATAGGTTTTTTGATGCTGCAGTAGTTGATTCCTTCTTAGTGACTCTCGAATGGATATCACTCTATCTCTTAAGTTTTTATTTTTGTGATAGTTCTTGAAAGCATCAATGTTGTGCTTTGTATACGAGTAGAATAGTTGTTTCTATTGCACCCAATCCAACCAAGACTTGGTTCAATTTCTTTGCTCAAGACTAACCCTTGTTTGACTTAGATTTGAACTTCAAGCGTACACGGCCAACTTCTCCTAATTTCAAGATAATTTCATGTTGTCCAATTATGATAATGTTTCCATGTCTTTTCCTCCAGATCCTTGTAAAATGGAATTAATCCCTAATCCCAATTCTCCAAGGTTCTCTTTTATGCGTATGAACAGTTTCTTCCAAACAGTCTCCGGCTTTTGTTCAAAGGTCGCAATAATCCTGCATCTGTGTTGTCTGCTTCACTAGTTCCTTTTGGAGATCTATTAAGGACATGGTTCTTGTACATATTTGTTCATTCTTCCTTGTACATAGATTATCACTTGTACAATATTTGTCAATGATCAAAACTCCATATATCAAGAATTAATATTGAACTTAGGGAAGCTCAACACTTTGTCTTTGTTGGGATTATATAAGATGTGAATGGAAAATTAACAAGCACCATTCCCGAGGGTGCATTTCTTTTTTATTAAAGGCACATTTTCATTCATTAGCTTTATAAGTTAAATTTTTTCTTTAGATTTATCTGAAGCATAAAATATCAAAATTTAGAAAATCCTCTTCATCTTTCTTTGTGCATCATTTTTCAAATAAAACATAAGTGTCGAGTGATTTGTTGTCGCCATTTGAGTTTGCTGAAGTACTATAATTTTCATTGCCACTATTGCAGAATAGTTTTTCATTTTATCCTAGTAGGAACAAATCTATTAACCTTAAAAACTGCGAGGGGATTAGATTTTTTAATGGAACGCAAGAAACTTGTGGGCTCGAAAATATTTTGATTCTTCTACATTTATGTCCTTAAAATAAACGAATTCAAATATTAATCAAGATAGAATCAAGACACAAGAATTGAAATCTAAAGGAAACGAAAGGCATGTTAAAATAAAGACCTCCTAAAGATTATTGAATAAAAGCACCTATGCTATGAAGATGATTCCACAAGTGAGAGAACTCATGTGAGAATCATGAACAAGTTCAATAGACAATCAAGGAACCCACCCTAATTTTGCTATCACTCGATAAACTACACTAATCACTAGCTATGACTAAGCTAATACTACAAAGTAGCTAACAAGAGTTTTACTCTCAATTCATCAATTATCAAAAGTCCCATTCTAAGCCTTGAGAAATAATATTTATAGTATAAGGCTTTATTAAAAACTAGGCCCAAAAGTGAAAATAGTCTTCAAATTATAAAAGTAGCCACAATGTCCTTATTTCAATCCGCAGACATGATGTACGGCTCGCAGAACAGATCTGTGGCTCGCAGAGTGGTTCTGCGGTTCGTAGAACATAAGCAGTTGAATTTCATCACTATCCAATTGTGAGACTCGCAAAGTGAATCGCAGAATGGGGCAGCTCTTCCTTCGGCTTTGTATTCCCTCCAAACGATCATCCAAATGTTGTGTGCCCTCAAGGTTCTCCAAAGACTCTATGTGCATCAATATGGCTTTCTAAGCTTGAAGTTCCTTGGCTTGTTCTTTGTTGAATGATTTTGAGTGATTAGTGATCCCCAGATATCGTATCATCCTCCCCTTTATGAAAAGGATTCGTCCTCGAATTCAAACCTTGCAAACACCAATGAGAGATACACAAAAATACGGTCCTTCTAGAATGAGGCTTAGCACAATCAATAACAATCGTATAAGCATGCCAAGGATACACAGATTTGTGATATAACCATGTAACAATAAGCATCATGATCACAATTCTCATATAGGAGGCATGAAGAAGTTGAGTCCTTCCAATATCATGAAACGAGCACAAAGTAAAGAAACCAATGGGATCAAAATGACTAGCATGTGATACTACATTGGTCCTAAAAGACATGAAACATATTTGGTCCTTATTTTTTAAGCAAAAACATATCCAAAGTAATACCATGACCAAGTCACACAAAGCCTCCCCGAGGTCAAAAGGAAAGGATATCCACACATCTTAGTCAAGAACACAACTATTTACCCCATAAGAATTCCTCTCAACATAAGATGCACCCAAAATACAAACATGAGTTTCAATCATATGTAAATAGATAGTAAAGAAAGGTGTCATGCAAAATAACTTCATCTACGGTGTTCTCACATGTAGCCTCACTATTAGGTTTAAGGACAAGATCAAGTATGCTACTATAATTTTGAACACACAGGGAAGAAGTAGCAATTTATAAATAAGTATCACCTTCCTTTTCAAAATACTCCTTCCCCCCAAGTATATTATCATTCCCTAAGGAAATATCTTCTTCATAGGAAGGAGCGTCATCATCCCATAGTGAATTTTAAAATACCATGTAGTCTCCAAAAGTGGCTACGCTTTCAACATAACAACACATACCACTAGGTACCTCATTTTCACTAGTCATGTCATCATCAAATAAGACGTTATCTTTAAAGAGAGAACAATCAATGAATGATGAGAATTGAAAATATATAATTTTACTCTCATAAAGACAAACGTTATTTTTTAAGCACTTCTCTTTTCATGACTATCGACATGATCAACTTCATCAATATTATCACCAATGTAAGATTCATTAAGCACATCACAAAAATCCTTAATTAGTGGACTTCCATCACAAGCAAGTTTATCAAAACAATTATCTACACTAGTTGGATACAAATCGACCTCGCTAGAAGAATCAATTCGGTCATCAACAGGATCAACTAGTGTATGAGCTATCTCATCACATGACAATGCACAAACATTTGTATCATAAGTGTCAATACTATGTGGATACAAATTGACCTTGCAAGAAGAATCAATCCGGTCTTCAAAAGGATCAACTAGTGTTGCAACACCCACATCAACAACATTGTCAACCATCATTAAAGAACTAAGCTCAGCACATGGTAAAGACTCATTAATCTCACATAAGTGCAAGCTATCACTCATAGTGAAGTCAACATGCTCATTCACAATATTTGGAGAGAAGAGATTAGCTATTTTACCTTGAAGTTCACATAAAGTATCTTCTTTACCATGTTTTGAACTTTGGAGTGCATTTGCTCCTTTGCGAAGCCTTCAACTACCTCATTAACTTTCAAAGTTTGAGGTTCCTCATTCGGTTTGCTTCCAAGAATACCTACACTATTATCAAGACAACTAGAAAATAAATAAAAGTTACATGAGTTAGAATGGGGTTGTGATAACCCTCTCACATCACTCCTCACAACCTCTTCTTTTTTCTCTCTAGAGTTGTCACTTTTATCTCTCTTACTCCTCTAAGTCTTTTCTCTCTCAACTTCATGGGAGTTGGGACAAGTGCTAAGAATTCCTTGAGAATGATTTGGTGAACCCTTTACTTCTTCTTTCCCTTTGGCTTCACTTGGAGTAGCCTTCTCTTCTTGTAGCGGTTCTTGCCTTTTCGGAATGTTCTCGATTCTCTCCTTCTTTCCATATGGATTGAAAAATCAACACCTCCAAAATTCATTCAAGGCACTCCAAGTCTCAATTGGGTGCCCCTTTACCTTCTCATGCTCCCAATGTTTAATAATGGCTTATTTTAGGGTGCTAGAAGCTAGCTCCACTTTCTTCTCTTCTAAGTAGTAGTAGTTTTTAAAGATCTCATCCAACTTCTGTTCCCATTTGAGGTAATTTTCATCACCAGATTTTGTACACAAAGTGCCACTCTGTGTTGGAAGGTTTCTTACTTGCATTTGCCTTAGGATTAGGATGCATGGGTGGAAATAGAAGTTTCCCTCTAGCATCCACAATGCACTTGTACCACTCTTGTTCATATGGAATCCTATGTTCTTGGAACCAAAGAGTTACCAAACACAAGTGATAATTGTTCACGGGAAACATATCACACCAAACCTCTTCTTCATATTCACCATGGGAAAAGGTTATCTTTGAGCTTTCATCAACCAAATACCCTCTTGATCATAGTAAAGGTTCAACTTCTTCACACAAGGTATCCTCAACCATTAAGCCGTTTGAGGTGTAATGTAGTTTCCATGACTACCATCATAAAGCATAAGAAAGTATCATGTACACTTAAAGACACTTACTTTCATTTCAAGAATTCGCCTTTTCGGGTCATTTTCTCCTTGAAACATTGCATTTCCTCTACTTTCATTGCCTATTGACGCTCCCCTCCTACCTTCAACACCATAGCCATATTGAGAACATGACACACTTATTCTAGGATAAAAAGCATGATTCATTGTATTTTTTGAAGTAGGAAATGTATATCCTATTTTCCTCCTAGGACGACTTCTACCTCCTCCAACACATACACTTATACCATTTTTCTTAGTATAGGAAGTATCACAAGGGGAAGTATGTGAATATCCTCTAGAATATTCTCCACAAGGTTCACATTCAAATTCACTACCATCACCAACATATTCACCAAAAAGTGCATAACCATAAGGTTCATATTCAACACAACTCTCTACTTCATGTGAATCTTCACAAACTGATTGATGAGGTATGCGTGAGAAAGAACTATACCTCATTTCACCTCCATATCCATGGTGTGGGGTATGAGAATCTTCATAACACTTGTATTCACCATAGGACTCTCCAGTAGGCTCCTCTACTACTTCATCTTCTTTATAAGATGCATGAGACCTATTTGCCTTATATTCTCCTCCAGAGTAGTACTCTTCACCATCACAAGGTTCATGATTATATTGAGCATCCTCGCCTCCATAGTCTTCATCACTATCATAGACATATCCTTCATTACTAGAGGCATAGCCTTCCATGTCATCATCACAAGAATTTGAGGTTATGGATGACATGATTTCTTATATCTCCTTCCCTTGTGACACCTATTCTTATACCTACAAAATGAGCAAACAACTTAGAAGCAAATGATCCTCACGTAGCTCGTGTTTGCGCTCAACCTCACCACACTCTAGTGTTTTCCATGGTTGGTAAAGAACTTCATCCAATCAATTCACAAGGTCACTTATCCTATGTGGAGGAATAGATTCTTGTCAAATCAAAAGATGGACGACTCAATAAAGCTAATGGATGTAGTCAAAGAAGATCAATGAAATAAAATGAAAAAAGTTAAGAAGAATCAACACGAAATAAAAGTGGGACTTCAGAACTAATTAACAATCAAATTGGTTAATTACTTGATGTTAAATAGTTTGAAGAATTAAAGAAGTGAAAAGAAATGAATTTTGAAATGAATTGTAATCACAAAATCTGAAAATCTTGTTCTGCGAGACTGGGGCCCAGTCTGTGACTCGCAAACCTGTTTTGTGAGTAATTCTGCGGCTCGTTGATGGTGCTGCTCTAAAGGTCACTTCACTGGATAAAACTGCAACTTCTTAGACAATTCTATGATCCATAAAATGCTTCTGCGAAGTGCGATGTATAGGTCACAGTTTGGAAGTGCGATTTATATGTCACTATTTGAAAGTGTGACTTGTAGGTCGCAATTTGGAAATGCAACCTACCCTTTAATTTCACAAATTGGCAAAAAAAAATTGTCAAGTCATTGGAGAATTCTGCGGTTGCTGGGCTGATTTTGCGATCCGCATATCAATTTTGCGGCCCACAAAAAGGTGTCTGGCACTTCAAATTTCTAATGTGAATTCTTGCCTTGGGATCCATGCACTCGACTTTTTCTGATATTTTCTAAATTCGTGGATCCCTTTGGGCCCACTAAACTTAGATTTTACTTCTTTTAGCCCAACAAACACTTTTCCCAACTTTGCACTTGGAAATTTGGATCAAACACTACTTTCTACCCTCTTCTTCACCAAGAATAATCAAGAACAAGGATAAACATTGATGAACAACCAAAATTCAATAATACTCAAATCAAGTACGAATTGCTTTAAATTTCTGATCTACATTTAGAGAACAATGCCCAAATAATTTCAGATCCAATTACTTTTTCAAACCACAAGTCCCACTTGAGTGTTCTTCAAAACTTGAAGGTCTTCAAAGATGATTCTTCAAAAACAACTCCAAATAACTTGAAAATTTGATAGGTGATAGATTCAACCTCTAAGAACTCAAATCTATCAAAAAAAACTCTCAAATAAAAAACAACCAAATTTTTTGGGATTTTCAAATTTTTAATTTTTTTTTGGGATTTTCAAAATAGAAGAACATAGGATTAAGAATTGTAGAGACAATCATTTAGCCTAAGATCTGATACCAAATGAAACGATTCGTAAAAGTAAAACTCTAAGAATCGAATCGAATCGAATCGAAATGTGAAAAATTAAAGGATAGAAGATTGACACATGATATGGCATTCAAAGCAACTTAAATTCTATAAAAGTTTAGACCTCAATGAAATAAACCAATTCAAACATCAAACAAGATAGAAGTAAGACACAAGAATTGAAATCTAAAGGCAACAAAAGGTATATTAAACCAAAGATCTCCTAAAGATTATTCAATAAAAGAACCTACGCTATGAAGATGATTCTACAAGTGAGAGAACTCATGTGAGAATAATGAACAAGTTCAATAGACAACCAAGGAATCGACCCTAATTGTGCTATCACTCTATAAACTACACTAATCACTAGCTATCACTAATCTAACACTATAAAGTTGCTAACAAGAGTTTTACTCTCAATTCATCAATCATCAAAAGTCTCATTCTAAGCCTTGAGAACTACTATTTATAGTATAAGGCTTTATTACAAACTAGGCCCAAAAGTGGCCATAGTCTTCAAATTGTAAAAGTAGCCACAATGGCCTTCTTCTAATCCACGGACATGATGTGCGGCTCACAGAATAGATTTGCGGCTCGCAGAGTGGTTTTGCGACTCACAAAGTGTGTCGCAGAACAGAAGCAGTTGAATCTCATCACTGTCCAATTGTGTGGCTCATAGTGTAGAAATGTGTATCACATAGTGGTTTTGCGGCTCGCAAAGTGAGTCGCACTTTAGAGCATCTCTTCTTTCAGCTTTGTATTCACTCCAAGCGATCATCCAAATGTCGTGTGCCCTCTTATATGGGTCCTCAAGGGTCTACAAAGACTCTCTATATATCAACATGTCTTGCAAAGATTGGAGTTCCTTGGTTTGTTCTTGGTTGAATGATTTTGAGCGATTAGTGCTCCCCGATATCGTATCAAGAGAGTAAGAATCTACAGTTTTTTCCTGAAATTTGCACACGTGCGGCACACACTGTACTAGGGCTTAAGACTTCATTTTTATCTGCGAGACTTTATTTTTTCCAACTTCTTTTTATGCGTACTTGACCCTTGGGTTATTAACTCAATAGAAATACTTGGTAATGACTTCTGCTTAGATTTTTCAGTTTTCATCTTATTTTGCAGCAAATCACCTCCTACACACACAAAATACAAATATTAAGTGCAAAGTGAATGAAATAAACTCAAACATAAGAAATGAGAAGAAAACATGAGGTGGAATGTAGCTAAAAAGTTATACTTCAAGCCGCAGACCACCAGCTCAGTTTGTGGTACCGTCGGTTGGTATATTCTTTTGACATTCTCTAGAGACTTTTGATCATATCTAGTGCATTGCGTATATTCTTTTGGGTAGATATAACTCGACGTCCTTGTATGGTCTTATATGAATGTACTTATCATGCATGTGATCCTTTATGTAATTCTTGTAAGTGAAAGTGTATCAGAAAGGTTAATCAAGAAGGAAAAGCTGAGTCAAGAGATAACTCTCTTTCTTTAAGACAAAATTGCCCCATATAGATGCTTTTACGGTATTGGACAATATTTTCCCAAGATAAAATAGCAACAACCAACAATACAATGCTAGTAATGTTGATTTCGGTAAAGAAAAAGAATATTGAACAGAATGCAAAGAGATGAGAGGATTTTCTGGTTTTGTTTATTTTTTGTGTGTTTGCACTGAACAGTAATGTTCAATTTATAGGTGAAGAAGAGGGCGGATTATGACTGTTAAAGTCAGATCAGTTGGTTGGCACCGTTTGGAGAGCCGTTGCAATGTTTCCGAGATCATCAGGGACCAAAGTGTAAATAAGACACATTTTGGGGACCAAAAGAAAATTCTGGAAGAAAGCCCATAGCCCACGATCCAAAATGGACCGGGTGGGTGGGCGGCGGCGGCGGCGCGCATGTGGCTTAGCCTCGAACCCAAGCTCACCTAGGTCCTCCCCCTTCTTAAAACTTGGGTCACCCCTTGGGGCACAAATCCTTACTCAAAACTATAGTTAATATAGTCCTCAATCCTTTCATATTCAACCAATGTGGGAGTTCTATTATTTGGCCAAACCAATCCATTTATTTTTGTCTCAAACACCTTATTTTGTGCATCAATATCTCTTTCATTCCTCAACGAAATTTGACGATACTTGGCACTAATATCATTTACTTATTTAGTATATTATGCATGTGCGAAGAAATGATGTTTCCGACATGCGTCGCCCATGTGTTTAAGTCATTAAATATGGGGAAAACGCAATCCCATATAGTTAAATTTCCAACAATTCCCTTTTGAAAGAGAATTGGTGCACACAAGGTTCCAAAGTTCAGCAATCTTTCAGAGGAAAGATATTGTATCAGGAAAGGTAGTTTTCGGCTTTGAACTTTTCTTAGTCGATTACCATCGGATTTACTTACTGCACGGTGAATGTGATGTCTTGAACCGTCAGTGTTTAGTGTAAACCAAGACAATGATATCAACACAATAAATCCCCTTATTCATTTCTTCTTTTAGTTTTGTCTGTTGTGGCCATGGATAACTCTTGGACTCTTAAGTGCGTACATTTGAAGCGGCCTGTTTTTACACTTAAATAGGTGATCTCCTTTAAGGTATCCTTCTATACCTCACTCACAAGTGTTAGGAATTATTAAAAGTTTTAGAAACTTATCATTTACCATTTATGCAAGTAGCACTTATTTTCTATCGCAGAACCAGCCTTGGATTTATAAGAATAATAATCTGAAGTGTTCTTAAATGAACCTCTATAGTTTAGTTTTCCCATTGAACCAAAATTCTTGGGATCTCCAGTCAGTAAGGTTGGGTTACCACCATAAAGATTCTTTATTATTTGGGTTTTAAGCCCATTCCTCTAGACATGCAGAATATTTGATCTTTGGGTAGGCCTTTAGTTAATGGATCCGCTATGTTATCCTTTGATTTGATGTAATCAATGGAAATGACACCCGTAGTGACCAATTGCCTAACGGTCTTATTTCTCCAACGAATATGTTTAGACTTTCTGTTGTACATACTATTATGTGCCCTTCCTAAAGCCGATTGACTGTCAAAGTGAATCATCACCGAATGTACGGGTTTATCCCAATAAGGGATATCCTCTAAGAAGTCGTGAAGCCATTCTGCTTCTTCTCCTACTTTATTCAAAGCAATAAACTCTGATTCCATAGTGGATCGGGATATGCATGTTTGCTTAGAGGACTTCCAAGACACAGCCCCACCACCAATTGTAAAAACATACTCACTGGTGGATTTGGTGTTCTTTATGTCCGATATCTAGTTTACATCACTGTATCCTTCCAATACGGCTGGATATCTAGAATAATATAATTTGTAAGTCAGCGAATATTTCAGAAATCGTAGTATCCGATTTAACGTCTTCTAGTGATCAATTCCAGAATTACAAGTAAACCTAGCCAACTTATTGGCTGGATAAGCGATATCGGGTTGGGTACAGTTTGTAATGTACATTAAACTACCAATGACCTGCGCATATCACTCTTGGGATATGGGTGCACTATGATTCTTATCAATTCTATGATTCATATCCATTGGTGACTTTATTGGGGGATTGTCAAATACATCAAATTTCCTCAAAACATCTTCAATGTAATGAGATTGAGATAAGACCAGCCCGTCAGATGTCTTAGACATCATAATTCCTAATATTACATCTGCAATACCCATATCTTTCATGTCGAAATATTATTTCAACATATTCTTGGTTTCCAGGATCAAGTTTAGACTACTTCCGGTGATGAGCATGTCATCTACATAAAGGCATATCATGACAAATAAGTTAGAGTTCTCTTTGATATAGATACATTTATCACATTCGTTTATGGAGAAACCTTTTGATAATAAAGTATTATCAAACTTTTCATGCCATTGTTTCGGGGCTTGTTTGAGTCCGTACAGAGACTTAACAAGTCGACATACTTTCTTTTCTTGTCCTGGAACCACATACCCCTCTGGTTGTTCCATATATATTTCCTCTTCCAACTCTCTATTAGGAAGGTTGTCTTAACATCCATTTCATGTATCTCAAGGTCACGCAAAGATGCAATGGCTATGAATACCATTATGGATGTTAATCTAGACATAGGGGAGAACGTGTCAAAGTAATCGAGGCCTTCCTTTTGTCTGTAGCCTTTAACTACTAATCTAGCCTTATACTTGTCAATAGTTCCATCTGCTTTGTACTTTCTTTTGAGTATCCACTAACCCAAAGGTTTGCTTCCCTGAGGAAGATCAACCATTTCCTAAGTATGGTTTTGCATGATGGAATCTATTTCGCTTTCTATAGCTTCTTTTCAAAACAGTGCTTCTGGAGTTGACAATGCTTCCTTAATTGTCCTCGGTTCATTTTCAACCATATAGGTTAGAAAATTTGGACCAAAGGTTTTGTCCTTTTTGACCCTTTTGCTCCGTCTTGGTTCAACCTCTGGAACCCTAAGTTCTGTAGATTTGGGACATTAAGTTCCGGATAGTCAGTAACTTCTGAGTCTTGTAAATCTGGAACGTCTAGTTTCAGATAATCAGAAACTCCCGAGTCTTGTTGATTTTAAGCACTTTGTTCATAACTTCGTTTGCGCGAAATTATTTCTTTTTCCTTTCGAGGAAAGATCTATTCAAAGAATTCAGCATTCCTTGATTCCATGATCATACCCTCGTGGATATCAAGTATCTCCGACTTATACACTAAGAAGCGATAAGCACTACTGTTATTTTCATATCCGATGAATAAGCAATCTATAGTCTTAGGTCTAATTTTTACATGTTTTGGTTTAGGTACTTCGACCTTTGCCAAACAGCCCCACACTTCCAAATATTTGTAAGTGGGTTTCTTTTCTTTCCATGATTCATATGGAGTTTTATCCTTACGCTTATGCGAAACTCTATTGAGAACTATATAAGCGGTAAGAATTGCTTCGCCCCACATGTTTTGAGCTGAACTGGAATTGTTAAGTAAAGCATTCATCATTTCCTTTAACATACGGTTTTTGCGCTCGGCAATACCGTTAGACTGAGGCGAGTAAGGAGCGGTCATTTGATCAACTATGCCGAATTGAGCACAGTATTCTTGAAATGGTGCTACGTTTCCCCCCCCCCCTCTATCATTACGAATTGCCTTAATCCGTAGGTTTAGTTGATTTTCAACTTCTACTTTGTAACGTTTAAATGCTTCAAACGCTTCATCTTTACTTTTCAACAAGGAAACATAACAATACCTTGTACTATCATAAATGAAGTCACAAAGTACTTGCTCCTCCCTCTAGTTTGCACAAATCTTAAATCACATATGTCGATGTGAATAAGTTCTAGATGAGCGGTGTTTCTTTCGACTGAATGGAAAGATGATTTGGTTAATTTGCCTCTACGCACACCTCACATTTATGTTGAGGGTTTATGTCGAAGGAAGGCACCAATTCCAACTTCACTAACTTTTGAATTGATTTGTAGTTAACGTGTCCTAATCTATGATGTCATAAATTAGAAGACTCAAGCAAGTAGGTAGAAAGCTTTATTTCATTAGATGAGCGGATTACATACATATAATCATTTTGAAAAGGCTATCACACGCGAAGCCTCTTCCTAAAAATATATCATTCTTATTTATTACAAATTTGTTGGACTCAAAAACTAGTCTAAAACCATCCTTGACCAACAATAGCCCTGAAACCAAGTTCTTGCGGATGTCAGTGACGTGCATCAATTCCTTCAGAGTAAGCTCCTTGCCTGAAGTCATTTTGAGGACAACTTTTCCAACTCCTTGCACTTCAGAGGTAGCGTCATTGCCCATAAACAACTTTTTGCTCGTGATTGGGGCATAAGAAGAGAATGCACTTTTGTCAGAGCATATGTGACGGGTTGCACCCGTGTCTATCCACCATTGCCTTGGATTCTCCACCAAATTTGCCTCCAGCACTACAACCGAGAAATCCTCAATTATGTCATCAAGGTTCGAAGGACCACCCTCGTCTTGTACAACGTTAGCCTTGGCCTTGCCTTTGTTCTTTGCCTTTTCCTTCTGCTCCCGCTTCAGTTTGTATCACTCTTTGATCACATGTCCAAGCTTTCCACAGTGATGGCAGTTTCCTTTGAACATCTCCATCGCTTGGATTTTGTCGTCTCTCTGGAACTTGCGCTTTTTTTAGCGTTTCTCTTCGAATCAACCAGATTCATTTTTGCCTCTATTGCCTCCTTTTATTGTCCTCCTATATTTGTAGTTTGATGATAAGGTCTTCAAACCCCATTTCTTTTGTCTTCAGTTTGAGATTACTCATGAATTCATTCCATGAGGGAAGCAATTTCTCAATCAAAGACGCAACCAGAAATTGCTCATTTGGCTTCATCCCTTCCAAATCCAGATGATGAAGAATCATTTGAAACTCCTGGATTTGGGACATCACTGACTTACCATCCACCATTTAAAATTTCAGAAATTTTCCAACGATGAATTTCTTAGTACCCGCATCTTGTGCGTTGTACTTTTTCTTGAGTTTTTAACACAACTCTTTTGTCGTCTTCACGGTGCAATACACAATATAGAGTGTATCCGACATACCGTTCAGAATGCAGTTTTTGCACATGAAATCACTATGATTCCAGGCATCCAGTGTTAACTTCAGGGCATTTGTGACCTGGATATCTTCGCCCACTTCAGTCATTGTGTTAGACTGAGTGTCTATTGCATCCCCACCAAAAAGAGGATCTTCTGTCAGAAAGCGAGACAGGTTCAACGTAGTAAGATAGAACAACATCTTTTGTTGCCATCTCTTGAAATTGTTACCCAGAAACTTTTCTAGGCGTTCGCTTTGGAAACTGGCAGGAGCAGAACCATTGCCAATGGTTGAAGATGACATCTTTCGAACACTTAGAAATATATTTTGTCTTAAATTGTAAGTGAAAGTGTATGAGAAAGGTTAATCAAGAAGGAAAAGCTGAGTCGAGATATGACTCTCTTTCTTTAAGACAAAATTGCCCCGTATGATTTTACAGTAATAGACAATAGTCTCTCAAGATAAAACAGCAACAACCAACAATACAAAGATAGTAATGTTGATTCCGGCGAAGAAAAAGAAAATTGAACAGATTGCAAAGAGGGGAGAGGATTTTCTGGTTTTATTTGTTTTTTCATGTGTTTGCACTGAACAGTAATGTTCAATTTATAGGTGAAGAAGATGGCGGATTCTGGAAGTCAGATCCGTTGGCTGGCACCGTTTGGAGAGCCATTGAAACGTTTCCAAAATCTTCAGAGACCAAAGTATAAATAAGAAATATTTCGGGGACCAAAAGAGAATTCCGAAAAAAAGCCCACATGACACGATACGACACGACCCGGACCGGGCGAACGGCGGTAGCGCGCGTGTGGCTTAGCCCCGAACTCAAACTCACGTAGGTCCTCCCCCTTCTTAAACTTGGGTCACCCCTTGGGGCCCAAACCCTTACTCAAAACTATAGTTAATATAGTCTTCAATCCTTTCATATTCAACCGATGTGAGAGTTCTATTATTTGGCCAAACCAATACCTCTATTTGTGTCTCAAACACCTTACTTTGTGTATCAATATGTATTTCATTCCTCAATGAAATTTGACGATACTTGGCACTAATATCATCTATTCATTTAGTATATTAGGCATGTGCGAAGAAACGATGTTTCCGACATGCAGGGTCCATATGTTTAAGTCATTAAAGATAGGAAAAACTCAATCCCACCTAGTTAAATTTCCAACAATTCTATGATATTGAATTATTTAAACTGGTGCATGATGATATATGAGATACCAGGATTTCAATATGTAGTTATTTTCATGCATGATGGACGGGGTTGATCGATTCGGTTTGTGAAAATGTGCTGGTGGATGTTAATCGCGCAGTCTGTGATTTTTGGTCGTGATTGATAATTTGCGAGGTTTCCTCTCAATTACATATATTTGTTGCTTGTCTTCAGGTAAGGTATAAATGAAGTTCTCGATGTACAATAGTCCAACTTTTAACTAAAGAAATGAAGGGAAGTGAAAAGAAAAAAAAAGAGGAGAAAGTTTCATAGTCATCTAAAACTAAAAGGTAAGGTCAATTGAAGTACAATATTCGTGAGATATTAAAGTGTTAGTTTCTAGATCATAATCATAGCAACCATTTTTCACATCACATGGGACTTCGATTGACTACAATTATTTTATAAATCTTGTACAAGAATCAAGCATCACTTTGTTTCCCCTTATCCGCAAATTAATACCATATCACGTGTTCTCTCTCTCTCTTTTATTTAATCTTTTCTTTTCTTTTCTTTTTGCTCAGACTATTCTTCCCATGAAAGTGAACAAGAACAATATTAAACATCTTGTAAGTAGATTACCAATTCGATATTGGGCTTTTTAAGAAGTTGGAAAACTACCAGTTATATCCCTTATCCATTCTTCGAAACAATTCTCACCAAATGTTTAGTAAAACAAAATCAGTAGCTTCAAGAATTTTTCCAAGGGTAAATCATGAACAATCTAACAAATGTTAAACATTACATTTAATATTCTAGAACTATATGGTTTTTTTAATAATATATCATGATAATTTTATTAATGAAGAAGCAATAATATTACCTCTAAGAAAATTTGAAGAATCAGTTTGACCTTGTCAGAGCTTTTTGAAAACCATTTATCTCTCTTGCTTTGTTATTTTATCACATTTTTATGAAGATAATGTGAGTTGCTGGTTAGAGAGAATACCAGTTTCCTGAAAGCTTTTCTATTTTTCACGTTGAATACTGGAAGGGTCTGTTTGGAACACCACTTTGGTAATTGAAATTATTGTAATTACTAGGGTAGTAATTACACAGCCTAATAATTATATAGTTTAAATATGACAACCAATTTGTTTATCATAATGTAATTACATTGTAATTATAAGTAACTGTTTAGTTGCACAAGTGTAATTACACAGTTAGATATTTTAATTTTTTAAAATTAAAAGTTAATTATAAAAAACTAAATGTTAATGTTTGACAAATATATGTTTATATAAGAAATATTACTTAATTTGATCTATCGCTATGCATTCAAGATAATATATTATTTCGATAATTGAGAACTAAATAATTATTAATTTCTAACTAATATTGTTAAGTAGAATACATAGCTAAGTGAAATTTAAAAAAAATATGAAAAATTATGCTTTAGCACGTGAAATAAAGGTTGGAAAATGAGAAAATGAGAAATAAAAGATAAATTATGTAAAACGAATATATGTGGGGAAAAAATTTAAAGTTAAAAGTAAATAATAAAAGAAATAAAAAATTAATTAAAAAGAAAAGAAAAGAGATTAAAAAGCAAAATATGAGAAATTATGTAGAAGCATGTGAAATAAAGGTTGGGAAATGAGAATAAAGAAATAAAAGATAAATAATGTAAAATGAATAATATTTGAAAAAATTAACTTAAAAGTTAAAGTAAAAAATAAATTAAAAATAAAAAAAGAATAGAAAAAAATTAAAAGGAAAAGAAAATAGATTAAAAAATAATCTTGTAATTACACCATATAATTACTTGTAATTCTCAATCCATTTTGAGATTCGAGAGTGTAATTAACTAATTATACCCCTCAATTTTATCTAATTAATATTTACTAAGTAATTATCTAATCGAAAAATATATTAAAATTATATAATTACAATCAAATTCAATCATGGCTTTCCAAACAGGCCCTAATAGCAGAGAATCAAGTCCTCAACTTTTGGTCAATCTATTAAAGACACAGTTTAATAGGTTAAAATAAAATAAATGTAAAATATAGCCCCACAATAACAATTCACGTGGGCCATATCTTGCCAAAGCAACTTATCATGTTAGTTTCTCGGCACATGCAAATTTTATAAAAATATTTACATTATTAAAATAGAGAATTGAGTAAGCAATCATATGTGAAAGAACAAATTTGTACAAGTTTATATAATTTTTTGTGAAAGAACAAATTTATATAAATTTTTGTGAAAGATCAAAGTATATTATCTATACTTATTTGTCAGACGTAAAGATAATTGGATAACATCTAAATCTATAAAAATAAATAATTTAAATTTAATTAAATATATATAATTCATTTTTATTTATTTTAATGTTATGGATAAATATATAATAAAATATATCTCACATAATATCTTCTTATATATTATATTCTTGATTTATATTTCTTCTATCTGTCTGTCTCAGTTGCTCTGTCATCCGGGAGAACAAGTTGTCAATATTGATATTCCTATTTAAAGTTTGTTGTGGTAAATCCGACCCAACATTATATTGGTGATTGTTTGACCCAGTGCTTTATTATCACTGTGAAATATAACCGTGCATCAATTATTTTTTAACATATTTAAAAGAATATACTTTATTTTCAGCAGGAGAAAATTAAACACATACCTGATAGCAGATTAACACATTATATACGATTTCTGCATGTATGACATTATTGTCAATTCCTCTACTAATCATTCTTGTACCGTTGCGTGTATAAGCCATTTGACGAATCCAAATTTCTACGTAGCATAATAGATGCAAAAAAAAAAATCAAAAGTAAAATGTCCTAAAAAATATAAATACATCTATTTGTTGTTTGTGCTTGTAGATACACGTATATAATGACTCTTATTTGGTTCAAAGAAGTCCTTTCACTTTTTGAATTAAGAAAATGAAGACATGGTCTTCTGATTAGGAAAATAGGGTTTCTTTGAAGGAGAAATGGAATTTGAGAACCGCTGAAGAAGTGTATGAGAAACCTCTAGGGGAACGTCTCTCCTAAATCATTTTCCTTTTGGAGATGTAGCTGACACGTGTCGGGATTACTCTCTTTCAAACATGCGGCTAAAATGAGTCGGAATTTATTTGTGGTAGCAGAGACGCCTCGGTTAAAAGGAATTCAGAGAAATTCATCATTATGCGCATTTAGGGCAAAAGTGACTGAAATGACAACTGCGGCTGCCACACGAAACGACGACTATTTTTTAATACATCAACTCAACAGCTGCACTCGAGTTAATGTATGGGGCAATTGTTAACACTCAAAAATACTTTTAGTGTTTAACCGAATCAAGTGGCAGCCGAAGGTGGAAAACTCAAAATGAGCAGGCAACAAAATCCTAAGCCGATAACCTAACTGACTCGTAGTTGAATCTATTAGTCTTAGCCCTCGTCTAGAAAAGCTCCATCGGCTATCTCGATAACCTGGCCGAATCATAATTCCAAGGAATGAGTGGACCCACACATATTTGAATGCCTCAAAGACCAAGTCAAAGCACCTTCTAGACCCCAAGAAACATAAACAAACCATCAACAGTTAGAAGGAAGTGTCGTCGGTCGTGCAACAGGAAAACAAGGAGCGAAAATCAGCATCACCTCCTCATAGTTGGCTAGTGGATTTAGTGGGTAATTCAATGGCTAACATAGGGGGATCACGTCTTATTTCTCGTAGTATAAATGTAGGATCACTTGTACAGAAAAAACAACAACACAATCAATCAAAAAACTTATTTTTACATATCTTAATTTTATCTTTATCGCCTTTATTGCACTCTAGTTGTATTTATGTTTCTTGCCACTTAGTTTATTCAATCACCATCCTAACGCTTTCTGGAGTAGTTGGGGAACCTATTGATGTAAGTTAGAGTTCCACTTCTAGCCAAATCGCTTAGTTAAGGAATCAATTTGTCATCCGATTTCGTCAGCCAATAAAACGGCAAATATTTGGGACAAAAACAAATACTTATATAACAAGAGAAGATGAAATGGAAGTAATTTGGAGTTCGAATAGCATCATCTCATAAAATCTGACGGAGGCAAGATTAGAGAAAATAATTGCTCTCCGTTTTCCTTTCCTACTAAGGCGTTTGGCCATAAAAAATAACTATTTTTTACTTTTTTTTTATACTTTTTGAAGTTAGAGTCGAAGATAAAGGGTATAGTTTACGCAAAGAATATTCGATTGTATAAATATATTGAAAGTGAAAAAATTAAAAATAAATTTAAGATATTTTCCAAATACAACTTAAAAGTGAAAAAATCTTTAAAAAGGTAAAAAATTCTCATGATCAAACGGGTTCTTATTATTTTTTTGTTGCAATTTTGGATTTGTTAAATAGAAGTACAGTAAAAATATATTCTATGTCCCAAAATATTTGTCACATTACGTTTTTCAAGGGTCAAATTATATGAACTTTGATCAATAATTTAAACTATATTTTTTTATCATATTAATATGAGAAGAATTATAATTTTTAGTACTTTTCGTATAGTTTTCAAATATCTAAATTTTAATTTTAAAAATATTAAATTAATCTAATCTAATTTAATTTTAAAATTTAATTAAATTGATTTTTAAAATAAAAAATATGATAAATATTTGGGACGGAGTAGTAAAATTTACCAGGCTTGAGGGTAAGGTGAAGTGTTTTATCATCATGTGATTGTGATGGGGAGGGTGTAAATGAGTAGCTGGTTTTTGGTTTGCCTTTGCTCTCTGTATTACCACTTTGGTCTTAGCGCTCCCTTTTCTCCTTCACGAGTTCCATTCGTACACTTTCTATTACAGACTCCCCTTCCCCAATACAATTACAACTCTCTCTCCTCTCCCCACTCTCCACTCTCCTCTCTCCTCTCTCCTCAGAAAAACCTCTCTCTTATCTCTGAAATAGAAAACCACACCATATACATGTAGCAGAAATTCCATCAATTTCTTAGTCACCCTTATCCTCAATTTCAACCTATTTTCCTTAGCCCAAAAGAAAAAGAATGAAGAGAGACCAAGAATATTCGGGGGGCTGCAGCTCCGGTGGGGGTGGGAAAGGAAAGATGTGTTGGGAGGAAACAGAACAAGATGCAGGAGTTGATGAGCTGCTTGCTGTTTTAGGTTACAAAGTGAAGGAGTCAGACATGGCAGAAGTTGCTCAAAAACTTGTCCAGCTTGAGCAAGTTATGGGTAGCGTTCAACAAGATAATCTCTCATTCCTTGCAAATGAAACTGTTCATTACAACCCTTCAGATCTCTCTTCTTGGCTTGAATCTATGATCTCTGAACTCAACCCTCCACCACAACATGACCCTTTTACCACAACTTCTACTTATGACGATTCCTCTTTCGATGCCGATCTAACTGCTATTCCAGGTAAAGCCCTTCTCCCCCAAATTGAAATCCATCCGCCCCAGAGCAAGAGATTCAAACCCTCTACTACAACAACAGAGTTATCGTCGTCCTCTTCAACTATGCCCGTCTGGTGTGGTGGTGGTGGTGCTTATCAGAGCGACTCAGTTTCCACACGCCCGCGGGCTGAGTCAACTCGGCCTGTCGTACTAATTGACTCCCAAGACAACGGCGTAAGACTCGTCCACACCTTAATGGCATGTGCAGAAGCAATTCAACAAGAGAACATGAAATTAGCTGATGCTTTGTTGAAGCAAATTGGCTTCTTAGCTATCTCACAAGCTGGGGCAATGCGAAAAGTCGCTACATATTTTGCTGAAGCTCTGGCGAGAAAAGTTTACAGATTGTACCCTTCAAACCCTAACGATTCTGCTTTCACCGACCTCCTCCAAATGCACTTTTACGAGACTTGCCCTTACCTTAAATTTGCTCATTTCACTGCGAATCAAGCCATTCTTGAAGCTTTTGCAGACAAGACCAAAGTCCATGTCATTGATTTCAGTATGAAACAAGGTATGCAATGGCCTGCTCTGTTACAAGCCTTAGCATTAAGGCCAGGTGGTGCACCCTCTTTCAGATTAACTGGAATTGGTCCCCCATCCCACGATAACACTGACCACTTGCAAGAAGTTGGCTGGAAATTAGCTCAATTGGCTGAATCAATCAATGTTGAATTCGAATTTAGAGGCTTTGTTGCAAACTCTTTAGCTGATCTTGATGCCTCCATGTTCGATATCCGCCAAGGCGAAACTGTTGCAGTCAATTCCATATTCGAATTGCATCAGTTGCTAGCCAGGCCTGGAGGCATAGACAAGGTATTATCAGTTGTCAAGGACTTGAAGCCTGAGATTTTCACTATTGTTGAGCAAGAAGCCAATCACAACGGGCCGATTTTCATGGACCGGTTCACCGAGTCATTGCATTATTACTCGACCCTCTTCGACTCGCTGGAGGGTTGTGGCGGTTCAGGTGGCGAATTAGGGCCGGTGAGTGACCAAGATAAGTTGATGTCGGAGGTGTATCTAGGGCGGCAAATCTGCAATTTGGTGTCGTGTGAGGGTTTAGACCGGGTCGAGAGGCACGAGACATTGGCTAAGTGGAGAACGCGGTTCAACTCGGCCGGTTTAGAGCCGGTTCATTTAGGTTCGAATGCATTCAAACAAGCTAGTATGTTGCTAGCACTTTTCGCTGGTGGGGATGGATACAGGGTGGAAGAAAACAATGGTTGTTTGATGTTGGGTTGGCATACAAGGCCCCTAATTGCTACCTCTGCTTGGAAACTCACCGGTTAACGAGTTTCATAACTCGGTTTTGCCCTTACTTTTTTTTAATTTTATTTTAATTTTTTCAATCTACTAGGTCTTCAGATCCGTTTTCTTTAAATATATTTTGGTTTTTGGTGGATGGAATCTTGTAATTTTTATGATGAATCTGAACTGTTCAATGTGTATTTATATATGAAAAAAATATACTCGATGAATAGCTGTTGGATTCGTTTTGTGGACCTAAAAGTATAGGTCTTGTACACTCACTTGGCAAAATTCGTTGTGTGATATTTATGTGTATCCATGTGCACTTGAACCACAACATCTTTCACCGGCTTAGGAGGTAATGTAATTGCTATTTTTTCATGAACACCGTTGGTCATGCTATGTCAAAGCAAAAGTTAACACTTTTGACATCGTATCAAACAAATTAAAAGCTGATATATCGAAAAATTTACATATGAACTTTCTTGTGGGATATAATTGAAGCTTCAAAGGATAAATGTGAGCGAATATGTCTCAAGTTAACTGGTGTAATTCTTACCAGATGATGAAAGTGGACGATAGTACATGAAAAATATCACCTTCCAAACGACGACTAAGAAACCAACACAACATAGTATATATCCCTTCCTACTTTATACTTTTCCCAATATACGCTTAATTGTCTTTAATAACATACATATACTTAGCCAGCGAATAAGAAATATAGACAATGGAAAAATTAACAAACAGCGGATATGAAAGTGACATTGGTGCTGCTTTGTTTCTTCCCTCTTCTCGATAGTACTAATGACGTCATTTGAAAAGCAAAAGAAAAATTAGAGGACTTTCACTAATTAGATACCCAAAATTATTCTTCAAGCCAATTAAGGAGCTGACTTGATCAAGGGATGAAAGTGGTATATTATTGTAGTTGATTAAACAAAGAAACATGAGACATGATTAGTATGCAAGTTTAATACAGGTCATAATCGCTTAAAATAATAATCAATCCACGTTAGCCGGACTGTTAATTGGCAAAATAATTAGTGCTTAATCATCACAAGACACTAGGATTGTAACGTCTGATATCAAAATCTTGAAAAAGGTCATCATAATACATGAGTCTTTTTCATATATATGAACCTTAATATACATCTTTAAGCGTCTAACGTTGAACCTAAAAAAAATCTGCCGGCCCATTAGATAAAGTAGAGATATATTGGGATAATTTATTAGATATGCTAAAATAGGACTCTAATTATCATAAGTAATAATATTATTCCATTTCAAAATAAGCATTTCTTTATGCAACCTCCAACAAATCCTACAAAATTATCTTCTCTTTCACACGAACACTAGCTGACATGGTTTCCATTCCACCCGTCGTCCCCCACCACTTAGCCGGTGGCTGCCAATGGCTGATGCTCCGTCAGTCGCCGCGCTGACCACCATTGCCTCATCGTTTGGCCAGCGCTTTGCCAGAAAATCAAATCTATGTTTATTCTTTTTCGTCAATGGAATTTCTCCTTTTCTCCAGAGTTCTCTTCCGTGGCTTCCATAATTTCTTCTCTCCTTCCACACTTATATATTATTATATGTTATATGTATGTCAATGTATACACTTTACATACTCATGATACAATGATATACATTGACATACACCAGACATACAAGACATACCATGTCATACACAAACATACAATGACATACACAATTATATATCACATTTATATATACTTATATATTATTATATGCTATATGTATGAGAATGTATACACTTGACATACACATGATACAGTGATATACATTGACATACACCAGACATACCAAGACATACCATGTCATACACAAACATACAGTGATACACAATTATATATTCGTTGTATATCGTGTGTATGTCATTGTATGTACAATGATACATAGGACATGCAATAAACATACACCCGATATACACCAAATATCTATATTATTAAAAGCATAAACTTCTAAACTTAACAGTTAAATTATTAAAATATCCTTCCAAATAAACTAAATGACTTATTTAAATAAAAGATGAACCTATTCTTTATGAAAAGGTGTTTCCAATACTAAAGGGTACATCTATTCTTGAAAAGGTACACTTATTGTGTATTGAATCTCTATAAATATCTATCCTTCTTCACATAAGATTTGCACCAAAAGTTTTAATTTTTTCATTCCACATAATGCAAATCATAAAACATTTGTGATAGCTCGTGCAATGTCATCAAAATATATACAATTAGTGAATCTAATTGCAATGCCACTATCGATTTTGGAAGATTGCATCTGCACTTTTCTCTATCTCAAAGAATTTTCCTCACACCATCTCAAGAAATTTTTTCATCACTAGCATTTTATATTAATTTCAGCTTCATTTCCTTTTTTTGTATAGCAATATTCACTTTACCAATTCATTAGATAATGACTCCTTGTATAATATTTTCTACACAGAGACTTGGATGTGACCAAATGTGACTATTATGATTCTAAAAAAAATATAATTATTTATCCCAAGAATCCTCAAAATCATTGAAATATGAGTAAGTCCACAGTCTCATATACGTAATTGGGTAATCTTTTGAATTTCAGAAAATAATTTATGCAGATTGTATTCTGATATATATTTATTTATTTTAACGGATCATTTGTGATATTTATCTTAACGAATAGACCATACAAAATAGTGTATGCAGCATAGGGCAAACTTTTTTATATAAAAGTTTTGAATTCATCAAAGGAAAAAAAAAAGGGCAAACTTTCCAACTAGACGATTACCAACTGAACAAATGAAACTGAGTGAAATTTTGTGTTTTAAGCCTTTGAGACATAACAAAAAGTAATTCAAAACATTCAGCTTTCTGGACATACTACTACTAACAATAGCCTCATTTCAAAGTTTTGATAAACCAAATTTGACACAACAGCATACAGTGTAATAGTATTCTGTTGTTTATGCATTTAACAAGATGAACTAACAACCAGTACCATTACAACTCCATCCCAAATTACTAATAATTCATTATATACAGCTATTTTATATCCATTACTCTATATAGAGCTCATCTAGACTTGACAACAAGAGAATTACTGTGAATTTCGAAGGAGATTTTTTTGTTTCTTGTATCTCATATTTTAGTGTATTTGAGCGCATTCGTCATTTTTTTAGTGTAAAATAGAGTGTTTCTTTATATATTTTTTGCCTGTATTTCGAAGGAGATTTTTTTGTATACAAATGAATACAATGAATTTTGAATACTACTGAATATCCTTGTATCTTTTTGCATTTATGTTATTTGAATACAATCGAATTTAAATACAATAAGCTGAATACAGTGTAAAAGTAGCTACGAATGAATACAGCCGAATTGAATGCAACCGAATTGAATACAACAAAATACAGTCGAATTGGAATACATGTTACTGTAGCTACGAAATGTAATGAGCAAAAGACTAGTTATGAAAATTCCTCAAATTGGAAAGGACTTGGGTTGGGAACCCTCCCATCACACTCTTAAAAAACAGAATCCTAACTATCCACTGATATTCCAAATCCAATTGGGAAAAGGCAAGGCTAGTGCTGAAAGCTCATTTAAAATCGAGTTTGGGGCCTTGGCCCATTTAAATTAATTGTCTTTGTGAGAAAAATAATTTTAGGGATATTTATCAAAATTCACAAAACCATACTCCCAAGCTTTATTTTTGAAAATAGTAGTTTGATTCTTCAAACAAAATTGTCACTCGACCCATTTTGCGAAAAAATGTTTTTATCTTTGTAAAAATCAAATAACTTAATCTAGATGACTGAGTTTTCATGACCTTCTCTCTTGGGATTTATCAAATCTAAAAGAAAGAAAATGTAAACTGAGTTAGTAAAAACAATTGATGAAACACACATATAACAAGAAGAAAGGGTAAAAAACTCATGGACTAAGGCCCATGATTGTTTCATTTGCACTCCTGCTTCGTTTCTCCTTCTTGGACCCAAGCTCTTATCTGTTGTTCGTCTGCTCTGGGGAGGGGCTGAACTTTAGGAAATTTGGGCCGAGAAAAATAACTTGCTACATTCTTTTTAAATGCACATATAGCGCAATCTTCTAGCTCCGGACCATGCGACTGAGTGTTCGGGTGAGCATGCCTTCATTTAGCATGCCCTGGATGCCCCTTTTATTACTCGTCTTTTATTTATGCCCTGAAGACATTTCTAGACTATTCAGACTCTTTATATTAATTTTAGTGCTCTTGTATTACAGTCTAGATCTTTGGGGTTGTAATGATTATACTTTCGTATTTGATTTCTTTATCTATGTTATGATTTAGACAGTTTTACAATTATTCTCTTATATCCGCTATTCGTATATTGTTAATATTTGGTAAGTGGTTCGCCTACTGGTGGGAAAGGTGTAGGTGCCACCACGATACCGAAAAGGGGTCGTGACAAAGTTGGTATCAGAGTTTTAGGTTAAACTGTCTTAAATACAAGAGCAATGGGATATTTAGGAAACTTCGAGAGGCTATATGACATTTAGAAAACTTTGAGAGGCTATGGGACATTTAGGAAACTTCACTTTCTTCACTCCTTTCGTGCTAAGTTTGGTCAAATTGGTATCTAACCTTTGTTTCCTATTCTCTCACAGTTAGTAAGGACTCGTGCTCACGCGGTGATAGATGAGGCATCAGCACCTGCTCCTACGGTGCGTGGCCGTGGTAAAGGTCGAGCCCGAGTAGCTGCACCGGTGAGGGGTAGAGCATAGGGAGCTAGTCAGGTTCATGCTAGATCAGTGTCCCTCAAGCCGGAGATTGAGCCTCAAGATGATTATTATGAGGAAGAGATGGGGCCAACCCAGGATCAGCCTAGGATTATTGCTACACCAACCCTTCTAGATACTATGGTCCAGATTCTGAGTTTACTTGATGGTTTTGCCTAGACAGGCATTCTCCCAGCTACTTCAGGTGGGTCATATACCCTAGTAGGAGGAGGCCATACTCTCAAGTTCCGTACTCTAGGGGTTCAACCAGATTCTTTTTCAGCAGGTATCAATGAGATCCCAATGCCGAAGTTTGGTCCTCGGCCGGTGATCGGAGTCGTCATCACTCGCGAAGAGCGGAATATATGGGAGCATTTCCCCAATATGAAGCCTCCCGTATTCTATGGACAGCCAAATGAGGATGCTTATGAATTATAGTGAACAGCCATGAGAAGCTCCACACTTTGGGTATCGTTGAGTCACATGGAGTTTGTTTTGTTGTTCTTCAGCTTTTGGGTGATACGAAACAATAGTGGAGGGCTTATGTTGATTGTCGACTAGCAGGGTCGCCTCCACTATCTTGGACCAGGTTTTATTGAATCTGTCTAGAGAAATATATGCCCCTGAGCTTGCGTGTAAACAAAAGGGATACGTTCTCTAAGTTGGAGTAGAGGGGTACATCAGTTGTTGAGTACGAGGCTCATTTCCATGCTTTGTAGCCCTATGCAGCGCCGTTACTTCCTAAAGAGGATGAGTGAGTTAGATGCTCCGTGAGAGGGCTGACTATTCCCTTAAGTTGGCTACATTACAGTTAATGGCCTCTATGGCTTTTTTTGAGGCTCTGGTGGAGTACGGCAGGATGGTTTAGTTGGTGAGGGGCAAGCTCCCCATATAGGAGACTTATAAGAGAGTTCACCGACAAGGTTACTACAGTGGGTCTACATCCCGTGGTTATATGCAGCAGGGTAAATCCTAACATTCTCAGTCTAGTCGACCAATGCAATCAACTCTTCAGGTTTCAGAAAGTGGTTTTTCAGGTCAGACTTCTAGAGGTTCTTAGTCCCGGTTGTCTAATCGTTGGGGTCATTCAAGTTCTTTTGTGACTATCAGCATCCCATGACGCTAGAGCTTGTTACAATTGTGGTTATGTTTGGCATTTTAGGAGAGATTGTCTCACGCTTAGATCAGGTCGATCCTAGACACCCAGGACCCCAGCACAGCCATCTAGGGGTGGTGATCAGTCTAGCAGAGGGGGTTCTCAGTCAGGTCATGGTGGACATCAGATTGGTAGAGGTGGATCTTAGACTAGTAGAGATGGTGAGCGTGTAGGCCACGGTGGTCATTAGGGTTCTTGGTCTGAGGGAGGGCGTCTGCACGATTATGCTTTCCCTAGTAGACCCGAGGTTGAGGCATCAGATGCAGTTATCATAGGTATCATCTTAGTCTATCATCGGTCTGCTTTAGTGTTATTTGATCCCGGGTCTACGTTCTCATATGTATCTACATACTTTTCTGTTGTTTTGGATATATGGTGTGATAAGTTTGATGTTCCTATTCATGTGTCTACACTAGTTGGTGATTTTTTTATAGTAGATCAAGTCTATCGGTACTGTGTGGTTACTTTCATGGGTTATGATACTTAGGTAGACTTGGTTATTTTAGGCATGGTTGATTTTTGTATTATTTTAGGGATGGACTGGTTGTCACCGTACCACATGATTTTGGACTGTCACGCCAAGACAGTCATGCTAGTGTTTCCGAGATTGAAATGGAAGGGTACTCCAAGTCCTGATCCTAAGAAGATTATTTCTTTCCTTTAGGCTAGGAAGTTGGTGGATAAGGGTTGTTTGGCTTACCTAGCTCATAATCGAGATACAAGTACGAGTACTCATTCCTTTAAGTTAGTTCATATAGTATGTGAGTTCACTGAAGTCTTTTCGATGGATTTGTCGGATATGCCGCCGGACAGAGATATTGATTTTTGCATTGATCTAGAGTCGGGTACTCGACCCATTTCTATTCTTCCGTACTGTATGGCTCCAACGAAGTTGAGAGAATGATAATCTGAAATTGGTGTATGAATAATGAAGAGAATGCCACTATTTATAGGTGAAAAATAGGTCAAACCGGATTAGGGTTTGACCTTGGACCTAGCCTAAAAATCGAGGTAGAGGCGTCGCGGCCCTAGGGTATGGGCGCCGCGACGCTCTATGTGTTTCTGCACTTCTCGATTTATTTTCCGCGCATTCTTAATTAAATTCAAAATCCAATTTTGACTTAATTAAGTAATCATTATTAATTTAAATATCTCGATTCTAAATCGAACATTTAATTACTCTCTCAATACATCCTTATATCGAAAGGACAATCGACATAGTGTGACCCTACATGCCTTCTCATATCGACATTAATCAAATTAAGGTCTACGCGGAACTCCTAGACGGCACCGCAAGACGAACTCAATATGTGAAGTACGTTTACGCGAATCCAACAAACTTAACCTTTATGTGGTAAGATAAAATCTTTTTATTCACGACACACCCGATCAAGCTTAGGATTTGTCAAGTGTCTATCCAAATGGCTTAATCATTGTATCTCATCTATATTAGTTGACGACTAGACCATATTCTAAATATGTCAATTGCGTTGTCCAACGACTTAGTCAACCTAATATCACTGAGAATCCGAGTGTTTTCTCGAATATACATTCGAGGAATGAATCCTAATCTTGGCTCAACTACCACCTTTAATCCACATCGTAATGTACCCAATACAAACCGTATCTCAACCTATAAGGCATTTGAGCTTAGGACGGGATCAAAGTACATTACTTTGTAGACAAGGCGCGTATTGACCTCAAGTCTAAGAACTTCTATCTCCCACATGCTGATCATACTTTAGACAAGTATAACAAATAATATATCAGCAGGGTATACCAATACTTCCAAAGTATCCATGTGTCCATCACGAGTAGTCATTACTCGTAGCATGTGAGACATACTACATCCTCTAAGGATGTGATGCAGACCACATGTCGACTTATCACATGTCATCGATATCTCATTCTCGGTGATCATTAGTCGAGGCTATTTTAAGAGACACTCTATCATCAATATCTCACTCTATTAATGACAACGTAAGCTCAAGGGATGCACATTAATGAATAATTATAAACAATCAAATAATAATTCAATAATCGCAAATGCCATAAATATTAATCTTATTAATAATACGAATGTGTTCAAGTACATTGGTTCCTAATAATGATTGTCTCTAGGACATACATACTTTCAAATTCTAGGTGATTATATGGAAGGAAAGAAACAGAATAACTTTTGAGATAAAGAACATTATTATGTACATTTGAGGAATACTTTCTATTTTTAGTTTTTTTTATATATATCGAGAGACGAATCCAGGATTTTAAGATGATAGGTGGACCATCAGGGGCGGATCTAAGGGGTGGAAGCGTTTTCATCCAAACTCCCTCAATAAAAATTACACGATATATATAACGTAATATATTTATTTTTTATTCACATATATAAATTACTAATCTCTTAAGCACAAGACTAGAAGTTGGCTCAGTTGTTCAGGGACCTCAAAAGTTACTTTGAGGTTTCAAGTTCAAATTTCAAGCACTACATTTTATTTGCATTAGAAGAGGAGGGAAAATGAAGAAAATATAGAAAGGAAAAGAACGCGCAACAAAAGGTCAGCAAGGATTCGATACCTAGAACTTGAGGACTTTTAAGCCCAACGCCTAACCAATGCTCCACTCAATCTGGTTTAACCATGGGCTCCTTCCATTTATATTAGATATATTTATTAGAATTATACACATATTACATCGAGTTTAGTCGATGACTATGGATCCGCCCCTAGATACACCTATCATATTTCAGTACTTATAGAAATAGAATATTGTGTGACGTTTTTAGAGAATTATACAGTATTGTAATTTCCCTAATTTTAGTTTACTACTTATACAAAAGAGATTTTCCCACTATTAATAATAAAATTATTTACCTTTAAAGAAATAAGATTCACGGGTGAAATCATTGTGTACATTCAAGTTTAGGCATGTTACTTGGCATGTGATGACTGCGTTTACAATTTAAGGCACAAGGAAGATGAAGAGAACTTGAAGGAGACGTAGCAACTTCTGTTATCAATTAAAAAAATGGGGACACTTTTATATCTTCAGCTAACACATAATTAATGATTGCAGGTCGCTCCTCCACCAGCTGCATGACCCGTCGCTAACACACACGCGCAGGGAGTACAACATGGTCACTGACAGTCTAGCTCGTTTTGGTGCACAAATATCCGGCAGTAACATCATTTTTTTTGCAGAATCTCCTCCTTTTGTGCTACAGCTCCTTTAAAAGGACAGGGAAGGATCCTTAGCTGATAGTCTAGTTTCTCCTTTTGTAGTATAGAAGTTGCTGCTTCCAACATAGATATGCCTAACTCCTCTCGTTGTTGTAATGTTTTGTCTAGTTTTGAAAGGGAGACTGCCCTGGGGCACCCCTCTGTACTGCTTTAATATATCATAGAAGTAATCTTATTTGCTAAAAAAAAAATGGTCGAGATAAGTGGTTTTGCACCTTAGTAGTATACATAGAAAGAAATAAAAATGATGAACTTGTGTGGGTCCCACTATCCATGTATTGAGTCTAAACAGTGTGTTAATTGAATTAGGTTCCATCAATTGGAATAAAGGTTAGAGCTTGTTAATTCTTGGGACGAAATCACTCCACTATCAAGCCTTTTAATAGAACTTACACCAAAATTTACTTAAGAATAAACAAAAAAGAGATTCAATTGAAACATATATCTTTCTTTATGTCACATCTCAATTCGATTAGATGGAAGTTGACTTTATTGTGGTTTTCAATAGGTATAAAATCTGAAATAAATAGAAAAGATTGAAAAAAGAAGAAAAACATATAGTACTATTGTTTTCATCTGGCTAAGTTTTAAAAATAGAAGTATACAGTTTCTTTATAGGTAGCAATTACTCGTTATGAAGTATACAGTTTCTTTATAGGTAGCAATTACTATCTTAAAATTTATCAGTTTTTAAAATAAAAATATTTGTGCCGAAAATACAAACGGTGGAACTTATGGTTGGACTCACCGCCCGACCAATCAACAACTAAATGCTTCAACGCAATAACCAGGTGGTGAGATTTTTTCTCTCCTCATGCTTTACGCCTTGGGTAATTTGTAATGTACCTCCAATGTCGTTTCTTAACCGTCATCTGAAGGGTGGATAACGGTTTCTGTAAATGTCATTTTAGGCATTGTCATGAATTGATGACGGTTTTACCAACCGTCACAACATATGTGACGGGCATAAACCGTCATAGATTTGCTCGTTGACTTTGACTATTTCCCGGCAATTGCACGTTGACTGACTATTTCCCAATTTTTTTAAATTACTTCCGGGTATTTAAAAATTGTGGCGGTAAAATATTTGAATTTTATTAATTTAATATTTATTTTTAGCGAGAAATTTTTAAATAAATTTTAATTTTAATTAATTTAATTATAAAACAATTGCGGGAAAATTGATTTTGGCCCATTTTTTATTTAATAATTAATTAAATTAATTTTTTTTTGTTTTTTCAATAATAGTTAAATTGGTGGGAAAATAGCATATTGTAACTAAAATGTAACTAATTAATCAAATCATTTTAATACACAATATTGAAACATTTACGAATTGTTTTACAAAACAAAATGTTCCCAAATGTAACCAAAACAAAATGTTCCCATAAATGGAAAAAGTACAAATATTATCCAACCATCATGAAGGTGGCACAACTTCGGTAGTACGGAGAATCTTTGAAAAAATGATGCGCTCACTCAATCCGGAACTCATCAAGCTCATGCTATGAAAATACTTCTTTTTCATTGTATTGTTAAACACAATAGAGACCAATTAAAATTTCTAATCATAATTAGGCCATTCTAATGTAACTACATTAAAATATAATTCAACACGTTAGATCAATTATAATACACAATAAATATCAATTAAAGTATATATAGACAAGTACATAAACAAGAAATAATGTTAGATACTTACATTTTTTTGCAATGAGATAAATCATTCATGAGGTCTTTAATGAAATGCAACATATAGTAACCGCACTCGTATCCATTAGGCTGTTGTGGCACCTTAAAGCAAATTTAACCCAAACATTTACTTAACTGAATAAATTTGAACTTACATTACATGCAATTAAAGACTTGAATAAAATGAAGTACCTTAAGGTGATGAGAATGTCAACTCTCGGGCCTTGGGCGCAAGTCCGACAATCTTGTTCTATTTCATCTATGTAGAGCCCAATTTTGCTATCCCGTATTGTTTAGATGTTCCTCGCAAGGTATAAAGAAAAGACAGTTAGAAATAAATAAATGTGATTAAAAACCTTCGGATCCGTATAAAACAATAGAAGTTAATTACGGAAAGCTCAGACTTGTATTTTTTTAAGCAAAAGAAATTTCATTCATGTCGTGGCTGCGAACTAGAGACATCGTCAGTCAATTTAGTCGCCTCGCCAACGCATATTGGTTTCTCATATGTGATTTTATTATAAGTCTCATCATCGACCTTCAAACCGAGGGACAACCTTTCCGGAAGGAGCATGACCTCAAATTAATTATTCTCATCGGCCCCAAGTGTAGTATCATGTTCAAATCAGTAGAATTTTCAGAAATATTGCAGCTGTCCGAAACAGTCTTAAAGCAGCAATTTTCAGCCGAGAAACCAGCGACAATTGGGCTAAAAAATACAGCAATGATAAGACATCAAATATGCTCAAAATGCAGCAGTAAAATGTTTCTAAAAAGAGGTGTAAATGGCCAAGATTGCAGCAGCTGTTTGCGGCAAATGTAACAGTAGAATAATGGCTCAAAAGTGCGAATCACCCAAGTATTGCAAAAGAATCAAGGCCTCTCGAATCGGCGGCCAAAAGGAAACAAACCCATAACAAGAACTATTTAAAGATGACATGTATCCAGAATCTCAAGGTGCAGCAGGATACCACAACCATTGGTACAAGACATAAGATGGAAGGAATGAGTGGAAATACAGACCTTTAGACCATTTTAAAACAAGTTAATGCAAATACTCAACTAAACTTTCTCAGGTTCATAATTTAAATCACATAACACATAACACCAACGCAATATGATAGATCCTAGTTCATTTCAGCATCAGAAATAACATGTGTTCTCCAGTAAGTATTAGCATATCAAAACAGAGGTAAAACTTCATAAAAATCCTAAGCTAATTGCAAGTTGACAAACCCAAAGATAAAGACCATTTTTAGGATAATGCTTTAGGTTTTAAAAACTCTCCCTCAGAATACATAAGAATTTACACAGCAGTGAAAACAAATGTAAAAGGTAATGGGATCATTATTCTCAATATAGTCAACCATAATAAGTTCATGACTTGAAATACAGGATCCATACATCACTGTACTCAACTCAGTTACCTTAGGTTAAATAGACTAACTGAACTGAACATTAAACATTTAAGTCATTTTTTAACCTAAACAGAGACTAAGTGTCACCACATAAGCCATGCACAACACCTTCAAACCAGCTATGGACCTCACAAGTCAACACATACACCAAATAAACACAAACTGACCTTAGCTAACATATTAGGTATTTACCTATCCAATCTCATACAAATAGTCAACCAAACATGTGAATATAACAACTGAAACATTCTAAACTAATATTTGAGCAGCCCAGTTGCAAGTTCTGTAACTTCAAGTGATTCATACATGCTTATACTACCCCTAAACTAGAATGATAAGTACTTAACCTAATTAATCATGTTAACAGGCATCCTAATGAGCAACAAGCAGCAGTTAACTCTCTTAAACATGCTTAGGAATATCCTAATATATCAAACATCCACTAATCTTTTAATAGCATGGTTAACAGTCATAAAGATAACACTTAAACTTGTTGATAATTGATCAAACAATACTTAAACATGTTTAATAACTAATCTAATGAGCATAAACAACCATCAACATAATTAAACATGCTTAACAATGAGCCAAATGAACATAAACAACTATTAACATCCATTAAACATGCTTAATACTCAACCTAATGAACATAAACAATCATAATCTAACCTTATATACTTAATAACTAACCTGACATGTTCAAACAACAACTAATTTAAACTAAAACATGTTTAACAAGCACATAAACACATCATACAGATTATATTAAGCTAATTAACAAAAAAATAAAAAAGGAGTTGTGTTTACCTTGTGTGGAGGCACCCTAAAGATCGATTTGGCGCTTGTTATTCACTCAGGGGATCTCAACAACTCGCAAACACACGAAAAAGAGGGGTTTTAATAAACTGAATGTTAATAAAACTAAGTCTGGGTTCCCCAAAATGGTTGGATCTCAACTTAAGTTAAATTAATCGATTTATACTCAATTAAATCTTTCAATCAATGTGAATGCTTAATAATCACGTTTCGGACCCTTGATAATGTAGAAGATAGGCATGTATTTATAGGATTCGTCAAACCCTAACTGAGACCCATCGAATCGGTGTGGGAGAACTCCATTTTAGGGAGAAATTTCCCTCTAATGGGGTTCTCAACCAATAGAATTGAAGAGTTTGAATTGTAAATCGGACAAGAAGCAATTAATGCTTAAAGGAAAGCAAATCAGAGATGGGAGACCTCACCTTGGGGGTTAGGTGCTGGTGGTACGGTGGTACCATGTCGTGGAGGTGTGAGAGAGGAGGCATTAAATACTTTTCCTCTTCCGGCGAGGTAGAGAAGCAGAGAAGCAGAGAAGGCAACGTACACCCTTGGTCTCGCCATTTTTGGCAAAGAGACAAGAACGGCGCATCTAGGGTTTCGTATAACCCTTGGAAGAGAATGAGGAAAATGGGCGTTTTCCCCTTTCCTATAACTTAACATAAATCGGGTATGGGCTGTTTTTTACATGTTGGGTCGGGTCAACTCTATAAAATTGTCACACAACATATGATGGTGCAAATACCTATTATATGACTGTCATAATTTTATGACAGTTTAAATATCAATCACACAGATGTCATAAGTGTCTGTTGACCAAGAAGTCAAGGGAAAAACTATCACACTAAGTGACAGTTTAATAAACTGTCATACTCTGATTGTCACCGTAGGTCCTTTTTCTTGTAGTGTTTAATTTTGTTTAAAAAGTGGTGATGTAGGACATTATTATTTACAAAAGATTCAATGTCTAGGAAGTTGAATCTTTTGTATTCTTTTCGTTCCTATTTACGTGATATTATTTATTTATTAGTTTATTTAGAAAATAATGATACATTTGCTTATTTTTTTTAAAAAACTTTAGACTTTTGATTTTATAATGAATGAGAAGCTTTTATCGTTACGCGAATGTTATGACATATTTAAGATCATATGTTTCAAAGTCTTATATCCACACATATTATGTCATATTTAAGATTAAAAGTTTCAAAACAAGAATATGTACAACAACTAACCAAAGTTGGTTAGCCAGAAATAGAAAGAAAACAAAACAAAGAAAAACAAAAATAGATTTAACAATGGAGACAATAAAACAATCAACAACAAACCTAGTGTGATCCCACAAGTGGGGGTCAGAGGAGGATAGGATGTACGTAGATCTTATTTCTATCTTTGTGGGGTAGAGATGTTGTTTTCAGTAGACCCTCGGCTCAGAAGGATAGTATCTGGCGCAGGAATGTAAGAAAAGAGATAGCAAAATAGTAAGATATAAAATAAACGTGACAACAAATAGTAGTACACATCAAAGAATAAGAAACTACGTGATAACTTAATACTACTACTAGAAGAAAGGGGGGAGAGTAGTAGACTCGCCCCCTCTCTCCCCACACAGAAGGCAGCAACATTTAGCTATCTACTAACCTTCTACCCTAATACTAGACCTCCAAATCTTTCTATCTAAGGGCATGTCCTCAGTCAATTGAAGTTGTGTCATATCCTGTCTAAGCACCTCACCCTAGTTCTTCTTCAGCCTTACTCTACCTCTCATAAATCCTGCTATAGCCAACCGCTCACACCTCCTCTTCACATTTCTAAAACACCTCAGTCTCGTTTCTCTCATTTTGTCTGTAACATAATATACAATCTAAGAAATTTTAGTGCTTTGACTTTCTTCCACCTTTCACACCTCCAAGCTCTCACCAGGTTGTATGGAAATAAAGTCAGTTGAATTTCCTTTAGGCTTCCAGGAATGTAGATATATCTCAGTACAATTTTCAATTGCAGTTATCATATCAATATGTAGTGTTGATGCTGTTTTCTATAAACTAGAGTTGCAGCTTTAGCTAAACAAATGAAAATTTGTTGCATGAGAATGAGCATATATGAACATTAATACCACTCATACAATATTTCCTCACTTGTTGTCACTAAATTGTTGCCCATTTGCCTCAGATCAATGGAATTAGTATCATCAGTAATACCTGAATAAGCACTTCAGTTGTAGTTAACAAGTGTTGGTTCCTCAGGATTGTTGATATGTTGTCACTAGCATATCTGATTCTCAAGTTTGGTAGCTGCGATTTATCTGAATTGAATATTTTTCTAGCCATAGATGGTAACTCCGAAAAGTTATTAAACTGTTGTTCACCTGCAAATATCAAAAACAAAGTTAGTCAAAAAATCTGCTAGATTATCTCCTTCTCTGAATATGTGTTCCACATGCACTATATAGCCTTTCCTTATTTTGTTTATTTCATTCACCACCATAACAATACTTCAAGAGACCTCCAATTCTTCTTTGATAAACTTCTTTATTGACAATGAATCAGTTTCTAGAAGTAGAGGATACAAATTATGTGTTATGCAGTATTTAACTCTTTTTTATAGCTACTACTTCTGCAATAAGGTTGTTTCTATCGGTAATTATATGACCTGCAGCATGAATAAGATTTCCATCTTCATTTCTAACACAAAAGGCCACAACACTTGGACCTGAATTTCCTCTGAAAGCTCCATCACTGTTAGACTTAAACCACTTTTTTGTTGGCAATTCCTATTTCATTGTACTGCAAATGAGTTTTGGCCTACATCTTTCAAAGTAATCTCTAATCTCAGGCCACTTTTTTGGAACATTTTAATGAGGGAATACTCACTCTAGAAAGCAAATATATATTCATATTAATCTCGTGCATCACCTTATAAACAAACATAGACCCCATGCAGTTTTGTATTCCTCCACATTCATATTTGTCACATGATCATAGAAGGTACAACCTTATAAATTGGCTTTAGTTTGTAATGACAAGAGGCATTCCCCCAAGTAAGCACTGCCTATTTTACCTGAATTCCAACTAAATTTACCCAAGTAACACTACTAAAGGCAGTCCACACAGCTGAAGTTATTTCTCCAGGTAGAAACATGTGATCAATTGTCTACTTCTTAGGTTGTCTACATCAACAACACCTACATACTACATTAATCCCAATACTTGTCAAAACTTCATCAAAAGAACATTTAAATTTTCCAAGTCTCCATAAAAAATGAGATCTTGTAAGGAATACCTTTTATTCATATATTCTTGAATATTTCAGAGGGATGAGATCTATGTCTTAATAATTCCCAGACACTTGCAACTGCAACTGTGAATTTATGAGTACTGGTCATCATCCACCAAGGCTTATCCCAAAATTTTGAATTTTTCTTAACCTCCAGCTCAAATGTAATGTGATCTACTATCTCCCCAAAAAATAGTTGTTGTAATTTCATAGTATCCCATCCACTAACATCCATAAGTTTCTTGACATCTTTCATTTTTTCATCAATAAGAAATCATTGTGGTAAGACATCATATAAAGCTCCTAATTTGGTCCAATTATCAACCTAAAAATTAGTTGTATCACTTTTAGTCCTGCACTATATTTTCTGTTCAATATTTTTCCTTGCTTCATTAGAGAGAAAGATATACAGTGGACGTTCACTGACCTCATCACAACATGGGTTGTAGTTCGGGGTAGAAAATATCCATTCTTTCCACTTATGGGTACCCGAGGGGTTCACCTTTATGCACCAGCTGGGGTTCTAAGACAGTTCGGATGAAAACAAGATGTGCCTCAAGTCGGGGGTATGGGAGATTATGTGATCAACTATAAGGAGGATAAAATACGAAATGCCGGAAAGTGTATCCGAGAGTGAAGCAGTCGCCTCACATACCAGGTAAAGGAAATTACCACACACTGTGACGAGGATTACGAGGATTAGTTGAAAGCACAATTGCTAGGGGTTGTTGTTCCATGGATCAACCAGTATCAGTGGGTCAGCGACAGAGAGTCCAAGACCGAGATCAAAGTCAGACATATTCAGAGGCAGGTCGATAACCGGGATGCTAAGTACCTGGAAAAGATGGAAGCTGACAGGGAGACCATAGCGAGCTTGGAAGAAGGTTTGGGGTTTGCACACAGATGCCTAGAGGACCTGGAGGATCACATCAAAGGGTTTCTAGAAGATACTCACTCGATGACCTTTCAGGAGAAAGGGTACATAGATGATGCTATGATACTGGAGACGTATCAGCAGATCCAGGTTGCACTCCGGCAGGCCAAGAAGGCCCGGACAGAGGGGGGTAGACATCGACCACTGGAGGACAACCCTTATGATTTTCATTTATGCTTTTATTTTTATGATGTAACCCTTCGGGGAGATTATTATTATTATTAATGAAAATTATGAGAGCAATGATTTGACTTACAAATTGGCGCAATTCATGTTCAAACGCTAGAACAGTTCACAAGGCCCAAAGACGCGTTTAATATATTGCGACTATGTGTTTTATGTGCAAATATTTGCTTATGTGCTTCTTTCACGCATTTATATCGAATATGATTGATTTTATGTTTCGGGTATCACCCCAAAAGAAAAAAACAAGAATATGCCTTAAACTGCCGAAAACCCCATTTCCCCAAAATGAAACCTACTTACCTAAATCGTTTATATCTCCCAGAAAAATTTGACTTGCTGAGATGAATTCCCAATGAAGTTTGAGTGTTGATGTACCTGCAACCAGTGTGAACATCGAAGAAGAGAGCGAAGCTTTGCTTAGGAGAAGAATTGACGAGGTCGACGAAAGGATTGCCTTGGTCAAGGCAAAGCTGAAGGAAGTTGACCATTTACTGGTTCTCTCAAGGGAAGTGAGAAGTACCCCTATCAGGAAATCCGAAAACATCTGGAATAATAAAGTTTGAAACTAAGAATCAACCACTCAGGGAAGCTACCACTGTCGCATCTGCTGCCGCTCCTGAGAGCGATGAGATCTTGCTATCACTAGACCAGATACCTACTCGGTGGGCCGTTGCTCTTAAGGCCTAAACTTGTCCTTATCGGGTGACACCAACACCCGTAGTGAGTTCAGAGGTTTATGAGACCATGAGAGCAATGGGGATTGCACACCCCAGTGATGTGAGACTGCCACCGTGCGCTCCATCATAAGCGCACAAGAGATGTGCGTACCACATGAACCAACTAGGATATACCACTGATGAATGTGTGCCCCTAAAAAAGAATATTGTGCAATAGATCGACAACAGAACCATCCGCCTCATCTGGGGACCCTACTCCTTGTTGTCACATGATCCAATCACCGATATGGGAGGCATTGATGCCAAGATGCATCTGTGGAGGTATGACTTCACAATCTTCTAAGACTCATACACTGAGATGTTCAAGAAACTAGCCCCACAGAAAATATCAACCCCATCAGACCCTCGTGGAAACCCTCATCTTCCAGAGCTAGTGAAGGCTAGGGTTGTCCATACCGCTCTAGGGCCCTAGGCCACAACATTAAAGAATGCAAGGCATCGAGTTTGAGTTGGAGCAC
This sequence comes from Anisodus tanguticus, assembly GCA_034509755.1. Taxonomy (NCBI): domain Eukaryota; kingdom Viridiplantae; phylum Streptophyta; class Magnoliopsida; order Solanales; family Solanaceae; genus Anisodus; species Anisodus tanguticus. Next base: position 24,623,837 of record CM067550.1, on the reverse strand, counting down.
TTTATCGGTAAATGGGAGATTTGAGTAGTTATCCCTCCTCGTCATGAATTAGTGTAAGCCAAGGGCTAAATGTTCGGTTGTAAAAGTGACAATCATCCATGGCTTTATGAGAAAAGGCAATCTTTTGGGTAGATCTAGGCATCCCTAATGAATCAAATGTAATTCCCTTCCCTTTTACTTATAAAACAACTACGTTGTACCTGATGTTCCCTAGGTGGGATACGTAGGAAGCCCATATCGGGCATGGTCCCTGGAATTTGGGTAAGAAAAATCAGTGGGGGTAGGGTTTTATGTTATGTAAAATGAACATCGAACGAGCCTGACTTCCCCCGAAGGGATACATAGGCAATGTATTTAAGACTCGGTCCTTAATATAAAGAAATATTTGCTCCCCCTCCTCTTTCCCCTTTTTATAAATACATGTGGATCCAGCTAGCAGACCAATCATTGGGGCTGTAGTATAAAACAAGTCAATCGACCTCCAAAATTACCAAAATACCTTTACAAACCTTAAAATACCAGAACGGAGAATCAATTGAATATTCGCATATGAATATGTCAACCTATGTGTTTAGTTACAAATTATGTGTTATCTTTCATTTAATTTATTCGGCTAACGTACTAACGTCATCTGCCTTTGAGTTATTTTTCTCTTAACAGATGAGGTTAGTTCGTGTCGTGACACTGGCTTACTATACAAGATCAAAAGCAACAACATCGTCCCTGGCCGAACAAAATCCAAAGGAAATGACTGGTAGTTCAGACAATGAGAGAAACGTTAGGAACTCTAGGTCCCTTGTACGGCGGGAAATGACTCATACTGAAGATACCGTAAAATGCTGAAGGACATTCAGGAGAAAACGTTCAGGATGGAAAATGCTCAAATTGCTCGAGAAAAGAAGATGGAGGAAAGAAGGCCTTCATTGCCCTTCCCATCTCTATTTTCTCTAGTTCTGGAGCACTTCCCAAATCACCCTGCAAGAACTGACCCAAATCATATATGTACTTCGTACCAAACCCCTCCACCCATAAATGCCATCCATATACCCGGGACCACCCACTTTGTTCAGGTCCCCGTAATCACTAATACCACCACACATCCAAATGTCACCACTCACATTCCTCACAATAACCCAATGTGCCAAAACATCTCCTTCCAAACCCAGTCACTTAAAGCCTCTGTTGGCCAGAATGTAGCAAACTGGGCCACTATGAGATGGAGAAGGCTTGGAAGGACGAATATGAGAGGTTAACTGAAAAGATGGAAGAAAAGTTAGCCCAAAGGCATAGAGCAAAAGTTTAAAGAAATCGCCTGGGATTCTCGAAAAACTTTCGGGTTGAGTTATGATGACTTATGCATTCACCCGGATTTGGATATACCAGAGGGATTCAAAATGCCTAAGTTTGAAATGTTTAATGGGTTGGGAAACCCGATGAACCATCTATGGTCATACTGTGATCAGTTAGTAGGAGTCTGAAATAACCTAACTTTAATGGATCACACAGGAGCGACCCAGGTTCAATGTGTTGATCCCTGCTCCGTTCATTGCACAAGTAGCCTCGGATGTCATCAAGCCACCCATAAAAGAGTTCATTGTTGACGCGGACATTGCACACGGCATGACCAGTTCTGGGCACTGTTATGTGCCTGAAGAGTTAGCTTAAGAGGGTATGAGAAAGAAGAACAATAAAACTACCAATCACGGAAGGTGAAGCCGAAAACTTCTGGTGCAGAATGCAGCTCAAGGAGTATTCCATTATTGAGCACTTAAAGAAGACTCAGACATAGATATCAGTGTTAGCACTATTGATGAGTTCTCCCCAACACCACATGGCATTGATGAAAGTGTTGGATGAAGCACATGTTTCGATCGGCACAAGTGTTGAAAGTCTGGCTACCACTATAGCCCATATCATGGGAGATTACCTTATATCATTCAAGAAAGATGAGTTTCCCAAAGAAGGATTAATGCATGACAAAGCATTGTACATCGTTGTTGAGTGCAAAAGCAAGATCATAGAGCGGGTCCTCATAGAAAATTGGGTCGGACATAATATTTTCCTAACGGCCACGCTAGAACAGTTGGGATATGATATGAGAAAGATAAGAATGAGCCATACAAATGAGAGAGGATTCGATGGGGCCTAGAGCGATCTGATCGGAGAGGTCGATCTATGCATCCAAATGTGACCTGTCGAGTGCGTCACCTAGTTCGCCTCTGTTTTAATCTTTGTCTCTTCACTCTGCTTTTCTTTTTTCCCCCTAGATTGTGTGGTTAATCTTTATGCATTTTATATACTTATTTACATCACTTTATTGATAGTCTCGGGTGCTTTCTAACACGTATATTTGTTTTCTCCCTCTCATTGCATGATCATGGCTCGTGGAGGCTCACATCCCTCTGGTTTTACGCATCAGTCGAGTTGTTGGGCCCTCAATTTTTCCATCAAATTAGTGAGCTTGAAGGTCCAGACATGGTAAAACTGGCTAAGTATTTGCAAAACGACTCAACCATGGGTAAAAATGGTAGAAGGTCCAGTCATGGGTGAGAATGGCCTGAAAAATAAGATTTTCTTTTTAAACGGTGTTTGGTGGGCCGGTATACCCACCTACCCATTCACTTTATTTTATTTATGCTTGTATTTTCTATTTGTAAAAAACATGAATATTATTAGAACCATTATATTAGAACCTAATTATAAGAGTTGCTATTTTTTATCCGCTTTAAGTAAAGGAACCCATTTTCTTAAGATAGTAAAAACAGTTTTAAAAATTTCCGGTCATTTTTCCTATGTTATGTCTTAAATAAATTTTCAAAAAAACGATTCGCTTAAAGTTTGAATTGAAATAAGTTGGACTAGACTTGTAATTTTTTTTTCCAATCGGTATGGGTTTTAAATTCAAGTTTGGAATTAATCCTAACTAAGTTTGTGGTTATTTTCTTCTTCTAAGTAGGAAAATCCTTTATGTTTGGGTTAAGAGAACAAACTCTTTAATGGTTGACCTCAATTAAAATAAAGATACATATCTTTGATATTTTACTACCTATTTTAAAGATGCAATATTTAGAAGAAAAATGAATAATTTTGCTATATTTATGAAAGGAAAAGACTTTGCACTTCAAAAGAATTTTTAAAGAAAAAAATATTTCATTTTTCAAGTGTGATAAACTATTTTGGCGGAAGATTTTTGAATGACAATTATATTTTATAATATTTTAAACCTTAAGCAACTTTAAGCAATTATGTATTATAAGACTTGTAGTCAATCGTATTCTACATATCCTTAACATCGGGGTGCCTAACACATTCTCCGGCGATCATTTGAATCCTTACCCGAACTCTGGTTTGAATTTAGGATTTTTCTTTAACTTTTGAAAAACCCTTTTAAATATGGTTTTCCTAGTTTTCCTTATAAATTAGGTGGCGACTCTAAAATAAATAATTTCAAGAGTCCACAAGTTTATCCAGTAGGTTTTATGCCCTACGTAAAAGTGAATCGTAACAGTTGACTCCGCTCATTCTTGCCTTGTGTTGGAATGTGGTGATTGTGGTTAAGCTCTTAAGCTTGTTCATGTTATGTATATATAGAATTAGTTGTCGCATTTTTCTTGTCGAATCCAACCAAGATGATGTAAATCAAACCCCTTACCTAATCTCTCAAGTCGAGACAAGAAGTAGGACTCCGGAATTGCCCAAGGTTAGCCTTCAACACACGGCTCATAGCATGAAGATGTATGGAGTATGGAATGACGTATGTGACAACACTTGATCATCTAAGAGAGTTGTACTTTATTCGGCCTTACATGATTGGTCTTGGCCGAGGCCTTGTTTAGCTATTGTCTTTAATTTGTTATCTTTACCTTCTTAGCTTAGCTACTAGTTTACTTAGGACACCATCAAGTCATGTAATAACCCTTAGCTACACCTTAGGACACATTTAATAAGGGACGATGACTAGGCCGAGAGAAGCCTCATCCAATAGTGACATGTACACAACAAAGAGAAGTGAATGCTCCATCTAGAAGTGTGGTCTTCAAAGTGAATGATCCGTGTATGGATTTCCTCAATGGGAGGATACCAAGACACGGTTTGGAGAAGCCAAGGGGTTGGACGAATTCCTCCCTCCACAATCATCTAAGGGCCATGCATCTCAACACTATCCAAGGAGTTCATTCAAGTGCTAACTAATTCATGCATGGAAGCCATCAAAGAGGTTCTAGAAGCACATTGTATCTAGATGGGAATAGCCCCTTGGCCGATGACATTTCCCCTCCCCCCCTTTCCCACCTAGTCGACTAACTGTGTAGTTTATGTCTTTATGTTTTCCTTCTATAAGGGTCATTTCTCAACTATAAAAGGAACCCTTAGGATATTGTATTAATCAGTTGTTGTTGAATGAAAAACTTGAGTGTTAACTCAATTTAGCTAAGCATTTCAATCCGGGATTGTTATACTTAGTTGATCCTCCGGGAGGGTCGCTTGGTTCTCTGGGAGAACCACCATTGTGTCGAAGGTTTCGATCACCCTTTCTAGGTTAGTCTTGGGCATTGCGGTCAACAAACCTCAAGCTAGTCCTTGTGAAATTGATCACAATATCTTGGAGCCCACACGAGCAATTAACTCCTCGTGTTACCATCCAAGGACCCATATCGACCGAATTGTGACTTGGTTTGTGTCTCGGATTGTTTCCAACAATCCGTATACAATCCATGCTCCAATTACTTGTCCCTCCACATTTATACCTCCCATAACACCTCATTACCATCTCCACAAAAAGGCCTTCATCCAAAACCAAACGCAACTCCTCACAAATACCACTAAACACACCAACGTCTCCATCAAACGTCTCTATCGGACCCTCATTGCCTAAGGTTATTTCCGCAACCTTAGCTCCACTAAAATACCAAACCACCACCACCACCACCCTCTCCATCAAGACCTTCGGGACCACCTCCTAAAATACCAACTCACGCTTTTAAGCCAAACCATCCGAAACAACCTTCAACTACTACACTGCCTACCTTTCCGATAAATCGAGAACCCCATTTTCCTTGTCTGATTTTGGGACAACCCAAATCTCACCAAGACCCAACCACTTACCAACTCAAAGCCCTCCGTACTTACATCAGATTTTATTAAGAAATATAACTATTGTTATTTAGTGCATAGCAATTCATATTCTTGTCTTAATGAAATACAGTAGAAACTCTATAAATTAATGCTCTTGGGACCACCAAAATTTATTAATTAAAAGAGATATTAATTAATTGATAAATTAATAATTATTAATTTATATTAATTAATACTTTATCAATTTATAGATAAATTTATAATGAAATATCCAATTTACAAACACCCTTCAATCTTCCACTTCATTATTGTTCAATGTACTATATCAAATGAAGCACCTTTCAATCTCCCACTTTATTATACTTCTTGTGTTCAATGTACTACTTTATGGATATTAAAAAATATTTCCTATATAAACACAAGATCAAATCATGCTAACACAAACAATGGATGTCAAACATGTCCTGAACTACCGAGAAGAAAATGTAGTTGCACAGTTGTTGACTGATGAAGAAATAATTGAGAGTGTTATGGGAACTGATAAAGGTGATGAAGATGATGATGAAAGTTCTACAGTAGAGCCCCCCTTTGCGAAACGAGGCTATTAAAGCGGCAATCACATTGAATAATTTCTTATTGAGCTATGAGAAAACAACACTAGAAATTCGTACAATAATAATAAAAATTAGAGATGAGATTCAATGTGACATTGATTTCAACAAAAAATAAAAGACAATTGAGTCATTTTTCAAGAAGTCTTCATAAATCACTCATGTATTATGTAGTATATAAGGAATTATTAATTTATATTTTACATCGGGTCTATATGAGTAATCCAAAAATGTATTATCTTATAATTTTAGCGAATTATTAATTTAGCACGTTATTTCCGAGTCGGGACCGACTAAAAATATTATCTAAAAGAGTTTATTAAATAATAGAGTATTAATTAATAGAATTTCTACGGTAGTGTTAATGTTGTCATCATCCGGAACTAGTTTCTTGTGCTTGTCACTAATCACCTCATTGTCACATATATTACCAACCTTAACTACTAATTACAAGTTGACGATCTCTGTTACAGGTGAAATTCAATTAAACGACGAAATTAATTTTCTTTGAAAATGCTTCAACCATCAAGTCAATTTTTTTTTCATTTTACTCTTAATATTATTTTTGAAGAGTACAAACATCACAATTATAGATAGATGTCACATAAATAGAGTAAATATTCAATAAAGAGATTATATCTTAAGACATACATAAGCATAAATAGTAAAAAATCACTCCTAATTGTTGTTTTTCTTAACGGACATGTAAAAGAGAATCAGGACAAAGAATTTGAGGGGGGGGGGGGGGGGGGGGGGGGAACTGTGTAATCTGATTTAAAATACTATTACGATTAGATTTTGTACATCTTCAAATACAATTTTTAAAGTGTTGAATAAGAACAAGTGGGAATAGTATCAAAACCCAAATGAGCTAGTACTTTAGTTGCAACATCTAGATTCTTTGATTGCATAAACTATTTCTTATGTAAGTATTTTGATAAACCTGAGTACTTTTACTATGAAAAAGATTTGGAGATCTTATAATAGAGGAACATTGTCAAATTTATTCATCAGAATAAACGGTAGGGCCTTTTTTCCATTATTTTCATAAAAACATAAACTTAGGTCTTCTTTAATTTCAACTACGAGGGATTTGAATCCCCTTCCTTACAAGAAAATATCTTCAATACTCCAACAAAAAAATTATAATTAAGAATTGACTCCCCTCCATTACAAGAAAAAATCTTGAACACCCAACAAAAAAGATTTATAAATCCTATCTATTATTGAGCCAATAACTACTCAATAATTTCCCCCTTTTTGATAATGACAAACATATAGCAGCTTCATATATCTTCATTTGTCCTTGATCGACTTCTTCAATCTTTCTCAGCTCTGGATCTTCTTGCTCCTTGGGCTCATCTCCTATGTTGACAATATTCCCCCTCATAACCAACTCCATGTTGTTCTAACACTACAACTTCGTTTTGATACAACTAAGGCTCACTATACAAGATTTTAAGCTTGCAGTAGTTTCACCCTCGAACACAACAAGTTTGTGAGCTTGCTAAGTCGCATGCTAGGACTTTACTTTTTATTCATTGCAGCCTGCTAGATGGCTAGTAGCCTACTTAATATCCTAGGGACTAACCTTTCACTCTTTTCAACCCTATAGACGGCTAGGTTATGTGGAACATGATTGTGTCCAATATGCCTCTTCAAGGGACATTCTCATGTATGCCCTATTCAAAGATATTTCTTTAGTGATATGTAAGGACGAAGTTTTCTCAATATGTAGGACATATGTTCATTTCCCTTATACCTCCCTATTTCCAATGTCTTCTGATAGGACTGAGTATTTTTTATAAATAAGAACCAGTCTCTTTACAATGTATCCTAAGCGACAACTGGATATTTGTGTAGCTTTCACTCTTCACCATCTTTGACCACCTTCCATACTTATGTGGTCATGGAGTGTCTGTGCCTAATATATCTAATGTTAGCATATAAATTGTATGAATATGAACTGATCTTCCCCTTTTGACATAATCAAAAAACAATTGTATTAACATGCTCCAGTGCATTCAGTAAATATCAAACTTATGGCCACTCAGATTGCATTATCATGAACATGTTTGTCATGCTTCAAACCTGAGTGAGGTGGATCGGTACACAATGCCTTAATCTGACCAAACGAACCATCTATATGTGAACAATGCAACTACTGATTAACCTGAATCGAATGGTATAGTAAGATCTATGAACATCTGAATAATATCTATGGCATATATATATATATATATATATATATATATAAGTGGATCATTGGGCCTGTAAATATGTGACTGATATAATATGACTGTCTATGAAGCCTCTAAGATGACTAACACTATATAACTGTCATACTATCATAACAGGGCTCTGACCTACCCATAGTATCTATCTCGACTCGGTTCTAGGTATAAATGGAGCTCATAACTAACATTTGAATATCTGCGTTGCCTAGCAAGGAAGTCCGCCAACCCGTGCATCTAAACCTGCAAAATGAATATAACACCTCCTAACAAAAGGGACCTGAGTAAAGAAGGAATTATACTCATATGTAAGACAATCAGGATAGCATATGCAAATACTGAAACTCATAGAAGATGCAACTAAAACATAATCAGATGAGAACAATAGAAGGCTAAGAAATAACCTAACGAATCACATATCAAGTCTTTCCTATATTTAGTTTATTCTGAACATTCCTCTAAATCACGTTGAGTATATCTTTAGATTGCTATTTGTAGCAATGTTCTGGGATCGTTCATATGTTATGTTCTCCCTCTTCTTCCTTCTAAACGAGTATGCCATATAGGCCATGTGTGAAATGCATAATATAATATAAATACAACGACGTGCACAAATGAAACATAACAAGGGTGGCACTTATGCGTAAGAAAATCAAACCATCCATAAGGCTCACCTCTATGTGGGTTGGACTACACTTACACTCAGACAATCCATAGCCAACCTCTACAAATCACCTATGCATTTCGTTAGATTGTCCATAGGGCTCGTGCGATATGCATATGCAAGTGTCATATAAATTATACCATACCAAATGATGATTTAAGTGTCAGGAATTCTTATTCATTAGCTTATGGAAAATATTACACGTGATTCAATATGAGGTCATTATCTTATAGACTTTCTTCTCTTAACATATAAGACCTGGACATCTCGAGTAGAGGAATTTGAATATCTCGACTAGAGGATGAGGTAGATAAGATCACATGAAAACCCCAATATGACAAGAACAATACAATATGGAACTGGGATTTAACCAGTCCCAAAACAATCTAAACAATAAAATTTGGTTGTTCTAGGAGTCTAGCCTTAACGTAGTTGTCATTATAACTTTTCTCAGCATATTACTTGTGAAATTACTTGTTCTCAATTGAGTATACATCTCTACATTACTTGTGTGTATGTGGAGTGCACCATCCCCCTTAGAAAAGACTTATGGGAGGACCTACAAGGCCTATCTGATAGCATTAAGGGGATCTTGGGGGTCATAGGTGATTACAATGTGATCACGTGCCCCGAGGAAAAACATGGGGGTGCACCCTATCACATGCATAAAAGCATCGATGTTGAGAAGAAGTGGGGTTAAAGCATCCAACAACGCATCCAATTAGTTGACACCACATTCTTAATGAAGGATTGAGAATTAGTTGGCTAGGGACGTACTTTCATTGGAAATTTTTTAGAATGTTTGACTGATTGTGGATTAATTGATGCAGGTTTTATAGGTGGCCAATACACATGGTGTAACAACTGGGGGGGCACCCTAGAATTGTGTGGAAAAGGTTAGACAGACTACTATACAATGAGGAATGGCTTGACAACTTCAACAATACCACTGTAACTCATCTCTCCAGAACAGGGTCAGACTATGCACCTTACTGGTCAACATGGAAAGAGAGGCCATTGATACCATCAAATACTTCAAATTCCTGAATATATGGTGTGGGCAAAAAGAATTCATGAACATAGTCAAGGAAACATGGTCCAAACCAACACAGGGGACTTCTATGTGGCAATTCCATAGTAAGATGAAAGCCCTTGCCACTAAGCTAAGCAGTTGGTCTAAAGAAGAATTTGGGAATATGTTCAAAATACAAAAGAGGCTAACAAAAGTACTCTCAACAAGGCAAGAGCTGACTTTACTAGACTACTTAAAAATTAGGAGGCTATCCTCAGACAAAGAGCCAAAGCTAAATGGCTTCGGGAAGGGGATAAAAACACAACTTACTTCCACAAGGTGATCAATGATAGAAGAAAGAAGCTCTTCATCCAAAATATCATGGATAATGATGGACATGAATTAGAAGGACATGCTTAAATAGTAGATGTTGTTATTAAACACCTTGGAAGCTTATTTAACTACCAGGAATGTAAAGAAAGTTTCAGAAGCTTGGATCATATTCCTCAACAGATCAATGATGAGATGAACATATCTCTTATAGCTAAGCCAACTAGCCAGGAAATATGGGAAGCAATAAAAGGGATGGACCCTGATAGTGCTCCAGGACCAGATGGCTTTAGAGCAATGTTCTATCAGGTCTGTATTGACATCATTATGAGTAATCTTCACAATGCTATAGTTTAATTCTTTAGAGGAGCTCCAATGCCTGTGTATGTATCACATACTTGCTTGGTGATTCTCCCAAAATGTCCTCAACCCCAAACATTCTCTAATTTTAGACCTATAAGCTTGTGTAACATTTTAGTAAGATAATCTCTAAAATCCTCAATAACAGAATTAGAAAAATCCTGCCTCAAATAATCTCCCCAAACCAGAGTGGTTTTATACATGAAAGATCTATTACTGATAACATCTTACTTGCTCAAGAATTAGTCCAAGACATTTCTAAGCATGATAACATTGTTCTTAAACTTGATATGGCTAAAGCATATGATAGGGTTTCTTGGCCCTATCTATGTAGAGTCATGAGAAAATTTGATTTTAATGAAAACTGGATTGACATTGTTTACAAACACATCTCTATTAACTGGTACTCCATTATTCTAAATGGAGCTAGAAATGGTTTCTTTAGATCTAGTAGGGGTTTAAGCAAGTGGACCCCTTGTCCCCTACACTCTTCATTATTTGTGCTGATCTATTGTCTAGGCTGCTTAATAACCTACCTGCAGCTGAGAACTATACAAGCTACTAAAAACCACAAAAGGCCCAAGAATTACACATCTTGCTTTATGTAATATTGTTCACCTTAGGTAAACCTTCTAATTTAAGAAAAGTTTTGAAGTTACTAACGGTCTAGGAAGATGTTTTAGGCCAACTTATCAACAACCACAAAAGTTGTGTAGTTGTTGCCCCCAAAACAAACATAGAGCTAAAGTTCATAGGGTTACTCACTTGACAGGGATGCAAAGGAAGGAGTGGACCATTAAATACTTGGGTTGCCAACTATTTGTGGGAAGGATGAAGATAGTCTTCTTCTCAGAAATTGTTCACTCCATCTCTAAAAGGATACATTCATGGCATGCAAAGTTCCCATGCAAGATCACATTAATTAAACATGTCCTGTTAGCAATGCATGTTCACTTACTTGCAGCTATGAAGCCCCCAAAAGGGACATTTGAGCAACTAGAAGGAGCTATTGCAAGGTTCCTTTGGAGTGACAATGAATAAAATATGAAGTATCATTGGTGTAAGTGGTTGAAGATGTGCCTGCCCTATAAAAATGGGGGGGGGGTTGTATTAAGAGGTTTAAGAGATGTCAGAAAGGCCTTCATTGCAAAATAGTGGTAGAACCTGAGGACACGAGATGCATTATTGAAGGAATACATGCTGGCCAAATACTCTTCAACAAGCAATATCATCATTAGAAATGTGGTGGGGGCTCAGTCTCAGACCTAGAGAGCTATCAGTAACATAAGAAAACCTACGGAAGAATGCATTATTTGGCAAATTAGTTAGGGAGATGTGTCCTTTTGATAAGAAAACTAGTCAAGGGAAGGAGCTTTGTACAAATTATTGCCAGCAAATTACAACCCCATCAACTGCAGACTAAATGAAGTCTTTTTCAACAATAGGTGGAATTGGAACAAAGCAGGCTATAGGGTACCTTGGGTTGTAAAAACTAGTATTCAACGCATATATGTTCAGTTTACAACTAACAAGAAAGACAAGGCTATCTAGACCTCCAATCCTGAAGGAAAGTTTACAATTTCCTCTACTTGGGAGTTATTAAGAAAGAAAGCAAATGGGGACTGGCATGATAAGAGAATGTGGAATAAAAGATGCCCCACAAAAGTAAATTTCCAACTATGGAAAGTCATCAAGAATAAACTTTCAACTGATAACAAAATTGAAAGATTCAAAATCCATGGCCCATCCATTTGTTGCTGTTGTAAAAAACATAAGATAGAAACAAATAATCATTTATTTGGTCAGAGTGATATTGCTCAAGACATGTGGGTAGGAATATGTCATCCCTTGGGTATAGAAATTCAAAACATGCCTCTTAGGCCGATGTTGGTTAATTAAAAGCATGAAATCCAGTGTTTGTGCTGGTTAAAGGAGTTATTCCCCACATAATATTCTAGGAGATTTGGAAAGCTATCTACAACATTAGATCCAGTTATATCATCTTTAATAAATCTATATCAATCAGGAGCATTCTTACTCATACCTTCCAAATCATCAACTTACCTTTTCCACTCTTGAATGATTGGATATTGTTTTACAGGAAATTAGAGGGAAACTCCTTCAAGATGAGTGTGAAAATAATCAAATGGCACCCTCCACCCATTGAGTTTATTAAATTAAAGGATCATAAATGTCAAGTGGTTCATACATATAATACAAATCTAGGGAAAGGCACTAGTAAATGGGAAGAAGCACGGGCTCTACAATATGGTGTGGAGTGGTGTATAACAATAGGAGAGGAGAAAATCAATCTTGAATCTGATTCACTACTGCTAGTCCAAGAAATACAAGACAAAATTAAAACACCATAAAACATAGCTCAAACTGTTAACTGGCTGTAGACAACAATAATTCCAAACTAGTTCCAAATCATACATTGCCTAAGAGAGGAAAATTAGGTAGCTGATAAATTGTCTCAACTAAGTCACTTACAAAATGATATTATCTCCTACAACAACTTCAATTAGCTTCTAAGAGTTGTGTGAGGCATCCTTAACACTGATAGATGAGGTATGCCCTCCATTCGAAGCAGAGCAAAGCATAATAACGTGTACCAGTTTGACCCACCTTGAAAATCTAACTTTTAGTTGATTGTTTGCATTAGTGTTTTCTTCTTGTAATACAAAAGGCCATATAACTAACTAAAAAAATGTTCTGTCCTTTGTACATAGGTATCACGCATCATATATTATCCCTCCCCCCTCATTTTTTATTTGTATAGAAATGAGTCCTTCCTACCCCATAGAGCATGCATCATTTAGACATATTAGGACCATTGTTAATAGGATTCGGCCAACACGCATCAAAACTGGGCTTGTCTAGTTTCATCTTAGCATAGGGGCAAGTTTTATGTCCTCCCCTTCATGTATTATCTTTTCAAACATTAATAAAATACCACCCAGGTTCTGATTTTGGAAATGGGTAGTTCCCCTAAAAATGAAGGGATAGGTAACCATCAAGTATAGGTGCAGAACACTCATGACAAATACTAGGGGCTCTACAAGGCCATACTGAAGCTTGATACCATATAAATGATTTCACATGAAAGGAACCAATAATCCTTAACTATACAACTAGAAGATTCATGACAACTTGTTCTTTAGAACCTTATTTGGAGAGAAACATATGATAGATTTCATGTCAAGGGAGGCGAATTATCATAGACATTATGCACTTACTGTTATTATGATTCATTACTCAAAACTTAAAAGAAATTGAATATTAGTTCTATTCTTAAGCTTTTTATATCTATTCTCTATAATCGGCCAAATGTGGCCCATATGCCTAACATATTGGAATAGACCATCGAGGTCTAGCTGTAATATCTCAGACCTTTAGGAGAACACATAATTCATATGAAGCTCGTTTAGGAGGGCAAGCATGGAAAAAGGTTTCATCTACTTAATATATTGATAGTGTAAAAGGAGGTACTATCATGAACCTATGGAATTTGGAAGCTATCCGTGATCTTAAGTACAACGTGATCCTATGGGTGCTTCACAATATCACTTGAATTGTCTTACTCTAGTGGGAGGATTAGGATAACTATATTGATATGTTTTATATAAGGAAGTATTGTAACCCAATAACAATCATCTAAAGGCTTACTAATAGGATTCAACTTATGTAAGGTACTATAACCACCTGTCGATCATCTTAGAAATCAATTCTATGAACCGAACATATGAGTGAATTATAGACTTTTAGGTACATAACATAACCCTTATTGACTCATAAAACACTTAGAGAGAAGTTAGAGATTTCCATAGTTCTTAAACCCTATAGTTCATACAAGAGAATCAATAACTGCACATCGTACCATAGTAGAGAAAGAAGGAATAGCCTTAAATACCTCAACTCAATCCTTTGAATTTCTATGATGAGTTAATCCTTTCTATATATACTTAATCTGGTATAGATAGGCTAATAACTGTCACTCCCCAAACCTGTGGAGGCGAGACCAACACCCTGTACCTTACTTGACTGAGTATACCAACCTATGTACAAAACCTTAACATAATAGAACATCTCAGGCTGACAAGGCCAAAACATACAAACCCTAAAGATAAGAAAGATATGACAACGTCGATTAATGAACAACCAAAAGGTATATATACATAGGCCGACAAGGCCACAATACATACCGATACATGGACATCAAGGATGACAAGGCCATAACACATACTATACGTACAATATATGTTACAAGCCTCTAGGAGTATATCATGTAAGATATGATCGGGAAAGGGCCGTGACTATCCATAAGGTCTACACATCATCATAACCAAAACTTCTAGACTTGGCTAACTCTGGAAGACATGAAGCTCACTGATCAACCGCTGAATACAATAAATCGCCTACTGAGAAGGCATATTAAACTGTTTACCTGAACCTGTAGCATGAAAATACAATGCCCCCAACAAAAGGAATGTTAGTATAGAAAGAATATATTGTATATGTGAGGTGACTGAATAAATATGTGAAAGAGACATCAGGTACAAAAAAGTAGAGGAGACAACCTGGTGATGTATATGCCACTTAGGGCTAGCGTGCATATGAGTATAACTCAGTGGTATATATATATCATAATGTCCACAACTGCAGTGGTGTATATGTAGCAATAACGTCCCCGATTGCAGTGGTATATGTAAATAATAATAACATCCCCAACTATAGTGGTACATATACATAGTAATAATACAAGAGTAACACTTAGGCTCATTAGTTCCTTCAAGATATATTAAACGTTCAGAATGACATAAGGTTGTTAATCTTCGGAATGAAGTTACAAATGTGACTCATAACATACGTTTCTCAATATAGAATAAAGATCAACCATATGGTATGAAACTCAACCAACAGAATAACATGGAATGCTGGACATGTGAAACTCTCAGATAACATGATTTGGGTATTTATGATAAAACGTTTCTTTTGAGTTCATTTTGAAAGACAACAAACGAAAAGGATTCATGCCAAAAAAGACAAAAGGATAGCCATTACATACCTTTAGTGTCGACTCTACCAATGATATGAACTCAAATTTCTCTACATGTTAATCTACAACAAACGATAAAGACTCTAGTGTGAAACTAAGGAAAAACACAACAATGACACAATGAGCGGCAATCTCACTATACGATTAGCTAAACAAAGTTTCTCCATGACCTCCTTTCTTTCAAAGCTCAAAACAACAACCACAACACATACATAATCATAACTACAACTATAACACCTTAACACAACAAGAACAACCCTAAATAAAGCTCCACAATAACCAATACTTGGTTTATCACTTTCGCTCGCCGTTCCATAAATTCTTATCAAAACAACACATCCACAACTTGTATAAGGTCATACACATGAACAAAGGTGAAACCATTACCCTGTCTATCAATAACAAGCCCTTATCCACCTTATTTCACTTTGAAAATAGCCCGGATTCAATAACTAAATGGAAGAGAGGAGTCACATTATCACCATGAGATTAATGAAAGGTTATCTATGTCACAAACTTGGTTTAACTTACATTGATTATGGTAGAACTCTTGGAGAGGATCTTGAGAGCCTAAGGATCATTTTTGGATGAGAGGAGTGAAAATGAACTTTCTACCATTTAGAAAAAATATATAAGGATTCCACCACCCTAAATATGGTAGGAAATACGGTCTGTATTTCTTAACTATATTTCTATCAAAAACTTCCCAAGCTTCTAGTATGAAATATGATGGAAACTTGACCAAGATACGATCCATAAAATGTTTATACGGTCCGTAGAAATAGATCGCATTTCTTCCCACTAAATTCTCACATTATGTTAACTTCTACAGTTGGACCGTGACCGTTATACTATATGTATCACACATATACGATCTATACTTGGACCATATTTCACCCTATTCGACAAACTTTGACGAAACTTATCTTCTTCAATTTTATTTAACCTCTAATTCTTACGAACCCTCCTTAACACTGTTTTTAACCATCCATAACTTATGAATGACCTTAATACTCTATGTTCATTTTGATTAACTAATACATATTCTAACATAAAAATATGGGGTGTTATAATATCATCATAAGCAATAGTCCAACATGCTACAACTATACCAATAATATCATTAAGGGTATGATTATCTAGTATGTGTTTATAATTTTTGGGTAATAAAGTTTGGATTTTGGTACCGTGAGCCTGGGGTTGGTTTTGGATGTCTTGGGATGATTAAGGGCTAAGTCTTTGTGTTGTATATTAGCTTTATATTGATGTATAGTCCATGCATGTTAGACTACAACTACTACGAGGCACTTCGGAAGGGCAAGGCGGATGTGGAGGGTAGACCGTTCATGGCTCTTGTTCGACTTTGAGGTAGTCTACGATTTACTTTCACTAGACTCCAATAGAAGTACGCAAATAGTTATAAATATTTAAAGGTATTGGGCGTGTTTGGGGGGGTCTCACTCAAACGGTTGCGATGAACATTTGAGTGGGAACTTGTGTTGAACTGTGATGATAGGTGATTTGAGAAATCATCCTTATGTTGGTTCCGACTGCTGATTGATTGGGCTTGTCGCCATTATGTGGGCTCATCACCATATTTTCTATTGATATATTTATTCATCACACATGCTTTTGATATGATATCCTGATTTGTACTTGGATTTTATGTGTTATTGAATTCGTGAAAGAATGTGATATTTCATCTCTATATTTAGTTGCATCTCATTACATCACGACTTCTTGTCTTGAATTGTCATTTGCATTCATACACTCTTGGTTCTGATGATGTTGATATTAGAGTGGTATGAAAATGTTAGTGGTTTAAGAGACCGGGAAGGTAAGAACACTTATGAGATTGGCAACATTGATTGATGATGATACTACAGCCACAGAGTTGGGATCCAATGGGAAATTCTGGATGGTGATGATACGCGGGGAAATGGGTTGCACGCCTGCAATAGTTATTACAGTCAATAGTTGGGCTCCAATGAGAATTTTTAGAGAAGTATATGAACTTTGTGGGTCCCCCATGGGTGTGCGTTTCATAATATAAACTTGAACGTCTCTATATTGGAGGATAAAGGTACCTAACATATGCATTGAATTTATATCATACATTCATCAGGCATTGGTTATTGTGGTATTGGTAACGTGATATGAATTGGAGATTGAAATTTGAGTGGTACCCTGATTATATGGACTTGGGATTTATCGAATTGGTCGCTATAACTGGCTTGTGTTTGTGCATTGGATTCGTATAGTTATATCTTTATGAGTTTGAGTACTCATTTTGGGATTGTGTGGTGGTCAGTGGATCTTATTGATAGAACTATCATGTTAATTATAGAGGACTGGATAAGTGTAGGTTCTCTTACTATTGGAAAAGTATACGTGCTACCACAATTCCTAAAAGGGTTAGTGACAAAGTTGGTATGAGAGCTTTAAGTTAAATGGTCTTTAATATAAGAGCAATGTCTAGTAGAGTCTCGCGGATCAGTGCAGATAAGTTTATACATATCTTCGAGAGGATATGGGACATTTAGGAAACTTATCTTTCTTCATTCCCTTCATTCTAAGGTTAGTCAAATTGGTATCTAAAACTTCTTCTTCCTATTCTATCACCGATGGTGGTAACACACTCTTAAATATATACGTGAGCGATTTGATATGGCATCGCGTGGTAGGGTATGAGATGTTCTACCATGATACGGATGCATGACCAAGTTCAGTCTTCAGCTATGATTTGAAGGTGCCGTTGATTTTTGGTCAAGTTCCACCTAGAGCCGTATAATATATTTTTGGTATCACACGACCATTTATGAATCAATAGATATGAAAGGTTATCCATAACTTACATGAATCCTCATGTCTCACCGTCATCTTCCATATATGTCATACATGTACTATGACCATCATATTTGCAAAGTACATAAAGTAAATTAATTACTGATGGGACGTAGATCATGAAGTCGTATTGCATGAATATCAATCTAGCTGGTATGAATGAGAATATCTTAGACTTTACGTTTCTCTCAATTCCTCAAATCATCTCTATTACTTGATTGTTCCTCCACAAAACTCCAAATCAGAGGTCATCCCTTTAGTTCCCAACTTTTGGGTTTGATAATCTAGAATAGCCGTTGAGATGTCCTCATAAGACAATTTTTTGGTAATCTAGACATTCTCGACTGATATTATCGAGGGGAGTCTTATACGCACTTCCACAATATCATTTCATGGAAAACTGAATGAACTTCCTTAAACTCTAGAGGTAGCTCAAGCTTACAAGCGATTTCTGAATAATCGTATACGGTCCAAAGTATCTGTGGTTAAGCTTGTTTTTCTGGTCAAAATTTATCATACTCATTATGAATGAAATCTTTAGGAACACTCAATCATGGACAACGTCCTTTAAATTTTAGCGTCTCATAGCAACAATCCTGAGCATTCACTCTTGAGGGAGTTGTACTTCTACAACTCAACTGATGACCCAGGTTTGGTCTAAATAATTCATACTTTCTCACGTTGAATCAATCGTTAGAAGATTTGCACTTATGATCATACGAGGTTTTATAAGGAGTCATTTAGATGGTAAAATGATAACTGCTATAACATATAACTCATAGTGGGAAAAGTAATCATCCCACTTTCTTATGAATACTAGCATACTGAACCATAACATATCATCGAGCGTATAAATCATGCGTCTGGGCTACATCTATTTGGCTGAATTGTATCAAGGTATTCCCTTTGTCTCCTAAACCCTTGGAAGAGTACTTAAAGTTTGTTGTCATCGAGCCCCCTTTCCCGAGGTGACAAGCACAAGAATTTTCTGAAGTCGTACGGTCTTTCCAATATTTTACTTGTATAATCCTCGGCTATGCGAATAATCCCGTCAACCTTTCATCATTTGGAATAACATGCCTGATAAGGATAGAGCAACCTCCTACTGAACTTTACCCTTATGCCACCCTTTCATTTCGAGTTGGGATCCCTATACATTATACTAACCCTTTTTTTCCCTGATGCTCTTATCTTTATCAATGGTCGACTGAGTCGCTATGTCAAAATTTGGCAAGGCTCATTTTCGCAATGCTATATCAATATATATCCCTAGTATCATGGTATATCTTCATCGATCCATGATGAATAAGAAAGCAGAAATAACGCATCCCTATCTCAATTTAGTCCCATAACTCGCTAGATCTAGAACATATATTGGATATGGGTACCATACAACTTCGTCTTCCCCCATCCATATATTGGGTTTTTTTTTCTATGAAATTTTCCCTTCTGGCAATGCTGGCTCATTCGACATTTATTCTTCTATACCTTACCACAGTAGCGATGTTGATACATCATGCACTATAACCTTTTTTATCATTTGGAATCTCAAAACTGGACCCTTCAATTTACCAGCTAATGAAGTTCTTTGACTAACCTTCTCCTTTCCTCGGTCTCTAGATAGGTTGAACTGCATATACATCTCATCTCATATTTCTTTGAAGACTATCACCTTGCTCCGTCGATCTTTCTCTTTAAACTGTATAGGACCGGATCCCCTATATGGTTATCCTTTCACTGATGGTACTACTGAGTTTTGATTGGTAACTCTATTCATAGTACTCTGGCTTTTGAATTACTTCCCTCTCGAGGTGGACCACATCCTACCCCATATCATCTGAGCTCGCCATTACTCACGCTTTTTAACTCCAAAAAACTGTTATTTTTCTTAATAAGACATATATTTGTATGCGACTCATTCTAGAGAACATATCTACTATTAATAGGAGAAATTCATCTTCTAATTCGGTTGTCGTTGCCTAACAATGTGATGGAGGTCTTCATGGTTATTAAGGATATTACATCATACTCATGGTGCGTGCTCACTGCTACTGACCCCAAGTCATAGGCTCGTACTTACTAAACATATTACGTCATACTCATGTGCATTACAAGAACTTCACCTCAAAGAATCCTCCGCAACAACCACAAGATGGAGGAGAACAATCGAACAAGCACCACAAACTTCTCAGCGTTAGTTTTACTTATCCTCTTGGGATTTTCTTAGGAACCCCATGAGAACACTTATAAAGAGTTTTGGAGCTGCCTTGGATCAGATATGGTCATAAATGGCTTAATGAGGATGAAGCACCGCTTAAATATAATTGGATAAGCTTGAACCGCCTCAAATGGGTCCCAATGGGGATGCCTGCGCAGTCTTGCGAAAATGTACATATCTCTCTACCCCAATGTTGTATCTCTGAATAATTTAATGCGTTGAAAACTAGACTTGTAGATATTCGATGTGGTGGATAGATCACCCTGTAACTCCAAGTAAATTGGGATAAATACTCCGAGGGAACTGACTAACGTTGATGCCCAAATAAACTCATATTGCTGCTATATGAAACAAAGTGTTGAATATAATTTCCTTAAGCCTCCATATCATAAAGTGTAATAAGATACATATATGTATATCCCACTCCCTCTTTCTCACATGTGGGATTCTTCCCCTCCACCCTTTCCTTAATTGATGACACATAGTCATTTAATGAAATAGTACAAATACACGTGTAAGGTGGTAATCACTCCCTTTATACACACACATAGTTATTATCCAAATAATTTAGCTAATGTATTTAACAGTCAACTCATCAAATTCTAATTTTTCTCCAACCTAAAATCGAGAGTACAAACTTTTATACGATTGATTCTCAAAATGGAAAAAGATAATTCTTTATGAGAAAATAGTGTCTATTCTTAAAATAATTAAAATTTTGTTCAAAAGAGAATGTACACCACATAAAAAATATACATATAATATGTCGTTTTCAATAGTTCGAACTTACGGGGTCTTACAGTTTTACCCTGAAAGTACGGATTATAACATCTTGGATTCGCTAAACCTCCAACTCGCACGATTCTTCCTTAATGCTTGTTTTAAACCATTGTTATTCTTGTATGGGATCTTAGTCCCACCAGAATTTCGTTACTTTACTCACGACGCATACTAGCGTGGAAAAAAATGCGGGGTGTAACATTTTGAAATAAAAGGTAGAACATGAGAGTATCAATTTAAGATGGTAACACCCTTTTTAAATAATCAACACGTTGAAACAACTTCCTGAAAAAATTATATTTTTCATTCAACACCACTGCATGTTCATATTATACATGAATTTCAACCTTGCGAGTATTAAAAGGATACTCCTTTGTACATAATTACGTAACAAAATGTAAATTTGGCACATTCCAAGACTTGGGTTATTAGCACACCCTAAAACAGCAAAATAAGTCACCAAATTCAAGTTACAAGCTTATGATCTTGTAATCCAACAAGCCTAAAAAGTTACATACATAAGTGTAACATATGGATCACGTACAAGTCCCAAAACTATACAAAATCTAGATACATATGCAAATGTGATCCTCACAAAAGCTCCTAAAAAGTATATCTCTTCTCGTACTTTACCTACGATATAAAACAATTATACTAAGCATAAAGCTTAGTGGAGTATAAACTTTGGGAATCGAGCCATTAGATTCTCCAACTCCCTTCGAAAACATAGATAGCTCAAATAAGACATAAAGATAAATCAAGTAAATAAATATATCAAAAAGTATCAAATATCAAACCTTCAAGTGTTTTCAAATATCAATATTCACGAGAGTTTGTCAAGTAACAAATTTGTTGTCAATATATACGTCATGTCATCACACCAAGCATAATCAAATATCAAGATGGATCGAAGTTCCAAATCAAGTAGGGTCAAAACCCAATAATCAAGAGAATCAAGAACTATATTAAAAATTTATTTCTAGTTCGTACTTAACATGTACAAGTTCCATAATTAAGACGAACCTCAAATTCAAAGTCCTGATGGAAAAAGATCCAAATCAAGAGTCATGCTGATATAGGTGACAAAGTCATTTCTACAAGAAGGACAAAGTCTCAATAAAAATGCAAAACAATCAAGCAATCCGCAAGTGGGCGAGTTAGAGAATATTTTGCAATACTCTAGATAATACTAATACAATTATATAAAGTGAATAGGAAGGTAAACAACTCAAGATACTTTAAAATAATCCAGCAAGTAAAGAAATTTCAAGATCAAGTTTATACACAAATCTTGTTGTTTTACCACACAACAAGTTCTACCACAACTTGAGAAGTTTGAGTTTTCTACGCCATAGACCAAAAAAATTTGTCAACTTCCTTTAACAATTGCTCTTAACTTGTACAAGAGTATATATACCTTAATTGCACAATTAAATATCTATTTAAGTTCAATGAAGAACAATATTCAAATGAAACATGATAGGCATTCTAAGTGAACATAATCGGTGAAAATCAGTCTAAATGTAAAAAAATAGAAATTTAAGACAACACAACTATCTTGTATTCTGACTTAGTTTTGAGGAGGAAAATGAAAAAAACTAGACTATCTTGTTACACCCTGTATCTTGTACGTCGATTTCATTGTAGGCTAGCTAACGTAAGCCCGAGAGGTCATGATACCCCTATGAGATTAAGAAAGGTTTTAAATAAGTATTAAGTAAGTATCATAAGGTTTCAGGGTTGGTCGAACCAAAGGAATAAGTTCATCAAAAAAGTTGGTTTGATGGGCCAATTTCACAGACCGTGAAATGGATTCACGGCCCGTCAAATGTGGTGACTCCACCACAAGTTGCTATCCACAATCTTAAAATTTCAAGGTTATTTCATGGTGGTAATTCACAGTCCGAAAATCCTATCGTGAAAGTTGGGTGGTTCAAACATATCTTTTTGTTTAAAAGCGGTGAAACCTCATTTTTTGGTCATTCTTAACCAAACCAGCTTGAAAAACTCACAAGCTCTCTTTCTCTCTCTCCACTCTCTCCTAAGGTTCCAAAGGTAAATCCAAGGCCAAACCACCCAAATCCTTCATAAAAGGTCTTACAAATCTAGTAGAAAGTACTTCTAGGGTGTTGTTGATGTGTTGATAATCCTTTCAAGTTAAGGAACCTTTGTTCAAAGAGATGTTCTTATTGTATGAAGGTAATTTCTCCCTCTTCTTAATGGATATGAGTATATCTAGGTCCTAGATAAGTTGTATGGATGGAAGTGCAAGATAGCACTTCGTTGAAGTGTATGAAGTAATAGTAATGGGTTGGGATGTTTTGAGGAGTATTGTGATGAAGATAAGGCTGGATATTGATGTATATATGTTTATTTATGTGCTGGATATATTGGTTTTGATTGTGGAGATTTGAGGAAGATGGACGATATAGGGGAGGTGTTGTCCAAATTGCTATAGACGAGTTTGTCATTCTCTTGGGTCAAATTCTAGTTTTCGTAACTTAACTATAGTATAATTGTCGTTATGTAGATTGAGGTGACGTACGGATGAATATATTGGCTTACTAAGGAAAACATTAAAGGTATGAAATACTTATCTTTTCCTTTTTTTGGCATGACCTGTATGTAAATAAAGCATACATTTCATGTCCCATAGTGGCACTCCAGAGTTACAGGTTGATCCTTCATGTCTCCCTTACTTTGATGTCTTTACTCATGTTTATATTTGCCTTACATATTTAGTACATTGTTCATATTAATGTCCCTTTGTTGGGAGTGCTACATTTCATGCCCGCATGTTCAGATAGACGGATTGACGATCCTTCTTAGTTGGTTCTCAACTGAATTGTGGTGTTGGAGCAGTCCAATTGTCCTCGGAGGTTCTAGTTGAGTCGGTATGGTTTTATGTACATGTTATGGATATGGCGGGGTCCTATCCTGACCTTATAATATTTATGGTATTCTTATAGGCTTGTAGACATATGTCATGTATATCCTTGTCGGCCTATGTTTTGTTATATAGTTTTTATAGTGGCCTTGTCGGCCTCCATATATACGTTTATACAGGTTGTGTTGGATTGTGTATTAGTTAGAACTCTATGCTTCCTTTAGTGCACTACATGGTTGCCTTGACTGCCCATTTATTTGTTAACTGACATTGTTAAGCCACGTACGTTGGTGCTCGATAAGTAAGGCCTGGGTGCTAGTTACGCCCCTCAGATTTGGGGTGCGACAGACTTGGTATCATAGCAGGTATGTCCTAGGGAGTCTACAAGTCGTGTCTAGTAGAGTCTTATTTATGGGTGTGTTGTCTACCACACTTATAAAAAAAGGCTACATGGCATTTAGGATGGTCATTTTCCTTCTTGTTCTAGATCGTGCGATAGAGCTGAGCTATAATCTTTCCACTCCTAATCTTATTATGTTGATGATTACAACGACGCCTTCTTCAAGCAAGACCATGAATAGCCAAGAGATTGAGATTAGGTCGAGAGGGGATACAAGTAATGCCCTCCATTGAAACAGACCCGTTAGAGGATATGTGTGATTCACTTTCTCAGGTATCTCTGACTCCTTTAGTATTAGAAGAGCTGAGGGAAGCTCCCGTATCAACAGTCACACCACCGGCTCAGTCTGATAAGGAGGTTAGGAAAACGATGTCAATATTGACTCAATTGGTTGCCTCTCAAGTGCATGTGATAGTGATAAACCCCTTGAAGGGTTAGGGAGTTCACAACCTAGGTAGTTTATTAGTCAGGGACCGCTGATGTTTATAGGGTTTGAGAAAGATGAGGTAATGAAAAGGCCAAGAGAACCAGATAATTGGTGACTACAGAAAACGACAGAGTAGTGATGAACTACAATTACATGGTAAGCAATCTAGACCTTCACGATAGAGTATGTATGATCAGAGTTTACAGGTAAGGCTGAGACAGGGTTTGCAGACCTTGGCACCTCAGCGTTAGAGTGGTGCAAGATGAGTGAGGCTATGCATGCCATTTTGTAGTTAGTGTGGTCGATTGTTATGGCAGTCAAGGTCACAAGATTCGAGAGTGTCCCAAGTTAGGCCACAAAGATAAGGGTAAGGGTGGATATAGAACTTTGAATTCTGATTTTTTTTAAAGTGTGCTATTGGATACAAGTATGTTATTGATTTATTTGTTGACATAACTATCTCTTGTAGTCTTACTATTGACCCGTTTTTTGTTCGAGAGTATTGAACCTTCATCTTAGGGATTGGTTTTACAGTACCACTTATGAGATAAGACATTCTGATAGGGATAAGTTATGGATGTAAAGGTAAAAGCCAAAAGGGGCTTCCAGGCAAACGATAATTAGAACTATGTATATATGTTAGTAGATTGAAAGATTTAGAGTCCACACCTATCGTAGTGGTAGAGTATGTGATATGTTTCCTCCTCCTGGATGAATATATTAGATAGATCCCAAACCTATGGTATCATGTTACCCCGACGATTGTATGAAAGTGCAAGTTTTTTGGAAAAAGTGAGATGAAGATAAGTTGTAAAGAGAAGATGCAGAAAACATCATTAGAATAGTCGGCAACTCATAAGAATCCACCTGTTTCATGATGACCTTCATCGACTAGAATTGGGAAGTACGTTATGTATGCGCGACCCAAATTTAACACCTTGCCTAAGAATGGATTGGGGATGACCCAGGATATCATTAATGAGAATATGTTACATGATCGAATAGTGTGAAGATTAACCATTGATATGTTTAAGAAGATCATGTGAAATGACATACCCAGAATGGTGATCCCAAGTCGTTTACAAGGATGGGATTGCTCACGGTAGTAGGTGGTGACATAAACCCCTCGTCTATTAGAAAAGGAGCCATACTGCTCATCGTTGAGAGTTATATGAATTGATAGCAGTAAGCTAAAGCATGTTATAGGCATTGGAATAGTAAGATCTTCGAACTCGTTGTGCAATATGAAATAATATCTGGATAAGAATAGCTGGTTGGGGACACGTAACGCCGAGGACTTTGAAACAATTGAAAAATGATAGTAAGAAATGTGAGAACAATTAATGGGTACGAATGGAAGTGTATGATGAAGTATCGAGGCAGAAATATGTTTCGCCTAATGATAGACAAGCTAGACAATTATAACGAAGAAGGATAGGAGTGAATGAGATTGTAGTTATGCCAGTTGCATAGAAGTGTGATTACTCCAGAACATCGTAAGAGCCAATGCTAGAGAAGAGACACTAATGACTCTTCGGCTAGAGGTGCCAGACCTTCGGTACTCAGAAAGCCAAGGTAACTCTAAATGGAAATGTAAAAGGTTGATGATTGAGCAATCAGTTGATGGGAGACTTTATTATGACTAAGGAAAGAAGACTCAGAAGAGTTATCAGATCATGTAAAACTATGAATTAGATCTAAATGTGTGAAGCATCGGTTCTGCAACATATACAACCATCACTCTTAGACAGTATGTAAATACAAGAAATGGTAAGTAAGCTCAATATAAGCATATAAATAAGCAAAAAGGGGCCAATAAGCCTAGGGATACAAGATAGATACTAAAGAGATGTGTTCTGAGGTAATAATATGAGAATGAAGATGAGGTGACAGGCAAATAAAGATGATTAGGAGTGTTTTGAATTGATTAAAGGTTCTACGAGATAAATAAAGTAAATGGCTTACAACTTAATGAGAACAAGAAAGTCTTTTCCACAAGGTTTCATTGGCAGAAAGTCTTAGCTATAAGGCAAGTAAAGAGGTTTTAGTCTAAGTACAGTGAGCAAATTTGAATATAGTAGAATAACGTCCTGTAACGTCAATATCCTTCAGAAACTCATATGTACCCAACAAGAGAGTAAGTTAACAACTCATCATCCACATGATATTTACATAAAGGATTAGAATCGGAGGCAATGTTTAAGATTATATATATACACCAAAATGTTTCAAAATGAATAAGAATACAACAAACTAGTTTGTGCATGGTGCAAGTATAAAAAAATCAAAGAAAGAAAGTTATTTATGATCATAGTAATGAGAAAGTACAAATGGGTATTTTAAACCAGGAACTATAGTTAACCGCAATGCGCAACTTTGGATCAACAGAACTAAGTTGACAATAGAGGATATGTCTTAAGTATTTCAAAGGATCTCAATACAGGCAATCCTATACTATCTGGATAAGGTTAATATTGTAGCCAATATAACCGGTCGTGTATCCACTAGTGACCTAATTGATTTGGAGGCTAAGGAAAGGACTTGGCCCAAGGATACACATACTATAGATTAGTAAGAGTTGGATTGATGGAATAGGGTAATGATAGCAATATGATTCAGATTACAGCAGAGTCATCCCTAAAATGGGAAGATAAGGAACGTTAGGAGGAAGATCTTATTTTTAGGATGTATCAAAGGGGGTATTCAGTAAAAGAAAACCACGGCCTTTGAGCTTAGTAGAACTAGGGTCCTCGGGTACCATGGCTATATGTGTGTTCCCAATGTAGTAGGGATATGGGATAAGATTACGACAGAGGTCCATTATTCTCTATGACCTATCCATTCAGGATCTACTAAGATATACTATGACGATAAAGAGATATATTGATGGAACAAAAAGAAAAGAAACCTTACAAAGGATGTAGACGGTGTAATAAATTACAGCAGCTAAAGAATGAATACCAGAAGCCCAGTGGGTTTAATTAGAATATTGAAAACCCCATGTGAAAATGGGAAGATTACAAATATGGACTTCATTAAGGGTTTACCTCGCTCTTATCGTAAGTTTGATTTAATTTGTGTGGTTGTTGAGTGGCTGACTAGCCAGCTCACTTCTTGACGATCAAAACTACCTATACGGCGGAGCACTACATGAGGCTATACATTAAGAAGATTGTTCGCGTACATGATATTACTAGTTCTATTAAATTGGACAAAGGTTCTCAGTTTACGGCTAATTTCTAGAGATCGTTTCAAAATAGATTTAGGCACTCAAGTTAGTCCCACCCTCAGATAGATGGATAGATCAATCATGTGATTCGGATGCTCGAGAACATGTTATGAATATGCGTGTTGGATTCCATAAGAAATTAGGATGGTCATCTACTTCTTATTGAGTTGCATAAAACCACAACTATTATACTAAGCATCAAAATAAATCCATATAAGGCTCTGTATGAGCAGAGATAAAGAGCTCTTATTGGATGGTTTGAGGTAAGAAAACTGGAGTTAATGAGATTTGACTTAATGCACTAAGTCGTAGAGAATGTGAAGTTATTCAGGAGCAAATATTGATCACTCAGAGTCTTCAAAATTCGTATTCAGATGTGTGACAACATGACTTAAACCTCAAAACTGGCATGATGAGATTTGAAAAAAAAACCCTAGTCTATGGTATATTGGGATGTATAGCATAAATTGATGCATAGGCCAAGTGACATACAAATTAGACATGCCTCCGATGTTGGGATTCGTCTATCTAGTTTTCCATGTTTCAATGTTAATAAAGTATGTTAGGAACCCTTCTCAAAACATACCCATTAATGATGTATGAGTTATGAAGAACCAAGCATATGAAGAAGTTCCTACCTCAACAAATCCACAAGTTAAGTACTAACAATGGTAGCCTCCGTAAAAGGTTTTATGGCAGAGTAAAGATACAAAAGAAATGATGTAGAAAGTAAAAGAAGAAATGAAGTATAAGTACCTTTAAATTGTTTCAAACCAAAGGCTCTATGCAATTACGATTTGATTAAGACACTCCTAGCATAATGTGAGACTTGATTCTAACCCTTTATTTTATGATTAGTCGATACTCTAAGGAAAGAATAGTGTGACAAAGAGATATTGTATTGATTCATGAGATGAGTTCCTATTCTGTGTGTGAGGTCTAATAATATACATGTTATATTGTATGGCCTTATGAGATGAGTTGGGATATCTTTTACTTGTTCAGAGGGATGCGGATAGCCCCATTTATAAGGGAGACTATGTCAAGATTTCTAGAAAGTCTTAGGGATTATCTGCATACCTGTGTATGGCCCTACATTCGAGGATGAATGTTCCTAAGAGGGGAGGATGTTACGCCCCATACCTTGTACGTTTATTTTATTGTAGGCTTGCTAACGTAAGCCGGAGAGGTCATGATACCCCTATTAGATTAAGGAAGGTTTTAAACAAGTATTAAGTAAGTGTTGTAAGGTTTCGGGGTTAATCAAATCAAAGGAAATGAGTTCATCGAAAAGCTAGTTTGTGGGCTAATTTCACGGAAACTGAAATGGATTCACGGCCCATCAAATGTGGTGACTCCACCGTAAATTGCAATCCAGAATCTTAAAATTTTAGGGTTATTTTATGATGGCAATTCACGGTCTATGAAATAGATTCACGGTACATGAATCTTACCGTAAAAGTTTGGCGGTGCAAGCTTATCTCTTTGTTTAAAAGCGGTGAAACCTTATTTCTTGGTCATTCTCGACCAAACCAGCTTCAAAACCTAATAGAAATTACTACTAGTTGGATCAAAAAAAAGATTTTGTCAAGAAATTGTGTGAAAATATTTCTTATCTACTCTCTCCTAAGGTTCCAAAGGTAAATTCAAGGCCAAAACACCCAAATCCTTCATAAATAGTCTTGCAAATCTAGTGGGAAGTACTTTTAGGGTGTTGTTGATGTGTTGATGAAACTTTCAAGTTAAGGAAGCTTTGTTCTAAGAGATGTTCTTGTTGTTTGAAGGTAAGTTCTCCCTCTCCTTAATGGATATAAGCATATCTAGGTCATAGATATGTTGTATGGATGGAAAAGTGCAAGATAGCACTTGGTTGAAGTATATAAAGAAATTGTAGTGGGCTGGGCTGTTTTGGGGAGTATTGTGATGAATATAAGACTGGGTATTGATGTATATATGTTTATTTATGTGCTGGATATATTGGTTTTGATTGTGGAGATTTGAGGAAGATGGACGATATGTGGGACGTGTTGTCCAAATTGCTATAGACAAGTTTGTCGTTCTCTTGGGTCAAATTCTAGTTTCCGTAGCTTAAAATAATATAATTGTCGTTATGTAGATTGAGGTGATGTACGAATGAATATATTGGCTTGCTAAGGAAAACGTTAAAGGTATGAAAGACTTATCTTTTCCTTCTTTTGGCATGACCTATATGTAAATAAAGCATACATTTCATGTCGCATAGTTGCACTCCAGAGTTACAGGTTGATCCTTCATGTCTCCCTTACTTTGATGTCTTTACTCATGTTCATATTTGCCTTACATATTTAGTACATTGTTCATATTAATGTCCCTTTGCTGGGAGTGTTATGTTTCATGCCCGCATGTTCAGATAGACGGATTGACGATCCTTCTTAGTTGGTTCTCAACTGAACTGTGGTGTTGGAGCAATCCAATTATCCTCGGAGGTACTAGTTGAGTTGGTATGGTTTTATGTATATGTTATGGATATGGCGGGGCCCTATCCTGACCTTATGATGTTTATGGTATTCTTATAGGCTTGTAGACAGATGTCATGTATAGCCTTGTCGGCCTATGTTTTGTTATATAGTCTTTAGCCTTGTCGGCCTCCATATATATGTTTATGCAGGTTGTGTTGGATTTTCTATTGGTTAGAACTCTATGCTTCCTTTAGTGCACTACATAGTTGCCTTGACTGCCCATTTATTTTTTAACTTACATTGTTAAGCCACGTAAGTTGGTTCTCAATAAGTAAGGCCCGGGTGCTTGTTACACCCCTCAGATTTGGGGTGCGACAGACTTGGTATCATAGCAGGTCTGTCCTAGGGAGTCTACAAGTCGTGTCTAGTAGAGTCTTGTTTATGGGTGTGTTGTCTACCACACTTATAAAAAAAGGCTACAAGGCATTTAAGATGGTCATTTTCCTTCTTGTTCTAGATCGTGCGATAGAGCTGAGCTATAATCTTTCCACTCATAATCTTACTTTGTTGATCCTGTGAGGCTTGATGTGTTATAGCCCAAAAGAGCGGCTTGATACGATATAATATGGCCCCAAATAGAGGCTTGATGTGTGTGTGTGTGTGTATATAAGTAAAATCATGCATTTCATGTCCCACAGTGGCAGTCCAGAGTTACAGAATGATCCTCTTTACTCATGTTCATACTTGCCTTACATATTTTATACATTATTTGTACTAGAGTTCCTTTACTGGGGGCAATTTGTTTCATGCCCACAGATTCAGATAGATGGATTGATGACCATTCTCAGTATGTTCTCAGCTCAGCTATGGTGTTGGAGCACTCCACTTGTCCTGGATGTGTTAATTAAGTCGGTATGGTTTTATGTACATGTTATGGGTATGGTGGGGCCCTGTTCCTATCTTATGATATTTATGTTATTCTTAGAGGCTTGTAGACATATGTCTTGTGTATAGATGTCATGTATGGCCTTGCTGACCTATGTTGTGTTATATTGTCTTTATAGTGGCCTTGTTAGCATCCATATATACTTTTATGTAGGTCATGTTGGATTGTTTGTTGGTTAGAACTTAATGCTTCCTTTAGTACACTACATGACGGCCTTGATGGTCCGTTTGATTGCTAAGTTATATTGTTAAGCCATGTCAGTTGGTAGTCGGCAAGTAAGGCCCGGGTGCTAGTTACACCCCTCCAATTTGGGATGTGACATTTGTGATCTTCATGAAAGTTATAGATAAATGACTTGGGGTTCCAGATATCTTAAATCACCTGTATATCAGTTTCATAAAGAATGATATGCTCCAAATACTAACAGTAGTACATGGAAACTTTGTAAAGCAGAAAATTTGGGCAGCACCTGCCAGTACTTCATCACCATTTTCAGATAAATACAAGCAAAACTAGATTTTGGAACCTCTACAAAAGTTGTAGAGCTATGAAATAGCTTTCCAGAACGTCTTTACTCACTTAAAAAGGAGTTATACACACATAGATATGCTAAAAATTACTAACAGTTGTACAATATAAAAATGGGTTTAGTAACTTATCACAAAATAGAGAAGTAACTTAAGGTTCTCGAAGAACTAGTTGTTGGTTGTTTTAGTGGAAGAATCTAATTGTTTTCATGTAATATTTTGGATGATAAGAAAGAGAACGAATTGGGGTTTTCTTTGGCAAGAATGAATGAAAATGAGAGGAGGTTATGTCATAAAAGGTGATATATATCACCTTGGATAAAGATGAAAAGTGGCTGGCCCAAAATACTCATTTCCTATTTTATTTTATACTAATTTAACAAACTGATAATAATGGTGTTCTACATAACAAAACCATGACACCTCCTTATAAATATCACCACAATTTAAAATAAGCAATTTCTAAATATCGTACCATTCAAGTTTAAGAAGTGCAAAATGACATATATCCTTACTATAAGGATATGGTCAATTGAAAATACAAATATTAGTTTAAAACTTATGGGGTATTACATTGTTCCTCATGCACATAAAACCTTGCCAAAGAAACTATTTTTAAGGTTCAAAAGTATGTTAGCAAAGAGACATATCCTAAATCCAAATAAGAACGCCCTAAACATATCCGACAACGCTCAATGATAGCTCTACAATCAATTATGATGATAAATGTTAGAGCTTTACTCGAATTCTACATATTCCCATCCTTTTAAGAAAACTAGGGTGTTTTATGTTAAAATCGTGTTTTGTTTTCTCATGAATTACTAATGGATTTTAACACGTTTCAAATGATATAAGAACCCAAACTAACCCCATAATGATGCTTGAATCATAGAAACCTACTTCATGAAGATTTCCCAATTATTCTCTCTTCAATCGATCTCGAATCTAATTCTCACAATCTATGGATTATATTATAATTTGGTGTTATTTCAGGTTAATAAAATGGAATAATACTTGAGGTTTAAGTAGGAACTCACCTTATGACGTTTGGAGAAGTTCTAGGTCTTTGCTTCTCAAAATTCGGTCAAAACGAAGTAGGATTGAAAATTCCTGAAAATGTTCTGAGCTAGACATTTGTAAGCAGATCCATTCTACTGAAGGATTTGTGTCGAATATTGCAAAATGCCGCAGCATATCGAAAGGAAAATTGGGAAAAAATATCTGGAAATTTCGGGGCCAAAATGCGGCTAGCTATTGTGTTTTGCGGGGCATATTGATCCATCGGACTCCTCTGTGACCTTTCAGTAAAACGATCATAACTGTTTGCTCACAGATTCGTTTGAGCTGATTCTTATAATTTTGGAAAGGCATTTCAAAGGAATAAAACTTTTATGTCTTGCATTTTCTCTGATTCCTTATGGAATTTGAGTTATACTGACTAGAAGTTAGGCCTAGCATAAGCTTAATTGATACTTTCGATTTCTATGCACTTCACTATTTGTCTTGATCTTAAGATCATATTTACACCTAAACTTACTTTGATAGGACTTCGTACAACTATAATGTCACATTATCACTCTCTTACTGGATTCAAACCTAACCCAAATTTACAGAGTGTTACAACATCAATCCCAAAATCAATAACTCTATGAGGCGGAATAACTTGAGGTTCTTCAGGAAACACTTTTGAAAATTCATTAACTAGAGGAATTGATTCAAATTAGGGTACTTTAGCCTAAGTGTCATTAACCGCACCTAAGTGGTATATACATCCATTCGAAAGCATCTTATAAGCCTTAAGATAAGAAATATACCTATCCCAAGGCTTAGCAATATTACCCTTCCATTCTATAACAGGTTCACTAGGGAACTCAAATTTGGCCATTTTTTGATCGGCAATCCATGGTTGCATAACACGGGGAAAGCCAGTCCATTCCCATAATTACATCAAAGTCTACCATATCTAGTTCAGATAAGTCAGTGGCGATCTCTCGACCTTTGACTACAACCACAGTTTCTATGAATTCTGTAGGTAATAACGGGGAAACCAGCATAGGTATTTATAGAAAAGGGTACTAATAATTGTTCGGGCTCTACCCCAAAATCAAGAGCAAAATGTAGTGTCATATGTGACAGGTTCGACCCAGGTCAATCAGCATACACGCATCGCTAGAGAAAATAGTAATAATATATATGACAATAATATCTGAGGCTTCAACTGCCTACATATGAGCCAAATCATAAAGTCAAGCTTGATCCCAATTAGCAGTGTTAGCAACCACCTTACCTCCTCCACTACTATGACCATTAGGAACATTATTAGCATTAACTGCAGGTGGAGTCTTTGCAGGAGTGGAGGCTGACAAATGTTTCCTCTGGCCAGAAGAGTTAGCCATCTCACGCAGCCACTTTCTACACTCCCTCTTGATATGAGCCCTTATGACATAATGATAGTGAACACGATCCTCCCATCCAGATGAACGTCAACCCTTACTCCGAAAGACCTATTCTGGATGTTATATCTTTGTACCTTACTACTAAATGGAAAACTAGCATTAGACTGAGAAACAGCTGGTGCAAGTATAGAATATCCTTTCTGTTGCCCTCCATTATATGAACTACTGGAACCATCCACAGGTCAAGCCTTCTTATTATGTTCTCTCCCCAACCATTCTTGATTCTTCCAATTCTCTTGTTGTTCAAAAAAACAAACCAATGACACAAATGTGCAAGTAGAAGACATGCAAAAGATTCTACTTTGACATGTGGTCCCGACCCAAAAAATAACCTCCTCAACTTTTGCTCTTTCACTAAAATCATGTACATTTTTGTTACACCCCAAAGTTTCACATGTGAATAGAAACATAGTTAGCTGATGCGAGATCTGGTGAATCGAGATTCTTTTTGAAGGTCATTTACTACTTAAAGGTAAGTTAAGAGGATGTACAGAATGTTGGAGGTCATTAGTATTGAAGAAATTATCCCTCAACAAAGTTTGATAAAAATCGGACGATACACTAAGCATTTCGCGTCGTGGATGGGATCTGCCTCGCAGATGGGGCCGCAAAAGAAGAGCAAAAGTTGAGGAAATTTCTGGAGTAAGTTGCGGCCACATATGTCCATATGCGACGCACATGGCCTCACATATGCGAGGCGGTAGCCGACTTTCCTTGGTTATTTAAGCGATGCTTCACTTTGGAAATTCATTTTTCGACCTCCTCAAGTACTAAACTCCTCCAAACACCCAAAAAAACATCTCTAAAGGTTCTAAGCTAATCTATGTCAAATCACTCAAGTTCTTCATCACAAATGTTGTAGAAGTGTTAGAGATCACTTGGTTGGTATTGTGTTATTGATCAAGCTCAAAGGAAGTGGTGGTTGGAGATTTCTAGATTCTTCAAGGTAAGTTTAACCTCTTGATTTTTATGTTCAAGTTAGTCCTTGTGTTGATTGAGTTGGCGAAGTGAAGAATTACAATAAAGAAGCAAGAAGATTGTCTAGAAAAGTGTTGTTATGTTGTTAAATTATAGGAAGTGTATATATACCTTCTTGTGGCTGGAAATTGTTAAACATAGCTTGGATGTGATTTTGATATGGTTATTATCATGATCTTCCATGTGTGGGATGTGTTGATGGAAGTTAGAGTTGAAGGATGGAGGAAAAGAACCGAGTCTGATTCTAAATCGAATTTGTTAACTATCGTAGTTACTATTGGTTGGGATAGTAATGTTTGTGTACTTTCTTTGGTATAGATTAAAATGTGTTGCGGGCCAGTTATGTTGCTCTGTTGAGAAAAGATAAACTAAGGTATGTTAAGGCTCATTCCTTATTTTATGGCATGATTGATTTTAGTGTCGACGTACGACGAAATGTCCGCTAAGAGATATGTTGCATGTTAGCCTTGAGAGCATCCCATAGTCCTCGCTGGTCCTTGTTAGTTTTGTGAAAGCTAGAAACGTTAGATGATGCCTTGTTAATACTCACAGAAGATATAAAGTAAATGAGTAAGTTATCATTGTAACGAGAGGCGAGATTATAAAGATTCTATGATTGATGGATTAGGAACTCAAGCTTATGATTCCTTAAAATGAGCAAATTCATGTACTTAGGTTACCCTTGGCCTTGAGATAAAGTAAGGATTGTGATAACGGGCTCCAAACGCTGGTTAATAAGGTAACGATCTTACATATTACGATAAGTTCATAGAAGACTAGTATAGCTTTTCACATATGTATAGGCATATGAAACATCTATAGTGGCAGACATGCATGCACCACCGGGCTACGGCCGATTAGGCAGACAAGTATTACCACTACAGTTGGGCATGATAACAGCGAGTCCCATACTTGGGTTGGGTACAATATGATATTGACCATGTTTGGGCAGATATATATTCACCACCAGACCATGACCGAAAGGGCAATCATACAGTTACCACCAGTTGGGTAGTTATGAATCATTAGACACCACTAGCTGGGCAAACATGTTATTTACCACTTATTAGTCGGGCAGGCGAACATGTAGATCTAGGGTGTTGACGTAAAGGTTTAGATAAGGATATATAACAAGCCAGTTCTTGGTATATGTTGTAGCCTTAGTGGTAGTTCAACGACACAAGTTGACTCTAACCTCTCTTTTCTCTTATGATTATGCACTACTATGTTTTATTTCTGCCTTACATATTTAGTACATTATTCGTAATGATGTCCCTTTTCATAGGGACACTTTGTTTCATGCCACACAAGTTCATGTAGGCGAGGAGAGGACCTGCCATCGTAGATCGCTTGTCGATATAAACTTTTATTGGTGAGCTCCATTTCCTTCTGGAGTATTGCCGAGTTAGGCTTTGTTTATATCTCTTTTGGTACTTTGGGTGTGTCGGGGGCCCTATCACGACTTATGTTTTGTATTGACAATCTCCTAGAGGCTTTGTAGACAGGTTCTATGTTGTACAGTTTGTTCGATATGGCCTTGTCGGCCCTAGTATGTATATATCTGCTAGGTTGAGATTTCTGCGTGCAGGATTTCATGTCGTACATATCTTAGATATTATCCTAAGGCCTCATAAGCCCAAATAGTTATATGTTTGTGTGATGATCTCCAGGTGGTTCACTCGGGTCGTCTAGGCGTCGGGCGCCGAGAGTCGGCCACACCCCCCAAGGCTGGGGTGTGACAATTGCATACCTTTCCAATCAAGTAAAGTTCATGCTATACTCATGAACAGACATAGTGCCGTGCTCAATCTACTCGAACTTAGTAGCCAAAACAAATCGCTCCTCCTCTGAAAGAAACCTCTCCATAAACGTTTCTTCAAATTCAATCCAAGTAAAAGCTGGAGCAATTTTCAACTGATACGCTGCAAGTTGCACAACTTTTGAACCATGAGTCTTCATAGCCCTAAGAGCCTTAGAAGTCTCATCCATAAAGTATTGTGGGTCATCCTTCACGCGTGAACCATAGAACGTTGGAGGGTTCAGTCCCAGAGAGTGCGTAAGTCTTCCTCCTCCACCTACCATTGCAT
Organism: Anisodus tanguticus; assembly: GCA_034509755.1. Lineage (NCBI taxonomy): Eukaryota > Viridiplantae > Streptophyta > Magnoliopsida > Solanales > Solanaceae > Anisodus > Anisodus tanguticus. The sequence continues at coordinate 24,586,277 of CM067550.1, read as the reverse complement.
AATCAAAACATGCACGCTCCTATTAGGTTGCCACAAGAGTAGTAAGTATATGGGTCACACTCTATAAGGACCCAATGCCAACAACAGCTACAGCAGGGGCAACTAGAACTTATGGAGCTTGTGGAGACACTTGGTTTCGAGTATCATTCTCTACCTCAGCATTGATCTCAGTAGCAACACGGTTGTTGACCCTATTAGGCTATATACCTGACGACGAATCAGAAACACCATTTTTCCTTGATTAGTAGCTCTGCATGAGTTAAAGCCATTTTGCAAGGCATGAGTAATGAACGTCATAAAGATCCTAAAAAGGCTTTGGATCTATAACACAATCCAGAATCAAGATGAATGAGAAACAACTATAAATGTCCTAGTAGTCTTTCGATCGTGCAGGTGATCAGGTTGCACGACTCCACTAGATACTCCAAATACATAGACAAATCATAGGATACTTCAAAACCTATATCTCTGATACCAAGCTTGTCACAACCCAAAACTCACCCTGGCGCAATAGACATCGGATGCTACGAAATCACATTAGAAGCACCTTATAAGTTAAAAAATCATCTATATTCAATTAAATTGTCATTAAGCATCAATTAAACAAGACAATAAAGATTTAAACAATGACATATTAATAATAAGCAAAAGTCTGATATATATATATATATATATATATATATATATATAATCTATGTTTAAACACTTAAACTAATCGTCAATGCAGACTAGCAAAGTTACTACCCAGCAAGAGCATCTATCTATGAATCTTCTAAAAGAAAATAACAAATAATCAAAATTTAGGATGCAACTCAGAACTAATAAAACAAATGACTGGATAAAGTGTGAAGACTCATGAAAGAGCATATGGATACACTAAGACTCTCAAAATTAGCAGGTTCACCTACTATGTACGCTTGTCACGGACCTGATTTTCTTCATTATCTAACATACCATAAAAACAATAATTGTATGCCTGAGTACTGGATACTCAGTGAGTATCAAAAGATCACTGCCTAATATTACAAAGTATACAGTTTATATGCATAATTGAAAACAGTGTTAAGAAATAGTGAATGAACATATCATGAAAAAATAGTAAAATCAATGATGAAGAAATGGTAAACTTTGATGCATTAAGTCATATCTCATATTTAAGTTTTTTTCCTTTGAAGTCATGTTCACCGACATGCCAATTCATGGCAACCACAATCATGCCAATACAGTTCAAAACCATAATAACGAAGGGATAACCACTTTAGGCTCCCTAAACCGCTTAGAAGCATCACACTGGGGCAATCGACCAGCAATGTCTACTCTTCCTCCGAAATAGCTAGGCTTACTTCACTAGGATCCATAGTAATTACCCTTCCTCCCCAGTAGCTAGGCCAGACACAAAGAATAGAAGTCATGACATATTAGTTGAATCACAAATAATGGTTTAAAACAAGTATTAAAGAAGTGTCGTAAGGATTAGTGGCCAATAAATCAAAGAGAATAAGTTCGTCTATGTAATACCATGTACACTCGGGCTATGGTTTGAACCATTCAACATATTTAAGTAAACCCGAGACCTGAAGAATTTTGGTCATATTCAAGTATGCGGATCAAGACCTCGGTGTATAAAAGGATGATGTCCCGAAATGATTTACGACTTAAAAATTTAATGACGGGGATTGAAAATAATACCTTGTGTGTGCCGAAAGAGGCTATGGACTAGTGTTATGTCAGATGATTATGATAATGAATAAATGAAGTATGTTAAAATGATTATTATTTAAGTGATTGAGATAAAAAATTAGTTATGTGGGTACTTTGTAAACTGTGGGGATAAAGTGAGAGAGTAAGGGATTAATTATGGTATCAATTACGATTATATGGATAAGTCTAATTTTTTTGTTGGCTCCACGTGGAAACAATGGAATAAATAGGTAGTGATTATGCATTTACAAGGGGGATTAGGTGTCATCTAGGGGATAAATAGGTAGTGACTAGTATATAAGGTGGATTAGGTGTCATCTAGGGGATAAATAGGTAGTGACTAGTATACAAGGTGGATTAGGTGTCATTTAGGAAGATGTACTTTTTACAAGATAATTTATTAGGGTGGGACCCATGGTCCACTATGAGAAACTTAACTTCATAACTAATTAAAGTGAAAAATTCTTGTCAAGATAATCATGGGTAGCAGATAAAATATATAGATAACAACCATTTGTTTCCATTTTGGGATGTAGTAATGTGACATACTATTTTGGGCAGCAATGTGACATCCATTTACAACAACATCTGGGTAATCCCACATGGTAGGCTCTAGGGAGGGTAGAACGTTTGCAGACCTTATCCCCTACCTTGGGAGGTAGGGGCTATTTTCGAAAGACCCTTGACTCAAGAGAAAATATGACAAAAATGGTCAGATACAGTTTGAAGAAAGTAAAGTAAAAAGATCATGGCATAATACTATAGATAATCATTAATGGAGAAATTTTAACAATAAATGCATCAACTGGTACGATAATCGGAGTACAAGAGATAGAAAATAGTAATAGAAAATTGAAGGACATGAACCTACAAGGTAACACTACGCCTGCTAGTATGGAAGGATACACGAGACCCATACTACTACCTACCCCTCCACCCTAATCTGCGATCTCCATAACCTTCTAGCTAAGGTTATGTTCTCGGTAAGTTGCAATTGTGCCATGTCTTTCCTAATCACTTATCCCCAATACTTTTTTGGCCTACCTCGACCTATTCTGAACCCATCTAAATCCAACCTCTCATGCCTCTGCATCGAGGCCTCCGTGCCTCTCCTATGAACATTCCCAACTCATCTCAACCTTATTTTCTGCATCTTGTCCTCCATTGAGACCACTCCTACCTTATCTCGGATAACTTTATTTCTTATTATATCCTTTCTAGTATACCCACACATCCATCGCAATATCCACATCTTTGCCACCTTTATTTCTGGATGTGGGACGTCTTGACTGGCCAACACTCAGCCTCATACAACATAGTAGGTCTAACTATCACTCTATAGAACTTGTCTTTAAGTTTTTGTGGCACCTTCTTATCATACAAGACTCCAGAGGTGAGCCTCTATTTCATCCACCCTGCCCCAATACAGTGTGTGACATAATCATCAATCTCTTTATTTTCTTGGATAATTGACCCAAGATACTTAAAAGTTCCTCGCTTTTGGATGGCTTGATTCCCAAGCCTAACTTCCATGCCCTCCTCATGTATTACGTCACTGAACTTGCACTCTAAATATTTCATCTTGATTCTACTCAACTTGAACCCTTTAAACTCCAGGGTTTGTCTTCAAGCCTCCTACTTAACATTAACTCTATGGTGAGTATCTTCAATCAAAACTATGTCATCCGAAAATAACATACACCATCACACCTCTCCTTGGATTTTTCATGTTAGTTCATCCAACACTAAGGAAAATAAATGGGCTAAGAGTAGATCCCTAATGCAACCCCATCACCACCGGAGAGTTCTTCGAGTCTCCTCCCTCAATCCTTACCCCATCTTGGCTCCATCGTACATGTCCTTGATCGCCCTAATATATGCCACTGGCACACCTTTAGCCTCCAAACATCTCTAAAAATCTCCCTTGAGACTTTGTCATACGCCTTTTCCAAGTCAATGAACACCATATGGAGGTCCTTCTTCCTCTCTATGTACTGCTCAACCACCCTCCGATCCCGATGGATTGCTTTCGTAGTTGATCATCTCGACATGAATCTAAACTGGTTCTCAGAAATAGACATGCCTTTCCTTACCTGTAACTCCACCACCCTCTCCCACACTTTCATAGTGTGGCTTAACAGCTTAATATCTTTATAGTTGTTGCAACTCTGGATGTCACATTTGTTCTTGTACATTGGGATGATTATACTCTTTCTCTATCCTACGACCATTTTTGTCACTCTTAAACACAATATTAAATAGCCTAGTCAACTATTCCAGACGGGCCTTACCCGCGCTCTTCGAATAATCCACCATGATCCCATTTTTGCCATTTTTACAACCTCTTATCCCAGCCTTTGTCCTCTAATTCTGCGTATAAGCGCTCAAACGCTGCCATTTTTGCCGTCGTAACAGCTAACTTTGCCTCCTTCCTCACGATTTTATATATTTCTCTATTAGTCCATTTTCCTCCTCATCCGTACTTTCTACCAACTACGCATACACCACCTTCTTTGTTGCCACCTTCCCTTAAACTTCAACATTCCACCACCACCCTCGATGCATACTAGATCTACCTTGGGAGACTCCCAACAACGCTCTAGCTACTTTCTTAATGCAACTCACCGTCCTATCCCACATACTGATCGCATCCCCACTACTCCCCTAGGCCCTCATATCCACCAGTTTCCCCTCTATCTTTTGGGCACTACCCATAGTCAAGTTACTCCATTTAATTCTTGGTCGGTCTATAACCCTCTTCTTTTTCCTCTTAATCTCCAAATCCATCACGAAAAGCTTATGTCGGGTCGTAAGACTCTCACTCAGGATAACCTTACAATCCTTACAAGCCTTTTTATCATCCTTTCCAAGGAGCAAATAGTCTATCTAAGTCCTCACCACCGCACTATGGAACATTACCAAGTGCTCATCCCTCTTTAGGAAACTCAAATTCTCTATGACCAATCCAAAAGTGCTCTCAAAATCTAATAGCGATACTTTTCCTTTGTTCCTATCCCCGAAACCAAACCCATCATGCACATCACCATATCCCCCTGGAGTAGACCCGATGTGTCCATTGAAATATCCTCCTATGAATAGCTTCTCGATATTCAGTATACCTCTCACCACCTCACTTAAATCCTCCCAAAATTGCATTTTGTCCTCCATGCCCAAGCCTGCTTGCGGTGCGTATGAACAAATAATGTTCCAAGTGAACCCCCAAATGACTAACTTAATCGCCATCATTCTATCATTGACCCATCGTACCTCTACTACTTGCTCCCTTAGCTCTTCCTCTACTAAAATCCCTACTCCATTCTTATATCACGAGCCTCTCAAGAACCATAGTTTATACCCATCCACATCCTGTGCTTTAACTCCTACCCATCTGGTCTCCTGTAGACAGGCTATACTAATACTCCTCCTCTTAAGAATTTTCACTAACTATATGGACTTTCCTGATAGAGTCCCAATATTCCAAGATCCAATTCTCACCCTAGAAGCTCTTTTAACTCTCTTACCACCCGCAACCCTTGCCCCTATCCCCGATCGAGAACATGACCCTAGTCTACCATCGTCCGCCAAAGACAGTAAAGTTAAAAAAAAACAAAGGAATACAGTAACAAGTCGGAATCACAAATAAAGCACATGCAGTAAAGTATACCGTTAAATGCATCTAAAATGGCAAGTATAATTAAAGGGATCTAGGGGTAAGAATCAATATATTATGAACCCAGTTATACAGCACAAGTAAAAGCAAAATAGCCACAAAATAGGAGACCAGAGAGATAAAACTTGGATTTTAGGCGTTGTTGCTTCTCGTTAAAGCTCGAGGCAGATCTGGTCTCGACGGTCGTGATCCGGCAGTTGATGCTACAGCTATATAACTAGTAGTACCTGCAAATTAAAGCAAGGGAAAATGGGAGGAAGGGAAGAGATACAAGGAGAAGGGCTGCCTAAGAACTACTGGGGAAACACCGAAAAACATTGGAGATAAGCTACGAGTAAAGCAGCGGCAGCCTAACATCACATGCGACACTTCGAATAGGCGAGCCACTATAGTACTTAGCTAAAAAATCAATCGACTGATAGATCCCACAGAGAATACAACAAACCCATAAAGGGGGAGAAAGAAAGAGTAGGGGAAATAGAGAAAGGGAGAGAGACAGAAAGAGAGATTTAGGGGGAGGGGAAAGAGATATAGGAAGTCCATTACCTGGTCTCCATAGAGAGGACTCATCGGCTGAGAGCAAGTGATGCAAGTATGATATTACCATTACAGGTTCTTAGAGAGAGAGAGAATAACGTTCAGGGGTCCAACCTAGTTTAGTATCACTTTTTCTATCAAACTCCAACATGACATCCATTTAAAGGAAGCAAAATGTGTTCTTCTCGATGATAATATACGGCTTTTGCTCACTACTTTGATCTCGTTGTTCCATTTTAAATTGCGGTAAAATTAATGGTCATTCACTTGCATGGGACTCGTAGTACTATAGTTAATCCAGGAAGAGTTCTAGACTAACTTGTTAAGGGGGTCGATTTCATTGTTGTTGTTGAAGGGCTGATATCAAAGGTATGTAATGGTTATCCTTTCTTTCTTGGCATGATTCCGTATGAATAATGGTTTTTAGAAGTAACATCATGTTCTTGACATTATTTGTCCCTTGTCGGGAGTACTTTCATGTTGTAGAGCCTCCTATTGTCTTGTATTAACTTATCGGATGATGGTTGAACTTGCCTCATATCTTGTTCCTCTTAAATTAGAAAAACTCGGAAGTACATATTCATAGAGTTGACCAAATATCGTACGAGAGTAAAGGAACAAGTTTTATAAAGTATAAAAGCCAAGAGTGCTATAGTTATATAAGTTTGTTATTGATCCTAAGAATGGGTAGAGCTTCCCATAAGAACGTCTACTCCTTAAGATATTAAAAGGTAGGATTATAGACCACCTATTTATGTAAGTAATAAAAGAGTTTAAGAAGTAACACATAGCACATAAATGGATAAGCCTATGAGTACTAGACGGGGATTCATGACGTCCTTATGAATAATGTATCAAACCAAAAATATCGTAGAGTGTGTAGAATGATTAAGCTTATGAGTATTAGTTTGGACATACGATGATTGTCCTTAATAGCTAGCCTATTATAGAAAGGGATAATGAAATCTTAATCAGAAAGATGAGAAGCGAAGAAAAGAAGATAATAATAGGCCAATGAACTCATAATGACATGCCACGATTATTCAGCTTATTAACTGTTAGCTAACCTTTGCCTGTTGTGACTTAAGTTGTTTTAGGATATCATTGACTCCTCAATTTATATTCAGTAAATCATGTATATTAGTTAAGTTTCAGTTTTAGTTATTTAGTTATTATCTTCCTTACATACTTGGTACAATCCTTTTTACTGACGTCCCATTGTTGAGGCACTACATTTCATACATGTAGGTTTAGGTAGTCAGTTTGACAAGCCCTCCCAGTTGATATGATTGATATTTAGTGAAGAATCTGTATGACTCCATTTAATCCAGAGTGCAGCTGAGCCTAGTTGTCATGTTATCAGATATGTCACACCCCAACCTTGAGGGGTGTGGCCGGCACCTTAGCGGCCCGAACGTACCATCCTTGAGACGTGTCATGAATATCTCAGGATCTAGACCAACAAAGCCTCAAAACGACAACTATATAATGATATGATGTAATATATATATATATATATATATATATATATATACCAAGGCCGAAAAGGTCACCATAAGTGTAATAGACCATCGGAAAGGCCGGCAAGGCCATACAAAATGAATGTACATAACACCCAAGTCTATAAGCCTCTAAAAGTAATACAGAGTGACTGAAGGCCAGGAGAGCCCCGCCATACTCAAAATGAATATATACACAACCATTACAACATATTGACACAATACATCAGCTCTGAAAGAAGGGAGAGCGACGACCAACTGTTGAATTGGGCAACCTACTGGGGAGGAGCGTTTGTACGTTTATCTGCACCTGTGGGCATGAAACACAGTGCCCCCAGCAAAGGAGCGTCAATACGAAAAAATGTACTAAATATGTAAGGCATGTAAATATAAATGAGAGTGAAAATGTAAATAGGGATAAGAAAGACAATATGTGACTCTAAATGCCACTAAGGGCTTATGATATGTATGTTTTCATTAAAAAATATATACAAATATATGTAAGATACACATGGGGCAATATCATCAACAAGCTGCTCTCTGGGCTATATAACATACCCAACTATAGTGGTGCCACATATAAGTGTCGTACTTGGCCGACTATAGTGCGACTTTGTGTCATAATATATATATATATATATATAATGCATGAATGACCTCAGAGGATGAATATAACTGAGGTCGGAGTGACATAAGGTCATTACGCTCCGACTAACATTATGTAACTACGTTCATCAGCTGTCGTAAATCAATTAAGGCATGGAAAATCACACAAGAGAGATAATACGACTGCGGAAAAGTACTCCTGGCAAGGGACATATAATGTTCATGAAACACCTGAATGATTCAAGAATAGAACTTTCTTAAAGAATAATTCGTTTTGTGTCGTTTTCATTAGGATGATGCCAAAAAGAAAAAAAGGGTCAGCCTTACATACCTCATCGCTTGGCCAACATTGGTATTACCAAGCCTCGTACTTTCTATGAATGATAACCTATGTAATAAATATTATTAGGATCAATATTGGATTGATATATAAAGATCAATTCATTACTACATTTCACCAAACATCTAACGTGTGTAGATCTCATATCCTTCTACCATAGCATCTATCATCAAGACAACCTCCCTAATTCCCTTTTGCTCCCTTTCCTCATTCACAAACTACCAACAAGCTTCAATAACTCACCATCAATATGTAATTTTCAACAAATAACCCAACAACAAGATGACAACAACTTTTACCATTCATCTTATGGTTTTTCACTCATATAACTCAACTATCACATGGATTAACTTGAGCATAGTAAAGAGAAGTTTAACTTACCTTAATTAGTCAGAGAAATCCCCAACAACAACTTCCTTTAACTTAGGCCAGTTCTCAACCACAAGAAAATACCTTAGATGTTTCTTCTTCTTCACTTGATCACAACTTTGAAGTTGAATTTGGCTCAAATCTAGTTAGAAGTGTTCTTGGACCTTCGAATCTTAATAGAGAACTCATATGGAGGTGTGAGGACTTAATTTGGTTTGAGAAAATGAGGGAAATAAGGCTACATCAAATTTTAAGGTTTTTAGTTGGCCACCGCCTCAAACATGTGGTACAGTCTGCGGTTCGCAGACACTCTCTAGATTCGTAGAATGTATCGCAGACTCTACAAGAAAATGTTAAACTCCTGTCTCATTTTATGGCATAGTCTGCGGTTCACAAACATGCTCTGTTATTCGCAGAGTGCCATGAATGACTTTGTTGAGTTTCATTGAAACTTATTTCGGTCGATTTAGTCTTAAACTTTTCAGAAACTTACTCAACATTTCCCTAAACCTTTATTAGTCTCTTGGAGGGATCCTTCCCTCTCCGAGCTTATGTAGGACAACATCACACAAAACATGGGGTGTAATATTTTTTCCCCTTAAGAACATTCGTCCTCGAATGTTGAGGTATATAACTTAAGATTTCTAAGTCTTAGGTTTCTCCGAATTTTTTTTGCAGAGTTTTATCTATAAATAGAACTATCTAAACCTATCACGTAGCTAGAAAACACAACTATTTCCTCACAGGGCCACATAATATAACATATACCACTATATCGGCCTCACACAACCGTACCTTATCAATAAAGTCATACAGTAAGCTAGAACTCATCTCAGGCATTGAATCTCGATGTTTAAGCTACATCTTTCACCTTTTTGTTACTATCATCACCTATATAGAACATGTAAGGTAAGGTTATTGACATAATATACAAGTACAAAAGAAGTTACCGCACAATTATCATTTTTAACCTTCGGACTGGAAATGATGGGGATATCTTGAACGAAGTAGAGGACGCTTTGAATAGTCCCTTTGGTGGATTGAAATCAATTACATATCTTCTTCTGCCTCCCACGTCATTTCTTCTTCATTGTTGTTTCGCCACAATAATTTGATAAAGGCTACTTCATTGGTTCACAGCTTTCGGACTTGACAATCTAGGATAGCAACTAGGACCTCTTTATAAGATAGGTCTTCTGTAATCTGAATATCCTTTACAGGAGTAATACGGGAGGGATTTCCTATGCACTTCCAAAGCATCGATACATGAACACAGGATGGACCGCCTCTAACTCCGGAGGTAACTCAAGTTCCTATTCTACCTGGCTGATTTTTTGACCAATCATGTAGGTTCCGATATATCTAGGGCTAAGCTTACCCTTCTTGTTGAATCTCATTACACCCTTCATAGGTAATACCTTCAGGAATACCCAATAACTAATGACAAACTCCAAGTCTCGATGTCGAATATCTGAAAAGGACTTATGTAGTCTCTGGGCAGTCAATAAGCACTCCTAGATCAGTTTCACTTTCTCTACTGCTTGTTGCACCAAATCGAGACCCAACAACTCAGGTGCGCCCACAAGGCTTCATACGGGGCCATCTTGATTCTAGAATGATAGATATTATTATAGGCAAACTTAATCAGCAGCAAATGATCATCCCAACACCTTTGAAGTCCAATACACAAGCTTATAGCACGTCTTTGAGCATTTGAATAGTACGTTCAGCCTGACTGTCAATTTATGAATAAAATGATGTATTAAGACTCACCTGAGTACCCAAGCCTCTTTGGAATGACTTCCAGAAGTTAGCCATAAATTGGGAATCTCTATCAGATATAATAGACACTGGAACCCCCTAAAGGTGAACTATCTCCCTTATATATAATCAGGCATAATCTTCGGCGGTGTAGGTAGTCTTAACTAGAAGGAAATGAGCCAACTTCATCAACATGTTAACAATCACCCATAGAATCATACCTCCGTTGTGAACGGAACAAACTTGCAATGAAATCTAAGTTAATCATCTCCCATTTCCAGGTCTGAAGTTTTATGTTCTAAATAAGTCCCCCAGGCTTCTTATGCTCAATCTTAACTTGCTGACAATTCAGACATTGAGCCACATATTCTGCAACATTATTTTTCAGGTTGTTCCACCAGTAGGGTACCTTAAAGTCGTGATACATCCTCGTTGACCCTAGATGAACAGAATATTGTGATTGATGTACCTCTGCCATAATACGCTCTCTGATTCCACCAACATCAAGTACACACAAACTACCCTGATATCTAAGAACTCCATCATTCCCAAGATCTAGTATCGACTTATTCTGCTAGGGGATTCATTATTTTATCTGTAATAATTCAGGATCTTCAAACTATCATTCTTTAACTTCAGTCATTAACGACAATTCTGATGTATTCTCAAGAATACACTCCCGACCTGTGTCAAGTAGACAAACGCATAGACTGGCTTACTGACATAGATCTTTAGTCATATGTATCTTCTCTGTCGTTACATCATTCAAACTACCCATGGATTTACGACTCAAAGTGTCAGCAACTATGATAGCTTTGCCTGGATGATATAAGATGTCAACATTGTAGTTTTTCCATAATTCAAGCCACCTTATTTGCCTCAAATTCAACTCCTTATGCCGAAAGATATATTGAAGGCTCTTGTGGTCGGTAAATATGTCAACATGAACTCCATATAAATAATGACGTCATATCTTCATAGTGAACACTACTACTGCTAACTCTATATAATAAGTTGGATAGTTCTATTGGTGCTTCCTCAACTGCCTTGAAGCATATGCGATAACTCTGTCGAGCTGCATTAGAACACAACCTAGGCCAATCGAGACGTATCACAATACACAACATACCCTTCAGTGCCATCAGGAAGTGCCAAGATAGGTGATGATGTCAACCTATTTTTCAACTTCTAGAAACTCTGCTCATATACCTCCGACCACTGAAACTTAGTTGCTTTATGAGTCAGCTTTGTCAATGGGCTAGAAATAGAAGATAAGCCTTTTACGAACCTCCGATAATAGCCTGACAGGCCCAAGAAACTACAAACTTTTGTAGGAGTGCTAGACCTCAGCCAATTCTTCACAGCTTCAATCTTTTAACTGTTAACTTTAATACTCTCATCCGAAACTACATGGCCAAGAAAGGCTACTGAATTTTACCAAAACTCGCATTTGGAAAACTTGGCATATAACTTACGATCTTGGAGTGTCTGCAACCCCGGTCGCAAATGATCAGCATGCTCTGCCTCTAACCGCAAATATACCAAAATATCATCAATAAATACAATCACAAAGATATCCAAGAACAGCTTGAACACCCGATTCATAAGGTCCATGAAAGCCGCTGGCGTATTAGTAAGCCCAATTGACATCATAAGAAACTAAAAGTGGTCGTATTGGGTCCTGAATACGGTCTTCGGGATATCCTTCTCCTTGACCCGCAACTGATGATACCCAGATCTAAGTTCAATATTCGAGAAGTATTTAGCATTATGCAACTAATCAAACAAGTCATCAATCCTCGAAAGCGGGTACTTATTCTTGGTAGTAACCTTGTTCAACTGACTATAATCAAAATACATTCTCAACGAGCCATCTTTCTTATGAACAAACAATACTAGTGAGCCCCATGGTGAAGTACTGGGCCTAATGGAAGCCTTTTTTCCAGCAAGTCTTTTAACTGTTACTTCACCTTTTTCAATTAAGCATGAGCCATTCTATAAGGAGGAGTAGATATCGACTGCGTGCCTGGAAGCACATCGATAGCAAAGTTAATTACCCTTTAGGGAGGAATACCCGAAAGCTTATTGGGAAATACATCTGGGAACTCATTAACTACAGGGACAAACTGAAGAGTTGGGGGGTCCTGTCTTAGCATGACGAACCTGAACTAAGTGATATATATAACAATTGGAAATCATCTTCCTGGACTTAAGGTAGGAAATAAACCTATCCTTAGGTGTTGTAGAATTCCCCTTCCATTCAAGCACATCTCGTTTGGAAAATGAAACCGAACAACTTTCATCTGACAATCAACATTGGCATAACACGAAGCTAACCAATCTATACCCATAATCATATCGAAATCCACCAGGCTTGCTAAAGTGTGACGACCAACAACTACTACTATACAACCTCGATAGATTTATTTAGCAATTACTGGATAGTCAACTGGCATAGACACTACAAACGATTCACCCAACAACTCGGGCACTCTATCAAACTTACTAGCAATAAATGGACTAACATACGATAAGGTAGATCGTGGATCTATCAATGCATATACATCATGAGAGAAGATGGACAATATACATGTGACGATATCTGGGGATGACTTTTGATCTTGTCAACCCACCAGTGCATAAATACAATTTTGATTACCACATAAGCTAGATGTTCCACCTCTTCTCTACCTCGATCGGCTAATGGCTGAAAACCTTGCCCAAGAGAGTACACTGAAGATGAAGAAGCAGCTACAGATCCAGTTGGTTGTGTCATGCCGCCCCCGCCTCTCTACAAATTGTTCCGCATAATATGGCCTGGCTATCCACAAGTCCGAGCTCTGACGATATTGCTCGAAATATCCCCTACCATATTAATCATAATGAGGCAAATATGACCTCGCCTGACTATAATCATCTCTTCATTGAACTCTGGCCTTGTCCAGAATTAGTATATCGATCTCGATGTTGTCCCTGAAACTGTGGGGCTGCGTTGGCTGCCAGATAAGCTGGATATCTAAAATACTGGGTCTGGGTCCACCTCAGAACTCACCAGAATTATCTATATATGAGGACCACTTATGTTATCCTCTATCTCTCACTCAGTCGACCTGTTGATGTTGCTTACGATCCTCCAAATTCTGAGCATATGCTAAATATGGAAGATATCCATGCATGGACTCAGAGAAGTTATAGTACACTCATTAACCAAGTGCAATCCCAAACCATTCACAAATCGATTCACCAAATTACTCATATCAACTACAATCGCAAGGGCAACCCTGGCTAGTGAATTAAACTGAAGGTTGTATTCTCGTACGCTCATGTTTTCCTACTAAGTTGCAAGAACCTATCTTGTCTGGCCCGTTGGAGCTCTACCAATAGATAATGTTGTAAAAGGCCTAAGAAAATTCTCTCTATACCGTTGGTGGTGCACGTGATCGATAGCATGCATACTCCGCATAGTCCAATACATTTTATCTAAAAAGTTCTAGGGGTCCACATTCAGGTCTGATCCCGTGAATAACAGAGGGTCCAAATTTATAAAATCCTGGACCCTCGCACTAACAACCCTATTAGAAGTACCAACAACCTAACATTGGGCCTGAGCGGCCACTAACTGATTCATCAACTGATCACACTCCGCATATCGAGATCCTAGATAGGAGCATCCTAGGGAGGAATTAGAGGTACAATAGCTCATTTCGGCTCCTTTGGAGGTGGTGGTGTCCTGGAGGTCTGAGGTAAGGCCTGGTCCTGAGGCTCATATTGTCTCGTGTTAGCGGGTGGCACCCGACTAGTACCTTCTCCCGCATCAACATCCCACCTCCTACTAGTCGCATGCCATCTAGTCATAGGCATCCCCGAAATTATGAACAAGCCAAGGATTAGGAAATTAAATTCTTATAACTCAGCTCTACGATCTAAGATAAAAAGGAAGGCAACCACCCTAAATATCATGTAGCCTCTTGTTTATAAATATGGTGCACAACATATCCATAAACAAGCCTTTACTATACACGGCTTGTAGACTCCCTAGGACTGACCTGCTCTGATACCAAGTTTGATGTAAGAAAGCCTGCAGACCTAAACTCTTAATGTAAGTCGGGAGGTATTTTTCTAAGAGTACCAACGATGACCCATCAATCTACACTAACATGTCTAATGTGGCATGGAAAATGGAGTACAATTGGAGTTGTCACGTGAAGATTCGAGAAACATGTTTATTTCGGCTTTGTATGTAGGTTTTGGCCGAAGACCATTTTGTTTCTTTTAGCTATTCCTAGCTTAGCTTGTAGTTCTCCTTAAGACATGATGTAACGTGTAAATAACTCCTAGCTCTAATTAGGACACAATTAATGTGTCATGTCATAGGGTGACTAAACCGTGTAATGGGGAGGTGACTAAGGCGAGAGTATCTTCCAAGAATCATCTAGAAGATGAGGCTTCCAAGAGAAGAATTCATGAACTAACTAGTTCATGTATTTGACTACATAGTAGACATCAAGATCGGCCTAAGGGAGATAAGGAGTTGGCCGAAAAAACTCACCAAGGCACATATGCAAAAAATGGAAGCTTCCAAACATATTCCAAGAAGATGATTCATAAGGAGCCTAAGTTCATGCATGCAAGACACAAAAGAATGGCTTTTAAAACCCAATAGGTTATCTCATTCATGCACTTGAAGACACCAAGAAGGCAACCCAAAAGTTGAGGAGTTGGCCGATCAATTCACATGGTCATTCGGCCCAATGTTAATGCCAAGATAGAATGGTTCTCAACACTACACAAGAACACAATTGATAAGATAATTAGTTCATATGTGAAGGGTACTAAGGAATGATCTAGAATGCATGGAAGATTGGGATTCATCCCCCCCCCTCCCATTTTGGCCAAGGTACTTCAAGGACAAGAAGCTTCCACACGTGCTCCGAGGAAATTATTCATGAACTAACTAGTTCATGCATTGATTTACATGGAATACATAAAAGAGTGGTCTAGAGAACTTAAAGAGTTGGTCTACTCATTGTTCCCCAAGTTAA
This sequence comes from Anisodus tanguticus, assembly GCA_034509755.1. Taxonomy (NCBI): domain Eukaryota; kingdom Viridiplantae; phylum Streptophyta; class Magnoliopsida; order Solanales; family Solanaceae; genus Anisodus; species Anisodus tanguticus. The sequence goes on along the minus strand of CM067550.1, from coordinate 24,570,752 downwards.
CCCGAACCCCTTTCCATTTGTTCTCACTTGGCCGAGATTGCCAAGTAGTTTGTGTCCTTTTGTTATCCTTCTAGAATAGTCCATGTACTATTATAAATAGGACCATTAGGATGTTGTAAAAAGGAGAGAGTTGATGAAATATAAACTTGAGTTTTACTCATACTCTAAAGTATTCAACTTGTGTGTTGTCTACCTTAGAATGGTCCTTGTGTCGGCCTTGGTTCTTGTGTGAGCCAACCATTTATGTAAGTTGAAGCTAGGACTTGTGTGACCTAGTTAAACCCAACGTAAGGACCCTTCGGTGTAATTCTTGGTTAGGACTTGTGTGACCTAATCAAACCCAAGCTTAAGGAACCCCCTTGGTGCAAGTAGACATTGAAACTTGTGTGATCCAACCAAACCCAAGCCTAGGGTCTATAATAAGGTACCCTCACTTGGCTTGTTCACAAGCTTGTACTTAGCAACCCCGGTCTTGTCCTTTTCCAATTGGCTAAACTCATCTTGGTATTGACTCGAGCATTAAAACCCTAGTGTCATTATCCTTGTTTATATCGACCAGCCATCACTTGGTTTGTGCCTGAGATTGAACCTAGCATCTCGTGTTCATTCCTTGTTCAAACCACCTGGTTCCTTCCACCAATATACACCACTACACTCCTCTAACCTCCGTATAAAAGGTTACCACCTGAAATAGCCCACAAATACTCGTGTCACCTAGACAACACCAAAAAGTCTACAACACACCATTTATCGAGAACCTCATTGTTCCAGTCCGCTACCACCACCTTGACACTATCAAACCACCAAAATCCAATCATCAATATCACCCTCAACATACCCGGAACACCCCCATAAAACGCATTAACCCAACTCTTCCTAAATCAACCCGACCAAGCCTCACAACACCACACTATCCAGTCAAAATATCCCACCCGACATCCCACTTTCGGTCCCATTTTTGGGTCGACCCGTTTACAACCAAACTCCGACCTACTTACCCACTTACATCTCTCCTTATATACATCAGATTGATATCAGAGCGAGGTCATCCCATCCTACGCTTTGACGCTATGGCTCACATAAACAAAGAAGAACTTCAGAGGGTCATAAATGATATCTTTGCAGAACATTCACCAATCTTAAGGAAAGAATTTGCAAGGCATGCCATGAGTAAAAATGTCAAGTCAAGAGTTGTAAAAAACAACCAAAGACATGACAGGAAAAGTACCTCAAGGCCCTATGTAAAGCCCACTAATGTTGAAGCAAAGGGCGGTACCTCTTTTACCAACCCCTTGCATCGTCAAGAACTTGAAGAGAAGAATAAAAATGTAGAAAGGGGTAGTACCTCCTTTACTAACCCTTTGTATAACCACGAAAGTATTGAAGTTACAAAAGGGATAGATAAAAGGAGAAAGAAGTGCTTCCAATGTCAGGAATTCGGATACTTTGCAAGTGAATGTCCTAATTCCCGCGGCGTGATTAGAGAAGAGTATCGAGAGTGTGGTTTTTCCTTGGCCATTATGGAACCCGTACTACTTGGAGAACAAGAGGAACCCAAGACCCCATTACTTGAAACACCGGAGATAGATGAAGAGTTAAAAAAGGGGAGCGCTATAGATGTCGACTTAAGGGAGCCCTTGGAAGATATATGTGCGGACGAGCTTGCAATCGGATCACCAACGATGGGAGGTATTGAACATACTCTTGGTTTATTTCCAAGGAGTTCATTACTTAATCATCAAGCCTATAGACACAATTCGAACAAGGCAGAGATCTTGATGGTGCCAAAGAAAAGTGAAACTTGGCACACGAGTATTGAGGGCCGAAAAGTCGACACCATCATCATGGGGTGCAAACTTTCTATGCCAATGATTAAAAGACCTTGTTGACGTGTTGAGTGAGGCAAAATTGTTTGCCAAGTTGGATTTAAGAAATGTCTACCGACACATGAAGATCTGAGAAGGAGATGAAAGAAAGATGGCTTCCTCTAATGGAAGATTGGGTGATACACGACTTCCTTATCCTACTTACGACACTGAATTTTATGTGGTGCTAAGGAAGTTGAATCCAAGACTTGCTAAGTGGGTAGCATACTTACCAACTCCCACATTTGCCACAAGATATAAAGATGACAAGTCCATTATAATGGCAGATACACTTCTTCGAAGGCACATAATGTTGACCATGCTTAAACAAAATTCGATGGGATTTGAAGTGCTAAAGGAGTTCCATGAATGAGATCTCATATTCGAAGATGTAAAGAGAGTAGTAAGAAAGTGTTCCATGTATCAAAGGGCTAAAAGATTCTTCCACCAAGAATCGCATATTCCTTGGCCGGTTCCGAAGCAACCATGGGAAGAGGTGTACTTTGATTTCATCCTTGGCTTACCAAAAATACAACGGGACAAAAACTCTATCGTGCCATTTAGATTATGCAACGCTACAAGCTCTACCATGAGTTCCATGAATAAGATGCTACCACAATCCATGGGCTATATCGCATTATTCGAGGGCATGTGTGATAATCCAACCGCGGTGGAATCTAGCCAAAGATGGATCGATTCTACGGAGCTAATACGGTAAATAGCTTATTTGGTTCAGCTTCTTCTCCTTATCTTGTCATATGGAATTGTTGTACGCTTGCTTCCCCTATCAACGAACTAATAAGAAAAGATGAGGATGAATGGTTCCGAGGAGCAATAAGAGTCTTTGAAGCCTTGAAGGAAATTTTATTTAGCTCTGGTTCAAACTCTACCAAGCCGTGAAATGCCATTGGGAGTCGAGCATGAAACTAGAGTAGGTGCCATCTTTTTTGCTCTAGCACAAAATTGAATGGTGCACCGTGCCATTATTCTACCTATGGCAAGCATTATATCTTATGGGATTTGTTTCTCAATACGGACATCATTTTAAGTCAAAACCATTTGGCTTGTATTCGGATCTTTATTTGGCGAGTTTTAAGAAAGGCGCCCACAAAATAAAACTTTAAAACTTATTCAATGATGAAAGTGGTAGATCAACACTTGTTGTTGAACGCTTATTACCACATTTAGACGCGCGCGAATTTGAGGGCAAATTCCATTAAAGAAGGGGAGATTGATGTAATAAAGCCCACGGACCTAAACTCTCAATGTAAGTCGGGAGGTGTTTTTCTAAGAGTGTTAACGATGGCCCGTCAATCTACACTAACATGCCTAATGTGGCATGGAAAATGGAGTGGAGTTGGAGTTGTCACGTGAAGATCCGAGAAGCATGTTTATTTCGTCTTTGTATGTAGGTCTTGGCCGAAGAACATTTTGTTTCTTTTAGCTTATCTTTAATTCCTAGCTTAGCTTGTAGTTTTCCTTAGGACGTGATGTAACATGTAAATAACTCCTAGCTCCAATTAGGACACAATTAATGTGTCATGTAATAGGGTGACTAAACTGTGTAATGGGGAGGTGACTAAGCCGAGAGTATCTTCCAAGAATCATCTAGAAGATGAGGCTTCCAAGAGGAGAATTCATGATCTAACTAGTTCATATATTTGACTACATAGGAGACATCAAGATCGGCATATGGGAGATGAAGAGTTGGCCAAAAACAACTCACCAAGGAACATATGCAAAGAATGGAAGCTTTCAAACATATTCCAAGAAGATGATTCATAAGGAGCCTAAGTTCATGCATGCAAGACACAAAAGAATGGCTTGGAAAACCCAAGAGGTTATCTCATTCATGCACTTAAAGACACCAAGAAGGTAACCCGGAAGTTGAGGAGTTGGCCGAGCAATTCACATGGTCATTCGGCCCAAGGTTCATGCCAAGAGGGAATGGTTTTCCACACTAACCAATAATACAATTGATGAGATAACTAGTTCATATGTGAAGGGTATAATGCATGAAAGATTGGGATTCACCCCCCCCCCCCCCCTTCCCATTTTGGCCAAGGTACTTCAAGGACAAGAAACTTCCACACGTGCTCCAAGGAAATGATTCATGAACTAACGAGTTCATGCATTGCTTTACATGGAAGACATAAAAGATTGGTCTAGAGAACTTGAAGAGTTGGTCTACTCCTTGTTCCCCAAGTTAATCCGAACCCTTTTCCATTTGTTCCCACTTTGCCAAGATTGCCAAGTAGTTTGTGTCCTTTTGTTATCCTTCTAGAATAGTCCATGTACTACTATAAATAGGACCCTTATGATGTTGTAAAAAGGAGAGAATTGATGAAATATAAAACTTGAGTTTTACTCATACTCTAAAATATTCAACTTGTGTGTTGTTTACCTTAGATTGGTCCTTGTGTGGGCCTTGGTTCTTGTATGAGCCAACCTCTTAGTGATAGTTGAAGCTAGGACTTGTGTGACCTAGTTAAACCTAAGCTAAGGTCCCTTCGGTGTAAGTCTTGGTTAGGACTTGTGTGACCTAATCAAACCCAAGATTAAGGAACGCCCTTGGTGCAAGTGGACGTTGGAACTTGTGTTATCCAACAAAACCAAAGCCTAGGGTCTATCATAAGGTTACCGACCACCCTCACTTGTCTTGTTCATGGGATTGTACTTAGCAACCCCGGTCTAGTCCTTGTCCAATTGGCCAAACTTATATTGGTATCGACTCAAGCATTAAAATCCTCATGTCATTATCCTTGTTTATATCGACCGTGCATCACTTGGTTTGTGCCCGATATTGTACCTAACATCTCGTGTTCATTCCTTTTTCAAACCATCTGGTTCCTTCCACCACCATACACCACTACACTCCCCTAACCCCCATATAAAATGTCACCACCTGAAACAGCCCACAAATACTTGTGTCACCTCGATAACACAAAATAGTCTACAACACATCATTTATCTAGAACCTCACTGTTCCAGTCCGCTACCACCACCTTGCCACTATCAAACCGCCAAACCCCAATCATCAATATATCCCTCAATATACTCGGAACACCCTCATAAAAATACCCCCATAAAATGCCTTAACCCAACTCTTTCAAAATCTACCCGACCAAGCCTCACAATACCACACTATCAGATCGAAATGTCTTGCCCGATAGCCCACTTTCGGTCCCATTTTCGGGTCGATTCATTTACATCCAACTCCGACCCACTTACCTACTTACACCCCTCCTTATATACATCAAAGTTTATCACAATCCAACCTTGGGGGATATGGCTGACACCCGGCACCTTAGCGGCTCGAGCGTACCACCCTTGAGATGTGTCATAAATATCTCTGGATCTGGGATGTCAAGGCCTGAAAATGACAACTATATAACGATATGACGTAACAACCTGCAAATAAAGAGAATCCAACATATATATATATATATATATATATATATACCAAGGCCGGGAAGGCCACCATATATGTAATAGACCATCGGAAAGGCCAGTAAAGACATACAAAATAATTGTACACGACACCCAGGTTTACAAGCCTTTAACAGTAATACAGAGTGACTGAAGGTCATGACAAGCCCCCGTCATACCCAAAATGAATATATACATAACCATCACAACCTATCAACACAACACAACAACTCCAAAAGAAGGGAGCGCGACGACCAACTGCTGGATCGGGCAATCTACTAGGGAGAAGCGTATGTACGTCTATCTGCACCTACGGGCATGAAACACAGTTCTCCCAACAAAGGAGAGTCGGTACGAAAGAATGTACTGAATATGTAAGGCATGTAAATATACTCCATTCATCCCAACTTATGTGATGTACTTTCATTTGGCACGCATTTTAAGAAATAAAGGAAGACTTTTGAATCTTATGGTATGAAATAAGCCAAAGATATTTGTGTGGTTATAGATCATATCGTTTGAAGTTAAATTATTTCCAAATAAGGAAATATGTCATTATTTTTTGGACGGACTAAAAAGGAAAGTGCGTCATTCAAAGAGAGTAAATGAGTGCGAAAAATGTAAATAGGGATAAGAAAGACAACCTGTGACTCTGAATGCCAGTGAGGTATCATGATATGCATGCTTTCGTTAAAAAACATATTACAAATATATGTAAGCCACACTATGGGCCAATCTCATCAACAAGCCGCTCTCTAGGTCTATATAACGTACCCAACTGGAGTGGTGCGCACATATAAGTGACATACCCGATGGACTATAGCGTGGCTCGGTGTCATAATATATATATATATATATATATATATATATATATATATATATATATATATATATAATGCATGAATGATCTCAAAATACCAATATAACCAAGGTTGGAGTGACATAAGGTCATTACCCTCCGACTAACGTTATGTAACTACATTGATCAGCTATCATAAATCAATCAAGGCATGAAACAAAGAGAGATAATATGAGTGCGGAAAAGTACTCCCGGCAAGGGATAGATAATGTTCATGAAACACCTCAATGATTCAAGAATAGAAATTTCTTAAAGAACGATTCGTTTTGTGTCATTTTCATTAGGATCATGCCAAAAAGAAAGAAATGTCAGCCTTATATACCTCGTTGCTTGGCCAACGTTAGTCTTACGAATCCTCGTACTTTCTTTGAATGATAACCCATGTAATAAAGATTATTCGGATCAAGATTGTACTGATAGCTAAAAGATCAATTCATTACGACATTTCACCAAACATCTACCATGTGTAGAACTTTATATCCTTCTACTATAGCATCTATCATCAAGACAACCTCCATAATTTCCTTTTTCTCCCTTTCTCATTCAAAAACTACCAACAAGCTTCACCAACTCACCATCAATATGTAGTTTCCAACAAATAACCCAACAAAAAGATAACAACAACTTTTATCATTCATCTTATGTTTTTTCACTCCTACAATTCAACTATTACATGGATTAACTTGAGCATAGTAAAGAAGAGTTTAACTTACCTCAATTAGTTAGAGAAATCCCCAACAACAACTTCCTTTAACTTGGGCCAGCTCTCAACAACAACACAATACCTTAGATGTTTCTTTTTATTCACTTGATCACAACTTTGAAGTTGAATTTGGCTCAAATCTAATTAGAAGTGTTCTTGGACCTTAGAATTTTGTTAGAGAACTCATATAGAGGTGTGAGGACTTAATTTGGTCAAGAAAATGAGAGAAATGAGGCTACATCAAATTTATAAGGTTTTAAGTTGGCCACTGCCTCAAACCTGTGGTACAGTCTGCGGTTTGCAGACATTGTTTGCGATTCATAGACTGTGTCGCAGACTCTGCCAGAAAATGTTAAACTCGTGTCTCATTTTATGGCACAGTCTATGATTCACAGACATGGTATGCAATTCACAAACATGCTATGTGATTCGTAGAGTGCCCTGAATGATGACGTTTTGTCGAGTTTCATTGAAACATATTTCAATCGATCCGATTAGTCTTAAACTTTTCTGAAACTTACTCAATATTTCCCTAAACCTTTATTAGTCTCTTGGAGAGATCTTTTTCTCTCTAAGCTTATGTCGGACAACATTATGATAACAACATTGCACAAAACACAGGGCGTAGCAAGATCATGTTTGTAGACTTCATGAGTAGGTCGGGGCCTTGTCCCGACCATATGATGTTAGTAACTCTTAAAGGCTTTTCAGACACATGTCAATATGTACCATATTTGGTGTGGCCTCATCTATCCTATGTTGCCTTGATTTGTTCCATTTTAGAAAATCATGGTGGCCTTGTCGGCCTAAGATATTATGAAGTACACGAAGCAACAGAAGAAATTGAAGGACCAGAAACTACAAGAGTAATGTTGCGACAACTAGTATGCAAGGATAAGCCATATAACGCTCTACTGTATGCTAACCTTCTATCGTAATTCGTGTCATCGACAACATCCTATCTAAAGTCATATCCTCGATAAGCTAAAACTTTGCCATGTCCGGTCTAATCACCTCTCCCCAATACTTCTTTGGCCTACCTCTACCTCTCCTGAAACCATCCATAGCCAATCTCTCAAATCTCCACACTAGGGCATCTGTGCATCTCTTCATCACATGTCCAAACCAACTCAACCTCGCTTCCCACATCTTATCATCCACTAAAGCCGCTCCCATCTTATCCCAGATATCTTCATTTCTGATCCTATCTCTCCTAGTATACCCACACATCCATCTTAGCATCCTCATTTTCGCAACTTTCATATTCTAAATGGGAGAGCTCTTGACTGGCCAACACGTCAACCCATACAACATAGTTAGTCTAACCACTACTTTGTAGTAAGGCTGACCAGTGGGCCAGGTCGGCCCGGTCCCAGCCCAGTCCCGCCCCGATCCCGACATTTAAAAAAATCAGTATCGGGACTCGAACCGGGATGGGACATGGTCTCGTCCCGATCCAATCCCGGTCCCGCCCGAAACCCCCTCTTTTTAAAAAATAATCGTTGCACAAATGACTATTTTACATTTGGCCGTTGTGCAACGACCATTTTTAGCCTCCCCCCTCCCCCCAACCCCCCGTACCCCCTTAATATTTATTTTTAACCCATAAGTTATTATATTTACACTTTAACATAATTTCCCAACTATAAATACCTCATTTTCTCTTCATCTTTCTCACAAATCTTCTTACAATCTCTCAATTTATCTCTCTACAAGTCTATATTGTCTACTAAATATTCAATTTTATTTTTTCATTTGGGAGTGAAGTTGGCAACTAGCTTAAGGATCTTCCATCGAGCAAAGTTTCAATTTTCAATCTTTCGATTACACCTCGACGTTACGTCGGCGTTTGGTACATTCGTTTCATCATTAAATTATTATTGTCTATTTATTTTATTTAGTGCACTTAATTTCAGTTACTTATATTATTTATTAGTATAATTATAAATTTATAATGGAAGGATTTAAACGTATGCTTACGGGTAGGGGTCATGCTTCTTCTAGTAGGGGCAACAAGGATAAGGGTCCTATTTTTAGACAGAATCCTATTCCTACACAAGATGATTTTATTGATACTGAACATTTTCCTACAATACCATTAGATTTAGATGACAACACACCCACTAATGTAGATGACAACACACCCACTAGTGCACCTTCAACTGAAATGTCTCCTATTGCCCCTAGTATAAGACGAGGTCCAGCAAAATGAACATTAAAATTAGATGCATGGACATTTTTTGATAGGGACGTAGAGAATCAAGTAACTAGATGTAAAATTTGTAAAGATGCTTTAAAATTTAAAACTAGAAAAGGTCAAGGTGGGATGGGGGTTTAATGAGACACGTATCAAGGTCTCATCCTACTAGGTATGCCCAATACGAGGCTTCAAAAATGGGTGCGCAAACGTCCGCTCCATCGGGACAAGGTTCACATACTGTCCCGGAACAAGTACAGGGTCAAATTAACCCTATGACGGGGGGAATCGTAGGCCCTAAATACGATAAACATAGAGATAGGGAAGCAATATCAAAATTAGTTGTTGTGGAGGGTTTGCCTTTTTCATTTCCTTCATCTCTCGGTTTTATTCATTACATTAGAGATATGTATAATTCTATTTTTAACGGTTTTCCTAGATCAACTGTTAAGAGAGATGTATTTAAATTCGCACATGAATATCAACAGTATTTACGTTATTCATTATATCATTTTAATGCCAAAATGGCTATCACTTCTGATATAGGTCGTATTACTAACGGCCATGATTATTTAACGGTAACTTGTCATTGGATAAATTATAAATGGTCTATGCAAAAACGTATCTTAGCGTATAGATATATAGATGATAGGCATACTGGTACTTTTATTGTAGAAAATATTTATCAAGTGTGCGATTATTACGGAATAACTGATAAAATTATGACTATTACATTAGATAACGCTTCTTCTAACAATTACGCTATTACAATAAAAATAGTTTAACTCCATCTTTTCCAGATCATTTTCATATAAAATGTGTGTGCCACATATATAACTTAATTGTAAAGGATGGTCTATAACTTTTTGAAGACATTCTTAGTAAAATACAATTTGCTATAAACTTTATTTTTAAAAATAATAGAATACAATGAAGAAAAGAATATAAAAAACTTGTCACGATTGCCAACTACCTTATAGAAAAATTTCAGAAGAAGTACCCACTAGGTGGAATTCTTTATACGAGCAACTACTTGTTGCTTATGACTATAGAAAACCTATAACTTTATTTTTTAACTCTCATAATCAAAATCCAGCTGATATGGTTGTAGATAGCGATTGGGGGAAAATTTCAAAACTTATTGTATTTTTTTGAGAAATCTTTTCAAGCAACAAAAGAATTTTTCGGTATATATTATCCTACTATTTCAACTATGTTGTTTTATATAGCTCTAATATTTTTATTACTTAGTGAATATATGGAAAACCCAGCTTATAAGGCAGCTATTAAAAAAATGTTTATCAAAATAAAAAAATATTTTATTCCTATTCCCACTATTTATATTATTGGTGTTGTATTAAATCCGACTATTAAAATAGACGGTACTAAATCACTTACTGAAACTATTTACGATTGTATAGAAGTACAACCACCTCCAAGTCCCAAAACTCCAAATCACCCACCACATATTGAACAAACTAAAGAAGAAGTGTTGTCTAGCGTAGAAGACGAATGCAAAAAAGTATATAGGTTTACAAACAAGAAAGTGCTAGCAACCTACCGGCTTCCATACCATCTTCTTCTTCTTCTTCAACACAACCTCACAAAAGACATGTTGTTTCTGCGACTAGTATTGAAAGCCTCAGAAATAGAATGTGCGGCCGTACCGCTACTAACCAAATTAGCGAGTTTGATATTTTTGTTTTGCAGGGTTCTGTACTGTACCAAGAAGTTCTTAATGAAGAAGGACATGAAGACTTGCTGAAATATTGGAGGGGGAATGAGAAGACCTTTCCGACACTTTCAATGATGACCCGAGATATTTTGAACATTCCCGCGTCATCAACAGCATCTGAAAGCTCTTTTTCTGCCGGCAGATATCAAATAGAATAGCACATATACTCATTAGCCAGAGACAGCTTGGAGATTGTAGTATTATTCAGAGATTGGATACGAGCGGAGCGGAGAAGGTGCGGTCAACCGGAGATCAACGAAGAAGAAGAAAACTATAATGAAATCTTATCCGAAGGTGGTGGAAGCGACGTGGAGCAATTTGAACAACAAATACCAATTCCAACCGAAGAACCACAGGAAATTATCAAGAAACTTGAACATGTTTTTTTTCAAAATGTAATTTTTTAATTGCAGTTTTACTATGTAATTTGCAACTTTTTGACAACACCACAAAGTTGCAATTTTGACAATTGTATTTGTATTACAAAAAAAATTATATGTCTATTAAATAATATAAGAGGCACAAAAACAGTCTTGAGATGTTTTTATTACACTATCTTGTCTTGTTTAATTATTGAGTTTTTTTATATATATGTTATTTTTTAAATTAAGTGCAAAAAAAAAAAAAAAAACCGCCCAGGATCCCGATCCCGCCAAACCCGGCCCGACGATCCCGAGCCTGGCCCACTAGCCACCCCTACTTTGTAGAACTAGTGTAAGTGGCACCTTCTTATCACACATGACTCCTGATGCGAGCCTCCATTTCATCTAGACTGCACCAATACGATGTGTGACAACCTCGTCAATCTTCCATTTTCTTGGATAATAAATCCAATATACTTGAAAATTCCTCTCTTTTGGATGACATGTGCATCAAGCCTCACTTCCATGTTAGCCTCATGCATTACATCACTAAAATTGCACTCCAAGTATTCTGTTTTAGTCCTACTCAACCTGTACCCTTTATCATCTAGGATATGTCTCCAAACCTCCAGCTTAGTGTTAACTCCCCCGTAGGTCTCGTCAATTAGAACTGTGTCATCCGTAAACAACATACACCATGTCACCTTCCCTTGGATATGCCGTGTCAGTACATCCATTACCAAGATAATTAGAAGCGGGCTAAGAGCTGATCCATGGTCCAATCCCATCATAATTGGAAAGTGCTCAGAGTCTCCTCACACTGTCCTTACGTGGGTCTTGGCTCCATCCTATATTTCCTTGATCGTCCTAGTGTACATAACAAGCACACATCTAACCTCTAATCATCTCCATAGAACGAGACTTAATCGTATGCCTTTTCTAGGTCGATGAACATCATGTGTAGGTCCTTCTTCCTCTCTGTATACTGCTCTCCACCAAGCTACTTACAAGATAAATGGCTTTTGTAGTTGCACACCCTACAATGAATCTGAACTAGTTATCGGAAATAAACACGCCACTCATCACCCTCATCTCCACTACCCTCTCCCAAACTTTCATAGTAAGGCTTAGCAATTTGATACCCCTATAATTGTTGTAATTCTGAATACCACCCTTGTTCTCATACAATAGATTGTACTCCCACCTTCAATCTTCGGACATCTTCGCCGTCTTAAAAATAACCTAGTCAGCCACTCCATACCTGCCCTGCATGCGTTCTTTCAAAATTCCACTAAGATCTCGTACGACCTGATCTTTCTTCCCCTGCGCATCCTAAAGATAGCGCCCTTAACTTCTTCAACCTTTATACACCCGCAATACCCAAAATCGCTATGCTTCTCTGAGTGCTCCAAATCCCCCAACACAACGTCTCTGTCCCCCCCTCTTCATGCAAGAATTTATGAAAGTATGGCTCCATCTAACGTCTAATGACTGCTTCCTCCGCCAATACCATGTCATCCTCATCCTTGATGAATTTCACTTGATTCAAGTCCCAAGCCCTTCGAGAGAATATTATACTTTATAAATAATAAAGTGGAGGGTTCGTGTGGGATTGGTTGGGGGTAGACCTGTCCAAAGCTCGGGTAAGGGCCGGATCAAGTGATTTTTTTGTTTTCTACTTGCCCGACCCTGACCCTATTTTTTTTTCGACCTTGGCCCTGACCCTTCGGGGACCCTACGGGTCACGGGTCGGCCCTGACCCGCTTTACAATTTTTTTGAATTAAAATAACAGTCCAAAAACATAATATATATTGTTAAAACATGTAAAAAAAACTCCAAATTAAAGGATTTTTTTTAAAATTGAATTTCCAACATTGAAATTGACATTCACACCTACATTACCATGAAATTTCGACGTTGAAATGTATTGTATATCGTGAGATGTTTACTAAAGAAAAGGGAAATTAGAAACCGATTTGGGGGAAAACACAAATTTATAGGGAAACTGACGTTTTCCTAAAAATTGGTGGCGCTGACAGGCCGCGTCTAAAAAATACGCAAAATCAAACAAAAAATCGGATAAAACGGACATCTGAGCGCAGAGTTATGACCTTTTAAAGTTGCATCAATCTACAACTACTTTCTCTCCCTAAATTTTATGTCAATGCTTCCGTTAATTAAGTTCATGCCGCATTTGACTTCCATAAAAGCTCCGCTTCAATGAATATGATTCAAGAGATAGCAAGTAGCCTAAAATTTAAAATAAAATTAATTACACATGTAGGTTCGGTACCGAACCGAATTACCTTAAATAAACATTAGTAAAATAAAATTAATAAAATATACCTTAAATAAACATTAATAAAATAATAATAAAATGAACGGGTCGGATCGAGCCGGGTCAGATGGGTAAAAAATTCTAACCCTCACCTGACTCTCACCCTGATCAAATCCCTGCCTTTTCGGATCAGTTGACTCACGGGTCAAATATATGCTCACCTGCACTAGTTTTTTTGGGTCGGGCCGGGCCAGGCCTGCCGGTCCTGACGCGATGGACAGGTCTAGCTAGGGGAGAGGGATGTTTATGTATTAAGCTTAAGGCTGGCCAGTGGGCTGGGACGGCCCGACCCCGACCCTGACCCCACCCGACCCCGCTTAGTAAAAAATAAATCGGTAGCGGGACTCGAACCGGGACGGTCGTCCCAACCACGCCCCAGGCCCGCCAAACTTGAGCCCGCCCGAAAGACCCCCATTTGCAAATATAATCGTTGCACCAACGACCATTTTAGATTTTGGCCATTGGGCAACGACCATTTTTGGCCTCCCCCCTACCCCTTAATATTTATTTTTAACCCATAAGTTATTATATTTATACTTTAACCCAATTTTCCAACTATAAATAACTCATTTTCTCTTCATCTTTCTCACAAATCTTCCTACAATCTCTCAATATCTCTCTCTACAAGTCTACATTATTTACTAATTATTCAATTTTATTTATTCATTTGGGAATTGGGAGTGAAGTTGACAATTAGCTTGAGGATCTTCCATCGAGCAAAATTTCAATTTTCAACCTCTCGATTACACGTCGACTTACGTCAGCGTTTGGTACATTCGTTCATTCATTAAATTATTATTGTCTGTTTATTTTATTTAGCGCACTTAATATTATTGTCTTTAATTTTTTATTATCATAATTAAAATGAAAGGATTAAGAGGTATGTTTAAGGGTAAGGGTGCTTCTTCTAGTAGGGGCAACCAGGGCAATGGTACTTCTTCTAGTCATCTTATTCCTACACAGGATGATTTTGTTGATACTCAACATTTTTCTACAATACCATTAGATTTAGACTAGGAGTTATTTTTTGGAACACAAGAAGACTTTAATTTAGACGATGATCTAGATGATACACCCACTAATGTTGATGACAACACACCCACTAGTGCACCTTCAACTGAAATGCCTCTTATTCCCCCTAGTATGAGACGAGGTCCAGCGCAAAACGACCATTAAAATCAGATGCATGGACATTTTTTGATAGGGACGTAGAGAATCAAGTAGCTATATGTAAAATTTGTAAAAATATTTTAAAATTTAAAACTGGAAAAGGTCACGGTGGGACGATGGGTTTAATTAGACACGTAGTAAGTGCTCATCCAGCTGGGTATGCCCAATACCAGACTTCAAAACCGGGTGCACAAACGCCCGCTCCATCGGGACAAATTCGCATACTGATACTGTCCCGGACCAAGTACATGGTCAAATTAACCCTATGACGGGGGAATTGTAGGCCCTAAATATAATAAACATAGAGATAGGGAAACAATATCAAAATTAGTTGTTGTGGAGGGTTTGCCTTTTTCATTTCCTTCATCTCCCGGTTTTATTCATTACATTAGAGATATATATAATCCTGCTTTTAATGATTTTCCTAGATCAACTGTTAAGAGAGATGTATTTAAATTCGCACATGAATATCAACAATATTTACGTTATTCATTATATCATTTTAATGGCAAAGTATCTATCACGTCTGATATAGGTCGTAGTACTAACGGCCATGATTATTTAACGGTAACTTGTCATTGGATAGATTATAAATGGTCTATGCAAAAACGTATCTTAGCGTATAGATATATAGATGATAGGCACATTGGTACTTTTATTGCAGAAAATATTTATCAAGTGTGCGATTATTACGGAATAACTGATAAAATTATGACTATTACATTAGATAACGCTTCTTCTAACAATTACGCTATTACAATTTTAAAAAATAGTTTAGCTCCATCTTTTTCAGATAATTTTCATATAAAATGCGCGTGCCATATATATAACTTAATTGTAAAGGATGATCTATCACTTTTTGAAGACATTCTTAGTAAAATACAATTTGCTATAAACTTTATTTTAAAAAGTAATAGAGTACAACGAAGAAAAGAATATAAAAAAACTTGTCACGATTGTGGACTACCTTATAGAAAAACTCCAGAAGAAGTATCCACTAGGTGGAATTCTTTATACGAGCAACTAATTGTTGCTTATGACTATAGAAAACCTATAACTTTATTTTTTAACTCTCATAATCAAAATCCAGCTGATATGGTTGTAGATAGTGATTGGGTAAAAAATTCCGAACTTATTGTATTTTTAGAGAAATTTTTTCAAGCAACAAAAGAATTTTCCGGTATATATTATCCTACTATTTCAACTATGTTGTTTTATATAACTCTAATATTTTTATTAATTAGTGAATATATGGAAAAATCAGCTTATATGACAGCTATTAAAAAATGTTTATCAAAATAAAAAAATATTTTATTCCTATTCCCGCTATTTATATTATTGGTGTTGTATTAAATCCGACTATTAAAATAGACGTTACTAAATCACTAATTGAAACTATTTACGATTGTATAGAAGTACTACCACCTCCAAGTCCCAAAAATCTAAATCACCCACCACCTATTGAACAAACTAAAGAAGAAGTGATGTCTAGCGTAGAAGACGAATGCAAAAAAGTATATAGGTTTACAAACAAGAAAGTGCTAGCAACCTGCCGGCTTCCATACCATCTTCTTCTTCTTCTTCAACACAACCTCACAAAAGACATGCTGTTTCTGCGGCTATATTGAAAGCCTCAGAAATAGAATGTGCGGCCGTACCGCTACTAACCAAATTAGTGAGTTGGATATTTTTGTTTTGCAGGGTTCTGTACCGTATCAAGAAGTTATCAATGAAGATGGACATGAAGACTTGCTGAAATACTGGAGGGGAGTGAGAAGACCTTTCCGACACTTTCAATGATGGCCCGAGATGTTTTGAACATTCAAGCGTCATCAACTGCGTCTTAAAATGCTTTTTCTGTCGGCAGATATCAAATAGGAGACCACAGACACTCATTAGCCGGAGACACTTGGAAATTGCGTATTATTCTCAGAGATTGGATACGAGCGGAGTGAAGAAGGTGCGGTCAACCGGAGATCAACGAAGAAGAAGACGAAAACTATAACGAAATCTTATCCGAAGGTAGTGGAAGCGACATAGATCAATTTGACCAACAAATACCAATTCCAACCGAAGAACCACATGAAATTATCAAACAATTAGAACATATTTTTTTGAGAATGTATTTTTTTTAATTACAATTTTATTATGTAATTTACAACTTTTGGATAACACCACAAAGTTGCAATTTAGATTTTAGACAATTCTATTTGTATTACAAAAAAATCATATGTCTATTAAATAATATAAGAGACACAAAACAGTCTTGAGATGTTTTTATTACACTATCTTGTCTTGTTTATTGAGTTTTTTTATATATATGTTATTAAAAAAAAAAGAAGAAAAACCAACGGAACCCGCCCCGATCCCGAACCCGCCCCAATTCCGACGGGATCGGGACGGGACTGGAGCAAGTCCCGCCAGACCCGACCCCGCCCCTTCGCCCGTCCCGCCCGACCCCCACCAGCCAGACCCGAGCCCGGCCCACTGGCCAGGCCTAATTAAGCCATAAGTTTTTGAAATGGAGGGAGTTTATATTCGCAACAGATCATTAACGTTTTCAATTTCGCGGTCCTTTTCCAGCAAAAAGGCCACTGAAGTGTACGCAGTACGCTATACGATCCACAAATCTCCGCATTTTCTCACCGTTTTTCCAATTTCAGCTCTCTTTCGCGCTTCTTTGCTTCGGTTTCTAGGGGTTACAGTAACAGCAATTCATGGAAGAGGAACCAGTGGTGTCGGAAACAGCGAATCGCCGTATGGTGAGTTTTTTTTCCAATTTCAACTGTCATTCATCTGATTATGTTAATATTTGAGCCCTAGTTATGGATTTAATCGTGTACAGAAACGAACTAGAGCTCAAACTAGGGTTAATGAGGAGCAATTACACAGCAGTGTGAATGAGGAAGAGAGAGAAGAATCGTCCAAGGATTTTGAAGACTCTCGTGCTAGAGCTAAGCGGAGTAAGGCTTTAGGAGGCGCTTCATCTGCTGCTGCTAGAAATGCTCATCAGAGTTTAATTGGTACTATTAATTTTATTTGCTGTTTTTTAGTTCGTGTTACAATAGTTTTGATGTTAAATTTGAATTTGAGAATCTATAGAAATTTAGGCTTTGTTTTCTCGATTATTGGTGAATGCACAGTGAAAGTTATGGTCTTCTAGTTTGCATACCATTCTGAAATTTTATTATGTTGAGAGGGTGAATGGGAGTTGTGGTCTTCTAGTTGGACTAATGTTATGTAGCTTTTATTTTATGGTAATTTCAGAATATATAGAAATTTTAGGGCTTGGCTTAGTCAATTATTGTTGAATTCGCGGGTGGGAATTGTGGTTTTCTGTTTGTATATTGTCTTGTAAGTTTCATTATGGTAATTGCAGTTTGGATTTTGAATTTCGAGACCAGAGAAGATTTAGGGTTTTGCTACTCAATTATGTTGTAAGCATGAATTGAAGTTATGGTTTTATAGTTTGTATTGTTATGGTAATTTCAGATTAATTTTTGAGTTTTGAGACGAACTGTTTTAGGATTGCGCTGCAGTATAATGTTGGAAGTGTGAATGGAAGTTGTGGTCGTCTAGTTATCCTAGTGTTATGTATATTTCTTTTAATTTCAGGTTTATTTTGAATTTTGAGACGAAATTTTTTAGGTTTACACTAGTCAATTATATTGAAATTGGAAATGAAATTGTCTTTTAGTTCGCTAGTGTTGTGTTGCTTTCATTAAAATAATTTCAGGCTAATTTTGAAAGTTGATACTAGAGAAGTTTAGGCTCTCGCCACTCGATTGATTGAAAGCGTGAATGGAGATTGTGATCATCTAGTTTGAATATGTTAATGTAGTTTTCCATTATGACAATTTAAGTTCAATTTTGGTATTTCAAGAATCTATGGAATTTTTAGGGTGTGCTACTCAATTATAGTTGAAAGCGTGAGTTAAGTCACATCTTTGAGTTTGGCTAATGTGCTGTAATTTTAATTATGGTAATTTTAGGTTAATGTTGAATTGCCGATGACTTTGAGAGTGTGTAAAAGCTTTGAAATTGCTTGTGGAAAATGGTCCTTTAATTGTCTGAAAATTCTGTAATTTACAATAACAAGTGGTAGAATTTGATTCATTATTGCATTCCGTTTCACCCATTGAATGAAATGCGAATCTCGTCAACGAATTTTTGTACAAATGTAAAACACTCATCATTATGGGCATCCTGTTGGTGAAGGAAATGCTTTAAGATTCTTATTTTGTCTTTATATCTCCTTTTGTGGTACTTTTGGGAAACATTTTTTGTAGTCTATAAGTTTTCCCTCCCAATTACGTGGTGTGTTTGCACTTCTGCACATTTTGCCTTTATCCATCTCGATGTTTAGTTTGCAGCAGATGTCCCGAGAAGCAATGGATGATGTGGACAAGAGGAATCTTGTTTGATCCTCTAGGTTCATTCTGTTACTTCCTGATGATTTTTCATTCTGCTCTAGATTTTTTAAGAACTAAAAGTGTATCAATATAAAGGAATGGTCAAAGCAGCTAGCTAGACTGCTCCATTTGATGTTTCTATTCAAGCAGTGACTTGACTAAAAGTGTATCGATATAGTGGAATGGTCAAAGCAGCTAGCCTGCTCCATTTGATGTTTCTATTCAAGCAGTGACTTTACTAAAAGTGTATCAATATAGTGGAATGGTTAAAGCAGCTAGCTATCCTGCTCCATTTGGTGTTTCTATTCAAGCAGTGACTTTCCAAGTATAAGAGAAGGGCAGTTTGTGTATCATCATGAACCCTGTGGGAGCACTTTGAAGTTGTCATAGCCATAATCAAAGGCCTTCTGTGATTATGCCATAAGAAATACTCATTCCTCTTTGAGAAGTCACTTGAACTATACCTTACAAAAACAACAACAACATACCTAGTCTAATCCCACAAGTGGGGTCTGGGGAGGGTAGTGTGTACATGAACTATACCTTTTCAGTCCAAAACACTTCAAATAATCCTACTCTTTGTATGTAACACACTTCCTATTTAAGGAATGAAACAATCAGAAGCTATACTAGTCAGTTTTGCTTTCTTGTGCTTGCTTCAATTCCAGTTACGCAATTCTAATTAGATTTTACCTTCTCTCTGTTGAGTCCTTTTTGTGTATGACTATTGTGGTTGTTTACACATGCTGATGATAGGACGTTCATTCCTTTATTTTCAGATGTTGTTAAAGGTGATAGGAGACAAATTCCTCTAGTGGTCAAGCATTGGGTGGAACACTATGAGAAGGATCCGAAAGTTGCAATGACTCGACTCTTGAGCTTGATGTTTGAGGTAATTTGATAATATGTGGATGTTTCTTCAGCTTGGATACTATTGTTTTTCTCATCTCCGCTTATCAGCAATAGACAGGTTCCATTTTGATGATGTGATCTGATAGGTGGAATTTTTTGGTTTTGCAGGCATGTGGAGCAAAATATCATATTGAAGAAGATTTCTTGGACCAAACTGATGTTGATGATGTAGTAGTTGCTCTTGTAAACATGGCTAAGAGGGTATATTCATCCATCATATTGATGATATTTCCTTATTTAATATGTTATCTGGCGTCAGTTCAATATGCAATAAACAGGAACTTCATGCATAGACATGTAATTGTAATTTTACCTAATCTCCTTTGGATATTAGGGGGAAGTTGAGGATTATCAAAATTCAAAAAAGAAGGACTTCAAGAACTTCAAAGATAACCTCGTCTACTTCTGGGATACTTTGGTTGCTGAGTGTGAAAATGGACCACTTTTTGATAAGGTCTTGTTTGACAAGTGCATGGATTATGTGATTGCATTATCATGGTAAGTAGTTTGTATTCAGGTGATCTAAATTTTTGGTAGTATTTTGGCTCATTGTCTTGTGAACATGCATTTCAGCACCCCTCCTAGAGTATATCGTCAGGTTGCTTCACTAATGGGGCTACAACTTGTTACATCCTTTATACATGTTGCCAAAGTACTTGGTACGCAGAGGGAAACCACACAGAGACAGCTAAATGCTGAAAAGAAGAAGCAAGTGGACGGACCTCGAGTTGAATCACTGAATAAAAGATTATCCATGACCCATGAAAAGATAACAGTAATAGAGGAGATGATGCGGAAGATATTTACCGGGTATGGACCTCGTGTTAATGATACATATTGTTGATCACTTGAGGGGCACTTTTGATTTTGTTTTGCCTTATTGTGTGCTGAATTTGTAGGCTATTTATGCACCGTTATCGAGATGTCGAACCTGATATCAGAATGGCATGCATACAGTCATTGGGTGTTTGGATCCTGTCATACCCCTCCCTTTTTTTGCAGGATTTGTATTTAAAATATCTCGGATGGACATTGAATGATAAAGTAAGTGGATGTCAATTTGATTTTATCTTCAACCTCAGTTGATAAACTTAAAAATTCTAACTACGCATTTGGTTCTTAATTTTCCCCCTCTTAAGAGTGATGGTGTAAGGAAGGCATCAGTTCTTGCACTACAGAATCTTTATGAGGTGGATGATAATGTACCATCTCTTGGCCTTTTCACGGAGAGGTTTTATAAAAGGATGATCGAGCTTGCTGATGATGTTGATATTTCTGTGGCAGTATGTGCTATAGGACTTGTGAAACAACTGATAAGGTATTGTTAGTTCATTATAATGCAAGCCTCTTGCATTTTCAATGTTGTTACCAGCAGGTTGTTGAAATGTGCTCTTTTATCAAGCTATTCCATATTTGCAGACATCAACTTGTTCCCGAGGAGGAATTAAGCTCTTTATATGATTTGCTAATTGATGATCCACCGGAAATCAGGCGTGCCATTGGAGCTCTAGTGTATGATAATCTGATTGCCCAGCGATTGAACAGTTCACAATCTAGTTCAGGTTTTTATCACACGGTTTTGCATCATGAGCTTTCTATTTGCTTGATTAATACAATTGTTCTGATAACAAAAAATTTCCAGGGGATAATACTGATTCTTCTGAGGTTCATCTTAGTAGACTGCTGCGCATATTGGGAGAGTTTTCAAAAGACGAAATGCTGAGTATGTATGTCATTGATGATATCTGGGAGTATATGGATGCCATGAAAGTATGTTATGTACACTATCTTTTAATCTGAGAATGGAATTGCTATCACCATATGATACCTGTACTTCGGTTAGAGTAGCATTTCCCTACAGCTTTCAGTGAGCCTAGACTTCTACTGGCTCAACTTTGTTTTAAAGACGTTATAAATTACTGTATGATTTCTGAATTTGACCAGTATTTCCCTATGGCTTTAAGTATTGATGCTGTAATACAATTATCTGTAGTTTGGTCAGACTAGAATTTCCCAACGACTTGCCTTTATAGGAATTTTCTATTTCTATTGATTAGACATCTATAATCTTATATTATCATAGGAAAACTTGAGAAGGGTCTCCTACCTATCCTGGATCCCCGGGTGTGTTCCATGGTTGAAGAGGAGAATATTCACTTGAAAATTATGTCGAAAATTATGTCCTTGCAGGATTGGAAGCATATCCTGTCTATGCTCTTGGAAGAAGAGCCATCAGTTGAACTAAGTGATGCAGATGCGACAAACCTAATTCGACTGCTTTCTGCGTCAATTAGAAAGGCAGTTGGGGAGAAGATTGTTCCTGCTAGTGATAATAGAAAACAATATTATACTAAAGCACAAAGGGTGAGCTTCTTTAGTTCTTCCTGTTAATACTCTTCTGAGACTCTTAATAAATTGTTATACTTGTGCTTCAAATTTCTTGTCCGGGTTTGACCATTTATCTTGCGTTGCTTGTGATTATGCTTTGTCTTGAGCCGAGGGTCTCTCGGAAACAGCTGCTCTACCTACCAAGGTAGAGGTAAGGTCTGCGTACATTCTACCCTCCCCAGACCCCACGTTGTGGGATTTCACTGGGTATGTTGTTGTTGCGCTTCAAATTTCACCATTTACACTTGAGAATGAATTCCAAGAAAGAGCTTGTGAAACAATAAGTTGGTTATATTTCTGCAACCTGGTCGATCTGTACTGTTTTAGCAGTGTCATTGTGCTGCAATTTTTCTTAAGCTACATGCTTGGCTTAAATCAGGTCAGTTGTTCAAGAACATTCATCTAGGTTATTGAATAACTGATTACTTACTAGTTTCATTCGGTGGAAGAGGTGCCATTTTCATATATTCATGTTATCTTTCACATTTTCCAACAACATTAAGACGTTTTACTTTACTTATAGTCGGATAATATAGTTAGCAGTCAGATTATTTTCATGTACCATGAAACATAGATGGTAACTCTTTTTGCTTAGTAGGAATAACGTTCAAAGCTGTATGCAGAATGATTATCTAGATGCTGTGGTTTTGATTTTTTGCAGTTATTGAGTTTAGCTCAAGTTCAGAATTGGTTTAGATTATTTGAGATCGATTCCTTCTTTAGTGTTCTTTGTCAATGACATATTATATTGCTGTTGTTCAGCCATACTACTCCCGGATACTGAATCTTAGACTGCTTATGTTGTAATCGCCAGGAAATGTTTGAAAGTTCTAAGCATGATATAACCATTGCTATGATGAGGAATTATCCACAGCTTCTTCGCAAATTTATGTCTGACAAAGCAAAAATTGCCTATCTACTTGAAATCATTGTTCATATGAACCTTGAGCTCTATTCTCTTAAAAGACAAGATCAGGTGCGTTCGTGGAACACTTTTTCGATCATGAATTATATAGGGATTGCCAATACGAAGTAAGTTGTTTTGGTTTTCCAGAATTTTAAATCTGCTGTCCTTCTGATGAAAGAGGCCTTTTTTAAGCATGGTGAGAAGGAAGCTCTAAGATCTTGTGTAAAAGCTCTGAACTTCTGTGCTACTGATAGTCGAGGGGAGTTACAGGACTTTGCCCATAACAAATTGAAGGAGATTGAAGATGAGCTCATTATCAAACTTAAATCTGCAATAAAAGAAGTTGTGGTATGTTCCCTTAACAAATTGAAGGGGACTATGTGTTTTATTGGTGCATTTCGGATAAATAGTGCAAGCTTTGTTGTTGTAGGATGGTGATGATGAATATTCACTGCTTGTTAACTTGAAAAGGTTGTATGAACTTCAATTGTCAAGGCAACTTTCCATTCATATCTTGTATAAAGATTTTGCGGAGACTCTTAAGAATTTCAGAAGTATTGATGACGAGGTGGGTATAATGTAGTTTGATTTTTTTTGTAGTCTTGTCAATACACAACTGCTTTGGCTTACTGTTCAGGTAATTGGATTTCTGCTTCTTAACATGCATCTGCATGTTTGCTGGTGCCTACACTCTATCATAAACTCTGGCACAGTCCCAGAGCAATCGATATCTTCCTTAATCTCCAAGCGCAGTACCTTGTTTGAATTACTTGAGTCCTTCCTGACTACTGAATCCCCGGAAGGTTTTCGTGCGAGTCAACTTGCATGTAGGGTAAGCATTTTTTTTAAATATCCACATCCGACCGTGTGTAATTTCCAAACATCTATGTTCAACTGTGTCCTTTTAGTTCCTTCTATGTTCTCTTTTGGTTAATTGAGTTTGTTTTTTTCTTGGTCTAGGTTTGTGTTATCTTTTCAGAACAGTGGTGTCTGTTCAGGAAAGCAACCTTTGCTTCCACGGAGCTAGAAGCTTTGGGGTACTCTCCAGATGAATCCATTCTTCAAAAATTCTGGAAGCTTGGTGAACGCCAACTACATGTTCCAGGTGGTTTTAGCTCTCCCATTCACTGTTTCCTCTAAATATGTGGCAGCTCAAGCTCACATCTTACTGTTGTATAGAGGAATAATAGTATGGCTCAACACTACTGTTTCAAACTATAAGCCTGCATCTAGAACAATTACTTTCAGTATCATGCTTCATCTTTTAGTTGTTAAAGAAACTAGAATTAGAATTGGCAAGCCATGTAGTCCTGATCTATACTTGCTTGTTAGGTGGCAAAGCCCTATGGCTAAGTTTAATTGTTTCAATTTTAGATAAATCTTGTGCTTAGATGTGAACTAGTCATCATCGCTATGGTTACTGTGAAAATACTTTGGTGCTTGAGCAGCCACATGAACTTGAGTGCCAAATGTTTACTTTTATTGAAGTCATTCATTTCCTCATGCTATCTTAATTGAAGGTTGCACATTGATTATTATTTTTGTTAAGTTCACGTTTTAGCGCTTGATTTCCAAAAGGAAACCATTTTGTGCATCTTTTTTCGAGCATTACTTCTTAGATAAGGATCTAGCTTTACTTTGTCCTTTGGAAAAGATTTTAAGAAACTAAAGTGTACACTCCGCTCCCAACATAATCAAATACAGCTGGAAAAAAACTTTTTCACTTCCCTAATTCACAACATAAGCACTCTTACATCATGAAGCAGTAAGATGCAGATCAGGAATTTTATTTATATAAAGTAAAAAAAAAAAAATCCTGTAAAAACTTGAGCACCTAATCTGCAAGCAGAACTAGTTCATCAGTATCCCTTCGAGTAGTGGAAAATAGATCTCCATGGTCCACCCAGAGGTGTCAATGAAAGAATAATAGTGTTTTTAACTTAACCAAAGAAAAGTGTTTTCAGCTTCCAGAACACACTCGACCATAACTTATCTGTTCAATCCAGAAAGGGTTTCTTTCTGCACGTGATGGATGCTTTTTAGACTTTCATTCATCTTCTAACATGGATACAGATGAGGTTGAAGAAGAAGATTCTAATAGGGAATACATTGAGGAGACAAATCGAGATGCTGTAATCATTGCTGTTGGGAAGTTGGTTGCTGTTGGCGCAGTTCCTAAGGTTAGGTGTATTCTCTTTTCATAGTTGGACTTTTCTGTACTTAATTCCTAGCTGTACTTTTGATATGGATATTTGGCGATGTTTTTACTGCACTATCATTGAGAATGCAAAGATTAAGAGGCTTACTGTTAATATTCTTTATCAGCTGCTAACATATTCCATCACTGTAACCTATGTCTACAGGAATATATTGCTCCAGAGATAGTATCTCATCTTGTAATGCATGGGACAAGAGTGTCTGAGGTCATTAAGCATTTTCTAACCATGTTAAGGAATAAAGGTGCAGATGTTGCACGATTGTTCCTAGAGGCACTAAAAAGGGTGAGTGGCAGTACTTGTTAACTGAGATGATTTCCGCTTCATTTTGGTCACTTGCAGGCCGGCCTTCCAATTTCTGGTAAACTTTCTGATGAAATTGCAGCAGAAGTTTTAATTTCAAAATTGGATAATGATATGGTTGAAATGTTTGGTTGACTGAGATATTGGTGTATAAAAAGGGGGAGTCCGGTGCACGAAGTATCCTGCACTCACGCAGGGTCTAGGGAAGAGCCGCACTCTTAGGGGGTGTATATAGGAAGCCTACCCTGACCCAAGCATCAGTGACTGCGGTTCAAACCCGTGACCTATAGGTCACACGAACTCAACTTTGCCATTGCTCCAAGACTTGCTGTTGAGATATTGGTGGTGTATATTTTTCATATCCATGGGGTGTGTTTGAGTTGGTTGTGATTATGATTCAAGCAGCTAGGATGGACAAATGTCATGCTTGTAAAAAAGATGCATATCAATGCCCTTGTCTGCTATTGTGGTGGCCTTTCTCCTGGCAGTTTATTGGTTATTTTGGGGGGCTATTACCGCTTTCGCTCAGCTAGCGACATAACTCAGAGTAAATAAAGTGTCTGAAAGAAAGTATACATGTTAGATTCTTTGTTTGGAAAGAAAGTATACCTGTTAGATTCAGAAAGGCATCAAGGCCGTATGGGAAGAAAATAGTCTCTTTTCTTCATGGAGTAATTAAGCATGTTTTATTCTGGTTTTGCAGGCCCATGAACGGTACTTAGTGGCACTTTCCTCTGATGATGACGAATCAGCGAGAAAGACTTTTCACGAATGTGAAGATCTTGCCAGTCAGCTTGCTAAGACATTTGGAAAGGCTGCTAGAAACAAGCACCGCTCAGATGTTTTAAATATTGTCACAGGAGGCATTTACTATGCCTTTACAGATGCTCCAAAGCATCTATCTTTCTTGGATGGTGCTGTGCTGCATTTCATAGCCAAACTTCCTCCTCCAGATACTATGGACATGTAAGAGCTTACTTGACCTAATTTTCCATTTTTAATCACTTAATGAAAGGTTAAGATTCTTACTCCAATCATGTTAGATGATTTATCAAGGGTGTTTCTTGAAATTGTGCATGAGCCCTGGTGTGTAACAACTTGAGGAAACATGGGATTATCTTCTCATGTTCCTTGGATTTTGGATATTGAAGAAGCTTGGCCAATATGTATTTGGCTTGATTGCAGGGTGGGATTTAGATGTGGGTTGGTTAGATATTTGCCCGAGAGTTGAGACATCCTGGTGGGGTTTTGGGGCTCTGGCTGTCGTGATTGTAGCAGGCTTCCATGGCAGAAACTTTTCTTTTTTATTTTTTGGTTTGAAAACTATGAAGTTCCTTTTGTTGAAGTTATTTTTTGATATGATGGGGGATAAACCGTACACAAGCAGTATGTGGAAGTAGAGGTTCATGATGAAAATGTGATTCTCTACTAAAGTTACCCAATCTTCCTTGCCGACTGGAATCACATATCTGCTCCAAAACACACAAAAAATAAATGATGCACATAGGAGTTTTTCATTGTTAACTTCTTCAACTTACAAAAATATTAATGCTCTGATATGCACATAGAGTTTAATTTCAGCCTTTTGTTCTGATTGTTATCTTCTTAAACCTGTTTTTTTTCCTTAACAGCCGCATAAGTGCCAGAGGAGCCATTCCACATTCTACTCCTTTTCCTCTTGAATTCCCGAGTTAGAACACGTCTTTGATAGTAGCCGGTGTTACCTATCTGGTGCCAAACATATTCCACACTATGTTTCACAATCAGCGTGCAATATAGCACTAAAGTCACAAGTGGCTCACATCTTATCTTGACTTTTTGCACATAAAGCACCAGTAGATGTGACTTATCTTCCATTTCCTCAGATTTTCTCGTCTGTGAGAATGGCCAAGGAAGACGCAAACCTTTTAGGTGCCTCTAGGAACCAATACCAAGGAATGGAAAAAGATGCCCTCCTCAAATAATCGATGATAAAATGAGTTTATTGTGAAGTCTCCGTTCTTCTGTGGTTCCACTTTCAACTGTCCTGGTCCGTTAGTGAAAATGGAAGCAACGGCTTACAAAGAGTTTAGGGGTGTACCATGTTAACCTATGGAAGACCTACTTCTCTGAAAAGTTGGAGGAAAAATTAGCTGTGATTGCTGCTTACTCTCGGATACAGCCTTACTGCGTTACTGGTGTCCAAAATTAAGGATAATAGGAGGTTCATACTTTTGTGACTCTTAATGTGTCTCAAAGAAATCAATGAAACTTTACTAATGATCAGCTATAGCTGTCTCATTGGACATAATGTTTTCTTGCTTTTGGACATGTCAGTGGTGAATATTGTATATCTTTCTTTCGTTGATTTTATGTTGTCCGTGAGAGAACTACCTAAGCAATCCTTGTCATAATATGCTATTTTCTTGTTATTATAAGTATCATACCTTACAGACTATCAACTCAACTTTCATGTAATCAGCTTGAAAGATGTCGAGAAAAGAACTGAAAATGTTAACACGGATGAAGATCCGAGCGGTTGGCGACCCTATCATATATTTGTAGACACGGTCCGTGAGAAGTACACAAAGGGTGAAGGTCTACAAGGTACACCTATACCTTCAATTTTCTGTATTTGTTTTTTGCTGTAGTTTGTCTTCTCCAGTGTTGCTCCCTTTTGATGCTGTGTACTTCTTTAATTTGCGAGTTATTCTTGTTTGTTTCAGTCCTATTAAACGGCTCTGGTTTCAGTGAGTTCGTTGTGGGTTTACTTACAAACGGCTTCTTTTCTTTTCCTTTTTTTCCTGTGAAAGAGAACTGTTTTATGTAAGCACATGCCTATAATGTCTGAAACTGTGTGGGGGTTTGCCAAAAACTTAAGAGAGGTTGGCTTGACTATAAATTAGGTGCCATACTGTTATCTTTCTGTCATCTTGGGATGGCCAGTGAAGGCAAGTGGAGTGAAATTGGGAAGTAATTACGCCAATCCTGTTGTATGCCACATTAAGTAATAACAATAACAACAATAATGCCCCAGTCCTTAAGTAGTAAGGCTCAGAATATGAATTCTCTGTATCCGTTGTGCTCTACTTTGACACGTTCCATTCTAATACTGAATAATTGTCTTTTAAGACAAATTAGGGTTTTCTGACAAAAAAAAATAATAACTAGAAGTTCTCTTTATGTCACACTTATTCTGTACGCTAACGAACAAATTCCTTAACACACCAAACAAATTTGTAATTAACACCACCACCACCAACAACATAGGCAGGGTAGGATGTACGCAGACCTTATCCCTACCTTTCTGGGGCGGAGAGGCTGTTTCATAAAGACTCTCGGCTGAACTGAAAAGAAAAGAAAGAAAACTACGCGATTACTAAATAATAATACTAATAAAGGTATGTGGAGAGGAGGCTAGCCCCTACCTCTCTCACCTAAAGTGCGACACCACTCGGCTACTTGCTACCGTTCTACCATAAATTCTCGACCTCCACACCTTCCTCTCTAGGGTCATGTTCTTAGTAAGCTGAAGATGTGTCATGTCCTGTCTAATCACATCCCCCGGTTCTTCCTCGACCTACTTCTACCTCTTCTAACTCCTGCGATGGCTAACCTCTCACACCTCTTTACTAGTGCATGCTCACACCTCCTCTTCACATGTCCTAACTATCTCAGCCTCGCTTCCCTTATTTTGTCGTTAACAGAGGTCGCTCCCAGCTTGTCCTGTGTAACTTCGGTCCTAATCATATCTCTCCTAGTATGCCCACACATTCATCTGAGCTTCCTCATTTTTGCTACATTCATCTTTTGAACGTGTGCGTTCTTGATTGGCCAGTACTCTGCACCATACAACAAAGTTTGTCTAACAACCACTCCCAACTGCTCCATATTATGTTATCCACACTCTAGTTGGCAGGCCTAGGCGTGCATGGATGTTGAATTTGTCCCACATAGGTTTTGGTATGTTGAATTGGTCTCCTTATATGATTTTGGACAATTCTTACCTCGTGAGCTAGCTTTCGGGGTCGAGTTAGACCCAAGGTTCATTTCTTTACTTCCTTCGTTATGATTCACCACATAAAAATCCTGGCATTGTAATTCCTGCATAACTAATATGCGAACCAAATGACCCCTAAATGTATTCGGGATATTCTTTTGTTGAGGGAGAAAAAGAGTTTGTTGGAAATAAAATAGTATTGCCAAATTTCTATTTGCTAAAAACTTGAACAGGGGATGTAAAGAAGCAAGCAGTTTTTTGGATAGTTTACTGTGGCCCACTGTTTTTCAAACAAGGGGTGTCTTGTTTTCTTTTCCATTTGTTTTTGAAATACATGCGTTTAGTTTTTTTGTTTTAGTAAGAAGCTGGGTTGTTTTTCGGAGAACTCTTCTATAGTCCAAACACACAGAAAAGTTGTCCGTGATATTAACTTGAGCATAAGTGGTGTGTGCAAGCAGATGTAAAATTAGGATATCCAGATTTGGTCTGAATCCTGAGTTAGTTTTAAAATGCCGTTCAAGCTTCGTTTAGTTGTATAAAGCTCAAATAATCTTTAATGTGTTGATCATCTCTAGCTTGGTATATTATATCTGTTTATTGAACCAATTACTTATTGAATTAATAAAATCGCCGCAAGTCTATATTGATAATATACCAAGTAGCTGTCAAGCTTTCTTTGGTACTTAATCATTATGCAACGAGTCTTTTTTGGATTTTATCCAAGCAGCGTGAGATTTGATTTACATAACAGTCCTGTCAGTAACTTCCAAAATTAGATGTGTATATAAGTAAGGATGCAGAAAAGTGACAGATGGGTTTTCAGATAAAGGCCTTCAAAAGCGCTACTATTTCTTTCTTTCCACTTGCATCTGAAAAGATATAAAAGGATCAGGGGCAAGCTTTCCAGTCTAGCTAAAGATGCTATTCCATGCGAAATCTATCCAGTGTTGGAAGAGGTGGGAAGTTGTTTCCTCAGCCCTCTGTTATGTAAAAATATCAACATACATCCCTTTTTCGTTTTCTCCAATTCTATTGTCATTATCGTTTTTAGCCGAAAATGGACTGAACCTATATTTTTGGGTTTCAGTTTTGTTTTTTCGGTAGGTTATGGTCAAAATTTTATGAAATTTCATGTTGTCTTTTTTAGAATTTGAACTTTTTGCAATATATACACAGCCTAGTTTTCCGGCGAATGGGAACGCAAGTTTAACAAATGACAGATACGAATTGAACCTGAGTTTTAGATTATTTGTGTATAATCAGAACTACTTGATGTCACAGTTCCAAAGAATTCGTCGAATAAGTTTAGCAGTGCAAACCTACTCTTTCTTTTTTTAGATTTAAGTAACAATGTTGTTATCCCATTTTCATGTCTGGATATGTTGAATTACAGAAACCACATGATATGTGACCTTTAGTTCTTATGCAATTAATAAACGGCTTTAGATTCTAAGCTCACATTTAAGCACATTGAAGATGCGAATAAATTCACTTCAAGCTTGTAATTGAGACTTGAGAGCGATACCTGCCAAAGTAATACTTCCAACGGATCTGAACTTGTTTCTGCACTTGCGTAGAGCTGTCAAAACTGGCTTAGCCGATTCGGGCTAGTCCACGCGAGCTTTTGAATTTGGCGGGCTAGGCCGGGCTGACCCATCTTTTTTATGGGCCTTAAAACAGTCAGCCCAACCCATCACTACGTGGGCTGCGGGCGTGGCCGGGCCAATCCACCTTTTTAAAAAATATATATTTTTGATAAATCTTTAATTTAAATTCAATTTAAAAATGCTATATGGAGTTATCATTTCCTAACTAAGTCTTAAACAATGTTTTCGAAGGCGTCTTTGGGGTGAGTCCCAAGGCAGGGTGTACCAAAAACGTTCCGGGGCGCAAATGAAAGTTGTAGATCCATAAGGTTGAGGCATAAGTACTGGGTGCAAAAGCTTAATCTACGGACGTAAAAGCGTGCTGCCCGAGTGTTAAATTTAATGTTTGTTGTTTTAAAAGTATTTTGCTATAGATCATGTTTACTGTTACTGATGTAATGATATTCATACCCAGCGTCGCTCAAGTCCACGGGCTGGTCCAACCCACAGGCCTACGGGCTTTTTCGGGCGGGCTAAAAAGTCTCGTTCTTAGATGGGCTTCAAAAATCTTAGGTCAACCCTATTAAATTACGGGTTGGGTTGGGTCAGTCCAACGTGCCTAGCCCATATTGATGGCTCTTGCAGTTGCTCACCCAGTTGATCTCTAGTGAAAAATTGACGACGGGAGGATAAAAACAAATTTCATTGTAATTTTAGTGAAGAGCAGAGCTGTCTGGCAAGGTGGGCCCGTGTATTGATGGAATTGAAGTTTATGTGAACTTAAACATGTATGTGTGCAAGTTCAAGAAAGGTGAAGAGAAAAAGTTAAAATGTTGGAGATATGAAAACCCAAAAGGAAGAAAAACTAGAAGTCAAAATGAGGCCGAAGAGGAAAACTCAAACTGACTTTGCGGAACAGTTTTCCTATTGTTGAAGATACAACAACAACAACATACTCAGTGTAATCCCACAAGTGGGGTCTGGGGAGGATAGAGTGTATGCAGACCTTACCCTTACCTTGGGAGGTATGGAGGCTGTTTCCGAGAGACCCTGCTCAAGAGAACACATAGTATTAGAGTAGATAGAAGTCCTTGGTTTGAGTCTCTGTGTGCCCTATTATTAAAAATAATTTTCACGTGCTTGACCCTATACAAAAAAACCAGGCCTTCATGTGACGAGGCGTATTAAAGGCATAATTAAGTAATTAAAGGCATAATTAAGTAAATAAAGCGTGCTCTCTTTAAAAGTGAAGCTTTAAGAAATTATTACACTTGGCCCTATTTATAGATACAATATACACAATACATAACAATTCTTTTCCATGTGGGGGATGCATTAATACATCTAAGAAATTATTCCACCGAATATACTCCTTTCTGGATGCAGGAATAGCAACACGGACTAAGCTATATATACATTAATGTTTTAACACAATCCAACATATGTTAAGTGGTGTCCCACATTGGTAGATGAAATACATGTCTCTTTATATGGTTTGGGCAATCTCTCATTTCATGAGCTAACTTTTGAAGTTGAATTACGATTAAGATCCATTTTTTTAATCGTGGTATCAGGGCAAGATCCATCCTCATTCTTGGTTTATTCAATGTTGGGTCCCTATGCTGTGTTGTCCACACTCCAAATGTCCAATCTTGGATGTGCAAGGAAGTGGGTGGAGGGTGTTAAGTTTCCCGCGTTGCTAGAGGAAATGAGTTGTTGTCCTCTTATATGGACTTGGGTAACCTCACTTATGAGCTAGCTTTTGAAGTTGTGTTAGGGCCAAGGTCCAACTAAAACTTGAATGCAGTAAAATGAACTGAGTAGCTTAAACGAACCGACTGAATTCACAGAGCTATTCCAAGACAAAGAGCAGTTTCCTTAGACCCTTTAGAGTCCCAAAGTGTGATTTGGTGCGGAAGTCTTCTGATTACTGGGTAGACTTGAGCAATGCTTCATACTGAAATTACCTTATCTTTTATCTTTCCTCCCCAACTTCTCCTGCAATATCTTGAACCTTTGACAAATTGTTTTCACTCTAATCTGTTATCTTCTTCCCAGCGTCCAGTCATCTTGTTTTACTTATAAGTTGGTCCGCATGACACATGATTGCAAAGAATTACTCTAGCATATAGGATTGATGCACATTTTGTTCACTGCAATGATGTACACATCAGGACGTTTCCTTTATGTTGTTTCACAATTTGTTTGCCGAGAACAAACTCTCATAATTGTTATCCACTCCTTATAGAAGGCACATTAGGCCACTGCCTGTTTTTGCACCTGTGATGTCTAGAGACCTTCGCAGCTTTAATTACTAGAAAATCTATTGATTGGAAGTCACTTCAACATTTCAAAATGTATGAGAATTAGCCATTCCTGCGAAGTTGTTCCAAAAGCAAGCTGACATTGTAACTCTGAACTATACTGAAACTCTAATGGTGTCAGACTATCCGTGCATAAAAATGATGATTGTTACTCATCGAAACATGTGCATGATAGGACAGCTTTATGATAAAAACGGTATTGCAGGTGAAGCATTCAGCATCCGTTCAGGTATTAGTGGTGAAAAACTTTTTCGGGCTTGTGCATAATTAGTCGTCTTTGAGGTCTCCTTTGTAAAGAATGAGACAAGAAAGGATGTTGGGAATAAATTGCTTGATTATTCTCTCAAGCAAGCTGGAGTTTATATAGTTTTTTTGAGGAAGATGTTGGAGTTTATATAGTATTTACAAGTAATCCCAAAAGGAAAGGAAAAGAAAGTACGCAAGTAATCCTAAAACAAAAAGGAAAGTAATTCCTATTCCTATTTCCCTTTACACAGTTTTAAGGATTCTATGCCTTTCAATTCCTAGTCCGTTTTCTATTTACATAGTTATAAGGATTTTAAACCTTTCCGATATATATTCAAAGGAATGGTTCTTTCGACATTAATAATTTCCTAGTTCTTTAACATTCCCCTTAAAGTAGGAACGTACATATTGTATGCTCCTAAATTGCCACAAATATACTCAATTCTGGAGCCACAAAGTGATTTTGTAAGAATATCCACTAATTTCTACCCAAAAAAGTAAAGAATATTTGCGAATTGATCATTTGAGTTGACGAAATCTGTCATAGTGCACCCCGATTTAATCTTTTCTCGAATAAAATGACAATCTACATTTGTATGTTTCGTTCTTTCATGAGACACTAGATTCAAATCATTATGTATTGTAGCTTGATTCTCACATATCAATTTTAATGGGTAATAGAATGAGGTGTTCGATCCCTTGCATCTGGTGAAGGTAGGATTATACTTTTATTGGTTTGAACCACTATTTCTTTTGAATAAGAAGCAGTGTTAGCAAAGGTGAAAGCCACAAAAAAGTGTTAAAGTTCCTATGGGGCTTTAAGCGCAAATAAAGTATGAGCTTTAAAGAAGAAAGACACAAATAGAGAAAAAATACAAATATGTATGTGTAACCCAACATTAATAATTATAAGCATGAATAACAAACATATGGACAAAGAAATTGGAAAAATATTATGATAAAGTGAAATATTAACTGTTTAGTGTAAGACTCTTTAGGATTACACTCATTGGCAAGGAAAAGTGTGCCTTAGAGCCTTGATAACGACACTAAAGCGCCTGTTAAGCAAGACGAAGTGCTCAACATGTTTTGCGCCTCGCTTCAGGGCTTAAAGCGCGCCTTTGACAATGCTGATAAAAGAAAAGGACAACCGGTGCACAAAGTAGTTGAAAAAGGGAGAGAATTTTCAGAGTAGGAAGAGAACTTTTCAGCATAGTGACTCAAACCAATGGCTTTGATAAAGAATATTCAGAGTAAGGAGGGACTTTTCAAAATAGAGACTCAAATCCTTGGCTTCGATAACATGTAAAGAATGAGAGAAGAAGAGATGTTAGGAATAAATTGCTTGATTATTCTCTCAAGCATGTTGGGGTTTATATAGTGCTTACAAGTAATCTCTAAACCGGAAATGGAAATATACAAGTAATCCTATAAGGAATTGCTCTTCTTATTTACATTATTATATGGATTTTAAACCTTTCCTATATATACAAGAAAGGATTTTTACACTCTCAGTCACCCAACTTATCTGGATTGGCCAATAAAAAAGGGAAGTCGGGTGCACAAAGTATCTCGTGTTAGCAGGGTCCGGGGAAGGGCCGCACCCCAATGAGGTGTGATGTATACAATCTACCTAATGCAAGCATTAGTGGCTACTTTCATGGCTCGAACCCGTGACCTATAAGTCATACAGAGACAACTTTACCGTTGCTCTAAGGCTCCCCTTCAAATTGTAAATATTGTAAATAATGTGAAAGTTAGGTCACTTGCCTTATTTGTCTTCTTCAACCCAATCGCCTCTTGATTGTTAATTGACAGTCTTAATTGTTGCATCTTTAAAGCTCAAATCATAGTTAAGAGTACTGATTTTTTAAGATTTAGGTGGTGAAAATTAGATTAGAAAGATAACCCACCTTTATTAAAATAAGCTTGAAGAAATGAGAGTGAATTTCAAATGTGTTTTTTGTGAAATTTGGGGTGGATGTTGTTTAGATTTGTTTGAAATAGTCAACAAAATTTGAAGTTATTTGGTGGAGATTTGTACTGTTTTGAAACAAGAATTGCAACTGAAAATCGCAGAAGAAGTTTGTCTCTGTAGCTAGCGACGTGTTATGCACTTTTATACGCTGTTATACACTTACACAAGGTGGATATATTTTTATGTATTAGGATATATTTCAAGCCGTGCAAACAGCCTCTTGCAGAAATGCAAGGTAGGGCTGCGTACAATAGACCCTTGTGGTCCGGCCCTTCCCCGGACCCCGTGCATAGCGGGAGCTTAGTGCACCGGGATGCCTTTTTTTTAAGGTATACTTTTATACAACATAGATAATTTTTTATATAGGTGTATAAATACCGAATAATAATGTATAATGTTGTCCAAGTACTGTTGCAAAAAATAATATATTGGGTATGCAGGTCTAAACTGAAAAATATGGTTACGTGGGCAAAAGTGTTGTGTTGGGCTGGTTATTTTTGAAAAATTCCATGGGTTGCCATATCAATACTTTCCTAATTCTTAACATTCCTGACTAGCTGACTGTCAATATTTTTATTAATTTCTTACTCTTTTTGGAATGAAGTTATGTAAGTAGCCTATGATTGCAGAACTTGAGGTAGTGAAGTCAGATGCGATGGGCAGGGTGGCCTTTTATACATCTCATATTAGATTCCAAAAAGAAAAAAAATAAAAATAAAAATAAAAATAGCCTATGCAAAGTTTAATTAAAGTAGCGGACAAGTTTATACTTCGAGCAGGGTGCATATTTTGGTGTAAAAGGCTTTTGCTTGCTATCATGTTGATTGATTGTATGGCTAAATGTCATATAACCCATTACTTATGGTTTGTGCAATGATAGGATCTGTTCGAACTGACTGCTAATGTGAGTTCTTTTATAGATGATAAGGAAGGTACAGCTGTGAGACGTCGAGGTCGTCCTCCTAAGAAGCAGAATTTACAAGGAAAAAAGCTTTTTGACGAGCATAATTCCAGTGAAGATGAGGAATTAATCAGTGGATCTGACCAGGAGGCAGATGAAGAAAAACAAGATGACGAAGAGGTCCCTCTAATACATTCTATTAAGTCATCATCCAAACTAAGGTCTTTGAAGATATCAAGAGAGAGCTGAGGCAATGTGAGAACTGGTCAGTCTGGTCTCTGTTTAGACTGGTTCTGTTCCAAAGCATCAGGTACTTATTGATTAAAAGTTTGAGAGCAGAAAAAAGATTAATTAAAAATAGAAAGATCAGCTTTGGCACTGGTTTCATGTTACATAATTTCCATAGGTTTTTGTCAAGTGGGTTTCTTGTACATTGCTTTTCTTATTCTTGACATTTGTTAGTTGGAATGGGAGCTTTCGGGCATATGTTCATTTTTAATGTATGATTATCTAGGCTCTGATTCTATCCGAGACAAATTACAGTCTTGATGATGCCTGTTGATCTCACTTAAGACTGCACATGTTCATCTTTTTTTTTCTGGAATTGACAGCTGAAGTAAATTCCATTTGTGATTTCAAGGTTCTCAAATCACACAAGTCTTTTCCCTTTCAGCATGAGCAAACAGGTTCCTCGTGAACCATATGCAAATTCTTTGTCAGTTTCAATTCTTTTGTGGTTTTGCGAAGTTATTATTTGTCGGTATAGTTATCTTGTCATTGTGTAACATTTGAACTCTTAGTGGTTAGTTACTGCTAAATTGAGAAAAATATCGTACGGAAGAAGAGATAAAGAAGATGGAAGCAAAATTCAAATAGGAGAAATGCAACATTGTCAAAAACAGGATCAACGTTTCTGATCATTTACTACCCAAAGTGTGATTACAAGTTACTATTTATATTTACACAGCCGAAATGTAAAGATGTAGAGATGACACCATTGCATAATTAACTACAAGAGTGTAAATGCAAAAGTAAAATTTATTTTTGGGACTAAAGTATCGATTCTATGACTGTAAATTAACGTGGAATCACCCAACGGGTCCAATCACCTTCGGAATTCTACCCACAGTTATATTGAATTAATTTATTTGCGCTTCGTGCGTTTATGAAAAATATCAGTGAATCTACAAAATGACAAACAAATAAATTATGAATTTAGGTAATATCTTTCTGTTCTATTAGAAAGAAAATGCGCATAAGCAACATACTGTTAATTTTTGCATATAATAATTCATATATTTGGTCTAACTCATACAGTAATTCATACATTTGGTTGTTATAAAAAGGATTTAAGAAATATTAAAACATAAAAAGTTAAATAAAATAAAATTCATAAAATTACGTAAATTTATCTTATAAGTATTAACTACAACACAAATACGACAACAACAATAATATACCCAGTGTAATTTCACAAGTGAGGTTTGGGGTAGGCAGTATGCAGATCTTAACTCTACCTTGGAAGGTAGAGAGGTTTCCGATATATCCTCGGCTAGGAATAAAACAATAACAATAAAACAATAACAATAAAGCAATAACAAAGCAGGTCAAACGAGCAAAAGAACAGTAGCTACAACAAAATAGTATGCTACAACAAAATAGTATGCTACGCGAAGAATGAGAGACAATAGATATTAACAGAATTGAAGGACACGAAACTACAAAGAAAATATTACGACAACAAGTACGGAAGTATAAGCTTGGCAACATTCTACTACCTACTAGCCGACTATCTTAATCCTAGTCCTTCACAACCTCCTATTTAAGGTCATGTCTTCGGTGAGCTGTAACTGCATCATGTCATGTCTAATCACCTCTCCCCAATACTTCTTCGGCCTACCTCTACCTCTCTTAAAACCATCCATAGCCGACCTCTCACACCTCCGCACTGGGGCATCAACGTTTCTCCTCTTCACATGCCCGAACCATCTCAGCATCGCTTCCCGTATCTTATCTTCATCGAGGCCACACCCACCTTGTCCCAGATATCTTCATTTCTAATCCTATCTCTCCTAGTATATCCACACATTCGCCGCAACATTCTCATTTCCACAACTTTAATCTTCTGAACGTGAGATTTCTTGACTGACCAACATTCCGCCCCATACAACATGGTTGGTCTTACCATCACTCCGTAGAAACTTGCCTTTGAGTTTTGGTGGCACCTTCTTATCACATAAGACTCCGGATGCGAGCCTCCATTGCATCCACTACACACCAATACGATGTGTGATATCATCATCATTCTCTCCATTTCCTTGAATAATAGACCTAAATACTTGAAACTTTCATTCTTTGGGATGACATGTGTGTCAAGCCTTACTTCCACGTCTGACTCCCGCGTCACGTCACTGAACTGACACTCCAAGTACTCTGTCTTGGTCCTGCTCAACCTGAAACCTTTAGTCTCCAGAGTCTGTCTCCAAACCTCCAACTTAGCGTTAAATTTCCTATGATCTCGTCAATCATCACTATGTCATCTGCAAACAACATACACCATGGTACTTCCCCTTGAATATGCCGCCAAGACATCCGTCACTAGGGCAAATAGAAACGGGCTAATAATTGATCCCTAGTACAATCCCATCATAACTGGGAAGGGCTTGGAATCTTCGCCCACTTTCCTTACCCAGATATTGGCTCCCTCGTACATGTCCTTGATCGCCCTAGTGTACTCCACAGGTACACCGCTAACCTCTAAACACCTCTCTAGGGACTTTGTCGTAAGCCTTTTCAAGGTGAATGAACACCATGTGAAGTTCCTTCTTCCTCTCCCTGTATTACTCCATCAGCCTCCATGTATTTATCTTTCATTAAGAAAATAACAAATTTATACCAATAAAATATGAACTTTTTTATTAGCAACAAAAATTCTTCGTAGGCAACAAACCTGGTGATATTTTGGAGAACACCAACAAGGAGCTTTCCTAGGTCCTCAGTCTTCCTCGCAACCTAGATGTCTTTGAACAATTTTGTATTTTTGTTATTACTAGTTTTTCGGCACGTGGATTGTACCTATATGTCAAGTTATATATTTACAGATAAATGGCAACTTTATGTTAATGATTAATGTGGATTGTCGTATGATGACTTGTTTGTTGAGATAAAAATGATTGGATAAATATATATGATGCATCTTTATAAATAATATTTCTAGTATATGTTCTTTTCATCTGTTTCAATTGCTCTGTTATAATCAGGACTATTGTTGTTAACATAGATATTCTTTTTGAAAGTGCAACGTAAAATCGATCATAAGAGAAAACTTGTTACGATAGATTTATTGCTTTTTGAATTGTTGGATTGATAAAATTTTCTAGTTCGAGAAGAAATAGAAAAATTTAGTATAAATTCAGTCCATAAGATATGATATATAAAGTACATAATATTGTTGGAGTAATATATTTACAAAGTGAGATTCTAACATTACAAAAGCCTAAGGATTCGGTTTATCATCTTCCATTTGAATTTCACCTTCATTTTCAACAAAATTTCTCGAGAAATAACTGTTCTATGATCATGCCTATATTTTAAAATTACAAGTATTATATATTATATGAACTTTTTTACGTAATACATCAAATGAATATTTTTCATGCAAATTTATGAAATTTTAACTTATCTTTAGTTTGTAATTATTATTTATCTTCTTTTATTTTGTCTTTCTCCAATAGGAGATTACATTGTTAGTAAAGTCAATAGAAGTCGTTTTTTGATACCTGTGTCACACCCCAACTTGGGGTGTGTGGCCGGCATCCGGATCTCTAAAGGGTCGTTTGGTAGAGTGTATTAGAAAAAACAATATATGTATTAGCTTTGTGTATTATTAATATCTTGTTTGGTACACTTTTTCATCCTATGTATCACTAATGCAAGCATTAGTGATACATCCTATTTTGCATTATCCTATGCATAACTAATACCTAACAAACCATGGAATTAGCAATGCAATGAATATTAATGCATGCATAAGCATGATTAAATACACAATTGCCCATGAAGTCTCTCACATAGTATAGTATGGAGGGTATTTTGTAAACAACTAATTATTTTATGTTATTTCTAATACACCAAACCAAATGGTGGATAAAAAATAATCCCTGCATAACTAATGCCAGCATTCCGAATGCCAGCATTACTAATACACCCTATTCAACATTATTCTTATACAACCTACCAAACGACTCCTAAGACCCGAGCGGACCAACTGTAGTACCTAAGTGTAACAATACGAAGCTTGGGCCGGTAAGGCCTCCAAATAGCAACAATAAGATGGAAAACATCAAGTAACATGCATGCAGGAAAGGCCCAATACAATCTATGCATAAACTAGGGTCGACAAGACCGTCACGAGTATATCAACAACTGACAAGGGCCGACAAGACCATAGAAGATATATATACAATAACCTCTAGTCTGCAAGCCTCTACGAGTACAATCATGTGTCATCAGGTCGGGACAGGGCCTCGACATACCCAAAATAACCATATTTATATGTCGTAGCGCCTACTGACTCTATACAGCAACTCCAGAGAAGTGGAGTGTGATAATCAGTAGCTGAAAGCAAATATCCTATTGAGGAAATGAGTCAGCCTGTCTATCTGTACCTGCAGACATGAACATAGCGCCCCAGAAAGGGACGTTAGTACGAAAGATGTAATGAATATGTAAGGCAGGTAAAGTACGTAAGTGAGAAATGTAATATAAGAGAGAAGGGGGTATAAAGTCAACATAAAACTCAGAAAAAGCCATTGAGGGCATGCAACTGACGTAACCATGAGTATATGCATATATATAAAATCGGGCAACTCTATGGGGCCATACAGTATCATGTCAAATCCCTCTGTGGGGTGAGCTCATAATAAACCGCCCGACCATAAAGAACGCGGTGGTATCTGCCCAACTGATCAGTGGTGTGCACATATAAGTGCCTACCCGACCGACTATAACGTTGTGCCGTGTGATAAAATAGATACATATGTACGTGCAATGCAAGACCAAGCTCAAGAAACACCACAATCAGAGTCGGAGTGACCTATTGTCGTTATCCACCGACTATCATTATTGTCGCTACGTTCATCAACACCTTTCATTGTGAGTCAATAAATCAAGATATACAAGGGTCAACAAGTTTCTTCTTTAAAATGAAACATATAGACATTTCTAGCTTTTTAAGAGTAGAGTACTTTTGGACGGACATTCGTTCACGTTCGTTTACATACAGATCATGCCAAAAGAAGGAAGAGCTAGCCTTACATACCTTATAGATGGAGCTATCTATGATCCACGATCTCTCGCACGTTCTACGGGTGGACTATCTATATCATACGGAGAATTTGTATCAATTCTGGGTTCAAATCTTATAAGAAAATTTATTTAGACATTTTATCGAACACCTTGCATGCATAGCGTTTGTAAACTCTTCATAGCTTAATTTATACCTATAACAACACCACAATATCCTTAAACTCATTCCTTAATTCTCCGTAACACATACAACTAGAATTCACTACTTTCACAACTCCATAACTTCACCAAAACAGCCCAACAATAAGTTACCCTAACTTCAAGTTCACAAGTTCATGTTCTATAGGATTTTCTTCAACAATCCCATCTTAAACACTTAGATAATCTTAAGAATATGATAAAGGAGGTGAAACTTACCTTAATCCACATAGAACACTTCAATTATAAGCTTACTTCACCGTCAATAATTTCTCCAAGAATTGATACAATGAAGAGAAATATGATTCTACGATAACCACAGAATTCCTTACGTCGGATTAGCTTAGTTTGCCTTTTGATTTCTCCTTGGATCATATAAAACTCTTTAGGAAGAGTTTAGCAGTTGTTAGGGTTAGGAAAATGAGTTAAAATGAGCTTAAGTAGAGTTGGGGTCTATTTATATGAAGACACGAAAGTTGGCACTGTCATAACCCGGGGGGGGGGGGGTTCTGCGAACTGCAAACCTTGCATGGGAATTGCAGGTTGGGTCGTAGACCTTGCCAGCGTTCCGCCAAATATTTCTGCCTTACAACGATTTCTTAAAACGTTCATAACGTTTTGTACAAAGCTCTGATCGACGAATGGTTTGTTGCATTGGAAAGAAGACTCTCTGAATTTGAATTTAGATAGGTATGCATCCCATAATTCCTTATACACTAGGAAATATACCCATGCCAAGTTGGGCTAAAATTTCTATCCGAAATTCTGCCTACCCTTCCCCGAGTTTCGACGAACTTAATTTCTTTGATTCGTTTGACCTCAAACTCTTACGAAACTTTCGTAACATCTGTTTAAAATTATTTTCATCCATACATGGGATATTATCCTCACCAGGATCTACATTACTTTACGTACGACGCATACGAGCGCGAAAATACGGGGTGTAACAACCTGACACAAGAAGCCTAGCATATATTGTTCACCCAAAAACTCTTCCTTCTGCATTTCATTGTCACCGTCGATTGATTGACACCTGGATGACACAACAACGTATTTGTTTTGGTACAAAAACAACAATGTATATGCACTAATCATTAAAAGATTTAGTATTAGATATAGGGTATTCACGGGTCGGTTAAAAACTGATTCAAATCAAAAATCGATTTGATATTTATTGGATTTTAATTTAATTTAGTTTTAAATTTTGAAAAATTGATAATATTTAATTTGATTTAATTCTATTAGAAACAAATCATAGATAATACCGAACCAAACTAATAAATTATATACACAATCTTTATAATTATATATATAATATTAATTTTTATAAACAATTTTAAATACTTCGTATACTTTTTAATCAAAAATTTATAGGCTAATGAACTTTGCACCTTAAACCCATTTAAAAGAAAGCCATGAATGCAAACTAATTTATTTAAAAAGTTATAACTATGAGATTTTCTTAGATTATTTTTTATATTTCTTATAAACCTTATTCACTTGAAGCCATGAATGCTCATATATTTAAAGAAACAACTATGAGATTTACTTTTTTTTTTAATTTCTTATAAACTTTGTTGACTTGATTAAAGCTTTTATATTGTAAGACATTTTCTCCATAATCCAAAAAATTATAGCGACCACAATAAAATGGTGATA
Source organism: Anisodus tanguticus (assembly GCA_034509755.1). Lineage (NCBI taxonomy): Eukaryota > Viridiplantae > Streptophyta > Magnoliopsida > Solanales > Solanaceae > Anisodus > Anisodus tanguticus. Next base: position 24,526,777 of record CM067550.1, on the reverse strand, counting down.
ATCGATTATAAGTCGGAAAAGAATGAAAATTTCTTTTCTAATTGTAGGGGGAGAATGGAAGAGAGAAATACCATTAGATTACTTAAAAATGAAAATCGAACAAAACTGATAAATATGAATTATATTTAGTTCGAATTGATTTCAATAATTAAAAATCGATTAAATTGAGTTGATTTTGATTTTGTACCAAAAATCGATTCAGATCAAACCATAAAACCCTCATTAAATATATAGTCTCGAGCAATACAACACTCGATCCGAACTACATAGAAATCATTAAGTAGCATTTGCACAAAATTTCAATTCATAATTGTAAGACTTTATTTAGTTAGAATTCAAATATGACACAATTCTCCAACATGTGGGCACTCATGAACGGACAACACCCACAAGAAGATTGTTGGATTGTTTTACTGGAAGAGAATGAAGGAAGAAGTGGTGGCATACATCAAACAATGTGCTCCATGCCAAAGGAGCAACTGATAATGTTGCATTCCTAGGTTGAGTCAGCCTTTTCAGATTTCGTCGCTGCATGGTCTAAGAATCAACATGAATTTTATAGAAGAATTGCCAAATTTAAAGAAAAACTACTATCCTGATGGTTGTTGACAGGTTGACCAAGTATGTGTGAGTTACAACAATTGTCGGAAACGGGAAGTATGTAAATATTATAAATTGCTAGAAAGGATAAACTAAAGATTACAACAAACTGGAATCAAGAACGATACAAACTCCTTGTGATTTGCTGAGTCGAGTGATGACACTCTGTCTTTAGGACAAGATTGCCCTGTATATCTCCTTTACGTTATCGGGCAATAGTCTCCCAAGATACAACAACAACTTAACAAATGAGCAAAGGAAACTCAAGTGTTACGCTTGAAGAACTTTGAATATAGAAAAACTTGCTAGAGAGGAAGAAGTAGATTTCAGAAAATTTCTTAGTGTTGAACAATTGAGCCAAAGGCCTCAATTTATAGTGTAAGGAAATGACCCCTCAACTAGCCAACTAATGACCTTCAATAGCCATGTAATGGAACTTATTGAGGGGTTACATTCCGCCAAATAATGGAGATTCAATGCTCCAAAACCAGCCCAAAAGTCAGAACTTTCCATTTTTCCGTCGCAACATTCTGCCTCCGAAGCGCCGCGGTTCTGTGAATTAGCGCCGCGGCACCTCGGCGCCAGTAGCCAAGCCACCATTTAGCGCCGTGGCCCTTCACGGCTCCGCGACGATTTCTGACTCGTTTCATCTTACACTTCGTACACTTCTTCCTTCGTTTACCAATGTGGAATACTTGTCATTTGGCCAATAACCGTCCATCATTCTATGTCTCAAACGTATTACGTATGTACCAATACCTCTTTCACTAATGAAATTTACGATACTTGGCACTACGTGTACACATGTGTGGAAACGACATTTTTGATGTGCGGAGCCCCAATTGTTCGAGTCATAAATAATGGGATAAACTTAATTCCATATTAGTAAATTTCCAACAATCCCCTCTTGAAAGAGATTTTGGCGCACTCACAAGGTGCCTATTTCCAGCAATCTTTCAGCGGACAGATGTTGCATATGGATAGGTAGCTTCCGCTTTGAACCTTCCATAGTTGAATACCATCAGACTTACTTACTGCGCGGTGAACGTGATGTCTTGAACCGTTAGTGTTTAGTGTAAGCCAAGTCAACGATACCAACACAATAACTTCTCTTACTCTGTTCTTCGTAATGTTTTGTCTGTTGTGGCAGTGGACACTTCTTGAATTCTTAAGTGCGTTCATTTGAGGCGGCATGTCCTCGCACTTAAATAGGTGGTCTCCTACAAGGTATCCTGCTATACCCCACTTTATAAGTGTTAGGAACCATTAAAAGTTTCCCCAAACCTAACCTCAACTGTTGAGGATCATTAAAGGTTTTGGAAACTTAACCTTTACCCACACTGCGGATAGCACTTAACATCTATCGCGGGAACGACTTTGGGTTTGTGTTCCTTATAGGGATCATAACCCGAAGTGCTCTTGCTTCCACCGAAGCGCTCAACTGAACCTTTACAGCTTAGTTTTCCCATTGGACCAAATTCCTGGGATCTCCAGTCAGTAAGGTTGGGTTACCACCGTATTAGTCCTTAAAGCTTTGGTTTTAAGCCCATTCCCCTAGACAAGCAGAATATCTAATCTTTGGGTAAGCCCTTTGTCACTGGGTCCGCTATGTTATCCTATGATTTTATGTAATAAATGGATATTATACCCATGGTGATCAGCTGCCTAACGGTCTTATGTCTCCGTCGAATGTGACAAGACTTGCCGTTGTACATAGAACTCTGTGCCCTTCCTAGAGCCGACTGACTGTCGTAGTGGATCATTACAGAAGGTACGGGTTTGTCCAAACAAAGGACATCCTCTAAGAAGTCATGAAGCCACTTAGCTTCTTCTCCTGCTTTGTCTAAAGCGATAAACTCTGATTCCATCGTAGATAGGGTGATACAAGTTTCTTAGAGGATTTCCAAGACACAGCCCCACCACCAATTGCAAATATATACCCACTAGTGGACTTGGTGTTCTCTATATCAGATATCCAGTTTGCATCACTGTACCCCTCTAGTATAACTGGATATCTAGAATAATGCAACCCGTAAGTTAGCGTGTATTTCAGGTATCGTAGTACCCGATTCAACGCCTTCCAATGTCATTACTCGGATTACGGGTAAACCTAGCTAACTTATTGACTGCATAAGCAATATCAGGTCGGGTGCAGTTTGTTATGTACATCAAACTCCCAATCACCTGTGCATATTGCTCTTGGCATATGGGTGCACCACGATTTTTATCAAGCTTTTGATTTCTATCCAGTGGTGACTTCATAGGCGAACCGTCAAACATCTCAAACTTTCTCAACACATCCTCGATGTAGTGAGACTGAGATAAGACCAGTCCGTCAGATATCTTAGAGATATTTATCCCTAAGATGACATCTGTGATACCCATATCCTTCACGTCGAAGCATTGTTTCAACATGTTCTTAGTCTTTAGGATCAAGCTAGGACAGCTCCATGTGATCATGTCATCAACGTACAGGCATATCATGACGAACGAGTCAGAGTTACCTTTCGTGTAGACATATTTGTCACATTCATTAATGGAGAAACCCTTTCATAGTAGAGTATTATCAAATTTTTTGTGCCATTACTTCGGGGCCTGTTTAAGCCCGTACAGAGATTTCACAAGTCGACAGACTTTCTTCTCTTGCCTAGAACCACACACCTCTTAGGTTGTTCCATATAAATTTCTTCTTCTAAATCACCATTTAGGAAGGTTGTCTTGACATCCATTTGATGTATCTCAAGGTCACACAATGCTGCGATCGCAATGAATACTCGTATGAACGTCATTCTCGACACCGGGGAGTACGTGTCAAAATAGTCAAGGCCTTCTTTCTATCGATAGCCCTTGACTACCAGCTTGACTTTGTACTTGTCTATAGACCCATCTGCTTTATACTTCCATTTGAGTATCCATTTACAACCCAATGATTTATTTCCCGGAGAAAGATCAACCAACTCCCAAGTATGGTTATGCAGGATGGAATCTATTTCACTCTCAATAGCTTCTCTCCAGAGCGGTGCCTCTGGAGCTGACAATGCTTCAGGAATTGTCCTTGGTTCGTCATCAACCATATACGCTACAAAGTCAGGACTGAAGGATTTATCCTTCCTGGCCCTTTTACTTCGCCTCAGTTCCATCTCTGGAGTCTCCAAGTTCTGAGAATCTGAAACACTAGATTCCGGATATTCAGCCACTTCAAAGTCCACTAGATTTGAACCATCTAGATCCGGGCAGTCAATGACTCCTGGTTTCTGAGAGCTTTGTTCATAACTTCGTTGGCGAGATGTTATGTCTTTTTTCTTTCTAGGAAAAGTATCCTCAAAGAATTGAGCATTCCTTGATTCCATGATTGTACCCCCGTGGATATCTGGAATATCTAACTTATGCACTAAGAAGCGATAAGCACTATTGTTATTTGCATATCCGATGAAAATGCAATCTACAGTCTTAGGCCTAATCTTGACCTGCTTTGGCTTGGGCACTCCTACCTTTGCTAAACAACCCCACACCTTTAAATATTTATAGGTGGGTTTCTTTCCCTTTCATGATTCATATGGAGTTTTGTCCTTACCCTTATGTGGGACTCTATTAAGAATCGTATTAGCGGTAAGGACGGCTTCTCCCCACATGTTTTGGGGAAGACCGGAATTGATGAGCAAGACATTCATCATTTCCTTCAACATGCGGTTCTTGCGTTCAACAACACCGTTCGACTAAGGTGAGTATGGAGCCGTCATTTGATGAACAATCCCGATTCGGCACAATATTTCTCAAATGGCGCTATGTATTCTCCCCTCCATCGCTACGAATAGATTTAATCCGCATGCTTAGTTAGTTTTCAACTTCTGCTTTGTAACGTCGGAACGCTTCAAAGGCTTCATCTTTACTTTTCAACAAGTAAAGGTAACAATACCTTGTGCTATCATCAATGAATGTCACAAAGTACTTGTTCCCCCTAGTTTGTGCAAACTTCAAATCACATATATCTGTGTGAATATGTTCTAGAGGAGTGGTATTCCTTTTGACAGATCGAAAAAGAATCTTTGTGAGTTTTGCCTCTACGCACACCTCACACTTATGTTGAGGGTTTACGTCGCTAGATGGAAACAACTCCAACTTCACCAACCTTTGGATGGACTTGTAGTTAATATGTCCTAATCTATGATGCCATAAATTAGAAGACTCAAGCAAGTAAGAGAAAACTTCAATATTATTGCTTGGACGTATTACAGACATTGCGTTAACTTTGAAGAGGCCTTCACATACGAAGCCTCTTCCCACAAAAGTTCCATTCTTGGTGATTACAAATTTATTAGACTCAAATACTAGCCTAAAACCAGCATTAACCAAAAAATGACCTGAAATTAAATTCCTCCTCATCTCAGGGATATGCATCACCTCCTTCAGAGTGAGCTCCTTTCTAGAAGTCATCTTCAGGACTACCTTTCCTACCCTCAGCACGTCAGAGGAAGCGTTGTTAACCATGAACAACTTCTTGTATGTAACTGGTGTATATGTGGAGAAGGCATCTCTATTGGAACAGATGTGTCTGATAGCACCCGTGTCCATCCACTATTGCATGAGATTCTCAACAAGGTTTGCTTCAAAAACCATCACCGAGAACTCCTCAATCATGTCGTCAAGAAGCGTGTCTTTGATGACGTTAGCCTGTGCCTTGCATTTCTTTTGTTGCTCAGTCTTGAGCTTGCGGCAGTCCTTGGTCATGTGACCAGGTTTACTTTTCCGCCGCCTGGGTTTTGCCATCTTTTTGGAACTTGCACTTCTTGATTGGGTTCCCTTTGGCCTCAGCCAAATTTTCCTTTGCCTCAGTAAGTTGTTTTCCCCTAGGCAAGGCCTTCTTATTATCTTCCTAAATCTGGAGTTCGATAATAAGTTCCTCAAAGGTCATTTCCTTTGTCTTAAGTTTTAAGTAACTCATAAACTCATTCCACGAGGGAAGTAATTTTTTAATCAGCGATGCAACAAAAAATTGCTCATTTGGTTTCATACCTTCCAAATCCAGGTGATGTAGAATCATTTGGAATTCCTGGACTTGGGACATCACAATTTTTCTATCCACCATTTGAAATTTCAGGAATTTCCCAACGATGAATTTCTTCGTACCAGCATCTTGTGCGTTGTACTTCTTTTGCAGCTTTTCCCATAACTCTTTGGCGGTGCCTACGGCGCAATAAACCATGTAGAGTGGGTCTGACATACAATTCATAATATAGTTCTTTCACATGAAGTCATTATGACTCCAAGCATCAAGAACCATCTTCATGCCATTGACGACATGGATACCTTAGCCCCCTCCATCCGTTTCATTAGGCTGAGGGTCCACTTCATCTCCAGCTTGTGGAGGATCTTCTGTTAGGAAATGAGCCATTCCTATAACAGTCAGATAAAACAATATCTTCTGTTGCAATCTCTTGAAGGTGGAGCCCATAAACTTCTCTGAGCGTTTATTGTGGAAACCGGAGGGTGGAAGAACAGTAACGTTCCCTTGAGCAACCGGAAAGGCATTGGGTGTGCCTTGAGCAGTGGGGAAGGCAGAGGGGTTGCCTTGAGTAGCAGCAACAGCAGAATCAGAAGCGAGTTGTTCTCTTCCAGTTATCATTCTAAGCACTTACAACAATCTTGTCTTAAATTTGTGGGTTACAACAATTGCAGGAAACGGGAAGTAAGTAAATATTACAAATTGCTAGAAAAGATAAACTAAAGATTACAACAAACTGTAATCAAGAACGATACAAACTCATTGTGATTTGCTAAGTCGAGTGATGACACTCCGTCATTAAGACAAGATTGCCCCGTATATCTCCTTTACGTTATCGGGCAATAGTCTCCCAAGATACAACAACAACTTATGAGCAAAGGAAACTCAAGTGTTACTCTTGAAGAAATTTGAATATAGAAAAACTTGCTAGAGAGGAAGAAGTAGATTTCAGAAAATTTCTAAGTGTTGATTTCAGAAAATTTCTAAGTGTTGAACAATTGAGCCAAAGGCCTCAATTTATAGTGTAAGGAAATGACCCCTCAACTAGCCAACTAATGACCTTCAATAGCCATGTAATGGAACTTATTGAGGGGTTACATTCCGCCAAATAATGGATGAATTCATGTGCCAAATAATGGAGATTCAATGCTCCAAAACCAGCCCAAAAGTCAGAACTATCCATTTTTCCGTCGCAACATTCTGCCTCCGAAGCGCCGCGGCTCTGTGAATTAGCGCCGCGGCACCTCGATGCCAGTAGCCAAGCCACCATTTAGTGATGCGGCACTGCCATGGGGGCGCCACGGCTCCGACGGTGTTGCGCCGCGGCCCTTCACGGCGATTTCCGATTCATTTCATCTTACACTTCGTACACTTCTTCCTTCGTTTACCAACACGGAATACTTGTCATTTGGCCAATAATCGTCCATCATTCTATGTCTCAAATGTATTACGTATGTACCAATACCTCTTTCACTAATGAAATTTATGATACTTGGCACTACGTGTACACGTGTGTGAAAATGACGTTTCCAACGTGTGGGCCCCAATTATTCGAGTCATAAATATTGGGATAAACTTAATTACACATTAATTAATTTCCAACAATATGTCCATTTTTTAGCTCATTCACCCTTATACAACAGTTGTGGTGGCTCAAACATGCTTGGATCAGGTGTTCAAACTCCATGGAATATTTGAGAACATAATGAGTGACATGGATCCAATCTTCATCAACAGGTTTTGGCAGGAAATGTTTGCACAAGGCATGATATGATCCCGATGAGCACATGATTCAAATTGCTTCGCTCGAGGCTGAGCTAAGAAACTTAACCCCTACAAGCCATGTTGATTCAAAAAGAGGCTTTGGAGACCTTTGGGGAGCTTCATAGGAGAGCGTATGATGTATAGATGATTGGTTGATCGTGTGGAGTGAAGATGAGATGGAGAGGAACGATGGTGGCTAGCCATACAAAGAGGTTATTTTCTAAATTCAAGCCATCATCCATAAAGAAGACTATCAAACAAGGCCCTTACTTCGTTAAGGGTATTATTGTAATAACTAGTCTAGTCTTCTTTATCTTGTTTAGTATAAATACCATACTTGGTCATTTCATTACTGAGTTTTGATGATGTGGAGATGAATACTCTTAAAGAGTGATAGTTAGTATGGTAGTTTAGTGTAGTGCTAATTTAGTTATTAGGGTTAGTGATAATTAACTATGGTGGATTCCATTGTTGGCTATTGAAACTCTTTCCATTGATTTTTATATAGAGATGTTCATTTGTGGATTCATTTGGATTACTCTTTGTTGAAGATCAAATAGTATAGGTTCTTAGGGTTGATTCCATTTGGGTGGATTTAGGTTTCATATACCTAAGTTTGCCCATAGAATCATTACTCTTTGGGTCTTGCTTCTATCCCTCTATTCTTATCCCCAATTTTCTTGTTATTTTAGTTTTCGCATTTTTGTGGTTTGAATCTGTATCTTCCATAAGTCGGATCGTATCATTTGGTATCAGAGCTTAGGCTAAAGGATTGTATCGACAATTCTTAATCCTAGGTTCTTCTATTTTGAAAACCCAAAAAAAATTGAAATTCTGATAATTCCAGATAAAAATAATTGTGTTAATTTCATTGTTTGACACTAGATTCTTGTTCCCTAGTATTAGTTGAACCTAAATTTCATGTTTCGTTTAATTTGGAGGTGTTTTGAGCATTCTACCATTGTTGGAGCTTAAGGTTTGAAACTTGAAAGTGTATTTTGGTGAAAGAAGGTGATATTGACCTCAAAAGTTGGTGGGTTTTGTTCTACTCATCAAGGGGAGCTTGGATATTAAATTTGGTGGAAATTGGAGGCCATTTGAACAAGTATTGAAGAATCCACTATTGAAAGACCTTTAAACCTTTAAGAACTTGAAAGTGAGTCTTGTTGAAGAAGGTTAAATTGGAGCTTGAAACCTATTGGGGTTCGTTCTCTACAGCAAGGAGAGCTCAAATTTAAATTTTAGTGCAATTTGGCGTTGATTTGAAGGTAATTGAAAATTTGGTGTTCTTGAAGAACTTTAAATCTTCATAGAGAAGAAGACCCAAAAGGGGTGTGTTTTATCAAAAAATCTTCAAGTCAAAGGTTGAAAAGTGTTTGTGGGCCCAAACACAAAAAAAAATCAGTTCAAATTTTTGTTTTTTTTAAAAAAGAAGATACGTTAGCAGCAGACGCTGCGTCACCAGCCACACAAGCAGCCAGTAGGCTGCCACGTCAGCCACGCGCCTGCACGGCAAGCCCAGTCGCACCTGCAGGGCGCGTGCAGTCCACTTTCAGAGAGCAATTTGCTCTGTTTCAGCCCCTGTTTTGGGCGTTTTTAACCCGGTTTTCATCCAAATTTCTTCCGGATTATTCCTTATCCTATTCTTAATACTTTAATACTTATAATTAATTAAAAATAAGTAATTAAATATACTTGTTTGCTAATTAGTTCTTATTTCATCACTATTCATCCCAAATTTCCAAAAAAAATTCGAAGTGTTAAAAATCAAATTTTCTTCTTTAATTTTCTAAGCTAATTAATAATTAGTAATTATTCTTACTTAATTGTTAACTAGTTCTTGAGTCTCATTTTTCTTTCGTGCTAATTTTCTTATGTTTTTATGTTTTATTTCGTTGAAATTCTTTGGATCTTGTCCGTTTGTTTTGAGTCGTCCATCATTCATTAAACAAGAATCTATTCTGCCACAAAACTTAGCAACCGTATGAATTGATTGGACAAGTGGTTTCTATACCAAATTTGGAAGAAGCATTAGGTTGTGGTAAGACTTGAGTGCAAATACGAGTGGTGTGAAGAGCTTTTGCTACTAACTTGTTTGCTCGTTTTGTAGGTACACGAAGAGGGGTCATAAAGAGATGAGTTATAAGGAAACATGTCTTTTATCGCTTCGGGATCTTGTGATGATATGAGAGGCTATGACTCTAGTGACGGAGGTTATGAACATGATGATGATGGAACTTATGGAGACGATGGTGGTCACTATGATCATGACCCATATGATGGTGAAAAGCACTACTCTGGAGGCGAATATGAGGTAAATGGATCTCATGGATCTTATAAACAAGATGAGGGAGTAGAAGAGCCAAATGAAGAGTCCTATGGTGAAGACGATGGTTATGAAGATCATCATACTACACACCACGTATATAGAGGCGACTTGAGGTATAGTTATTTCTCACACATACCTCATGAATCAATTTATGAAGAGTCACATGAAATATGGAGTTGTGATGAACATGAATCGAGTGGTTATGCACTTTGTGGTGAATATGACCGTGAGGGTAGTGGACTTGAATGTGAACCTTATGAAGAATTTTCTAGAGGATATTCACGTGCATCCCCTCGTGATACTTCCTATACTAAATGAGATGGTATAAGTGTGTGGGTTGGAGGAGGTAAAAGTCATCCTAGAAGGAAAGGAGAGTGTACATTTCCTACTTCAAGAAGTACAATGTCTTATGTTTCTTATCCTAATACAAATATGCCACGTTCTCAATATGGATATGATGTTGAAGGTAGGAGGGAAGCATTGATAGACATTGGGAGTAGAGGGATCCCAATGTATCAAGAGGGGTTTGATCCAAAGAGGCAAACTATCAAAACCAAGGTGAATGTTTGTAGATGTGCGAGATTCTCTCTTGTGCTTGATGATGATTGTTATACAAACTTCATCACCCCTTATATGGTTGAATGGTTGAGGATACCTTATGTGGACGGTATCCTTGTTATGATGAGGAAGGGTATTGAGTTGATAGGAAAGTGAAGGTATTTATTACAAATGGTGAGTACCAAGAGGAGATTTGGTGTGATGTGCTTCCCATGGATACTTGTCACATATGTTTAAGATATCCTTGGTTCCAAGGACATAGGATTCCATATGAGCATGAATGGTACAAGTGCATAGTGGATGGTAGAGGAAAACTTCTATTTTCACCCATGAATCCTAATCTCAAGGCGAATGTAAGTAAGCAACATTCTAACATAGAGTAGTCAACTTTGTATACAAAATCTAGTGAAGAAGATAACTTCGAATGGGAGTACAAGTTGGATGAGATCTTTAAATGATATAACTACTTGGAAGAGAAGAAAGTGGAGCTAGCTTCAAGCACCCTAAGAGGAGCCCTTATTAAACATTGGGAGCATAAGAAGATAAATGTTCACCCAATTGAGACTTGGAGTGCCTTGAAGGAATTTTGGAAGTATCGCTTTGTCAATCCATATGGAAAGAAGGAGAGAACCAAGCACATTCTGAAAAGGAAAGAACCACTACAAGGAGAGAAGGCTACTCCTAGTGAAGCCAAAGAGAAGTGAAGGGTTCACCAAATACTTCACAAGAGATTTTTAGCACTTGCCCCAACTCCCATGAAATTGAGAGAGAAAAGACTGGGAGGGGTAAGGGAGAGAAAAATGATAACTCTAGAGAGGAAAAATGAGAGGTTGTGTGGAGTGATGTGAGAGGATTATCACAACCCAATTCTAATTTATGTAACTTTTCCTTATTTTCTCGTTGTCTTGATAATGGTGCAAGTTTTCTTAGAAGCAAACCGAAAGATGAACCTCAAAATTTGAAAGTTCATGAGGTAGTTGAAGGCTTCCGAAAGGAGAAAATATGCTCCACCATTGAAAACCACGGTAAAGAAGATACTTTGTATGAACTTCAAGGTAAAATAGCTAATTTCAACACTCCAATTAATGTGAATGTTCATGTTGTTGACTTGAAAGTGAATGATAGCTTGTCCTTAGTTGAACTTAATGAGTCTTTACCATGTGATGATCTTAGTTCTTTAAAGATTGTTGACAATATTGTTGAAATGAGTGATTCCACACTAGTTGATCCTATTGATGACCAAATTGATTATTTTTGTGAGATCAATTTGTGTCCACCCAGTGTTGACACTTGTGATTTGCATGTTAGTATGTTATCTTGTGATATGATAGCTCACATACTAGTTGATCCTAGCATTGACCGAATTGATTCTTCTAGAAAGATCGATTTGTGCCCAACTAGTGTGAGTACTTATGTTGATCAATTTGTTTACTATGATAGTCCACTAATTGAGGAAATTGGTGACGTGCTTAATGAACCTCAACTTAGTGATGATGTTGGTGCGATTGATCATACAGATAGTCATGAAAAGGAAATTACTTTGGAAAATGACAACTGTCTTTATGAGAGTAAACTTACATATTTAGAACCCTCATCGTTTATTGATTGTTCTCTCTTCAAAGATAATATATTAATTGATAATGACATGACTATTGAAATTGAAGTGCATGGTGGTATGTGTTGTGATGATGAAAATGTAGAAACTTCTGGAGGCTACAACATATTTGGAAATCCACCATGGGAGGATGATGCCCTCCCCGATGATGGAAAGTCCTTCTTGAGGGTTTGTGACCTATTTGATGGACCAATGTCAAATTTAGGAAAGGCTTCTGAAAGTGAAGATTGCTCTTTAAAGAAGGGGAGCGATTTGAAAGGAAAAGAGCATACTTTTTGGAAGGACTATGTTAGATATTCTAACCTAAAGGGTGAGGAGATGCTACTCAAAGCCTTGCATAAGATCGATGAGCTTAAAGGTAAAACTCTCTCTCTTGATGAACTTGATTATGTGATTAACTTGTTTACGAAGCTTCATCAAATGAGGGGATTGAAGGGGAGTTTTGGAGGGAACCTCATTGGACAACAACATGGTATAACGTCACATCTTGTACTTCCTTCATAGATGGTATGTACTCCTGGCTCATGATTATTCTTGGGGTTTCTAAAGCCATGGAGGTAACTTTCGTATGTGATAAGTGTAGTAGTAGCACTTATAATCATTCATGTGATTCTTTCATAGTGTTATTACTTAAGTTCATGTTGGGCTTACAGGGAGAATGTGAGCAAAATAGTGTGGGGAATACCTTTGTATTTGACCCCGGTGTTGACTTGAGAGTGATTCCTTTCTTGGGATAGGCTAGTGTAATGATTAGATTCTTGATTTGGGTTGATATTATTTGTGATGTTGCACTTAGCCATGAGGGAGATCACTTGTTTCTTGACTTAAGGGGAGATATGTGCTTCTTGATTCCTAGGACCAATGAGAACTTGCATGTTTGCTTTCCTAAATGCATTGGGTTCCCTAATTTACCCTTTTGTCAACATGTCTTGAATAACAAAGTGTCTTGGGCATTGTAGGGATACATAGTCTTTCTAGATCCTTATGATGCTTGGTTATATCATAAAAGTGAGCCATTTAGTGTGTTGGTTGCATGATTTGATTACTTTAGGTATTATCATTTGCCTTGTGATGATTACCTTGTTTGTTGTGTGCAACGATATGCACTCATAATATTCTATGTCTTGCAAGGTATGGATTCGAGGACGAATCTTTTTCAAGAAGGGGAGGATGATACGATCCCGAGGAGCACATATGATTCAAATTGCTTCGCTCGAGGCCGAGCTAAGAAACTTCAAGCCCTACAAGACATGTTGATGCAAATAGAGGCTTTGGAGACTTTTGAGGAGCTTCATAGTAGAGCGTATGACGTATGGATGATTGCTTGGTCGTGTGAAGTGAAGATGAGATGGAGGGGAACGATGGTGGCTAGCCATGTGAAGAAGTTATTTTTAAATTCAAGCCATAATCCATAAAGAAGACTACCAAACAAGGTCCTTACTTCATTAAGAGTATTATTGTAATAACTAGTCTAGTTTTCTTTAGCTTGTTTAGTATAAATACCATACTTGATCATTTCATTAATTAGTTTTGATGATGTGGAGATGAATACACTTAAAGAGTGATAGTTAGTATGATAGTTTAGTGTAGTGCTAATTTAATGATTAGTGTTAGTGATAGTTAATTATGGTGGATTCCATTGTTGGCTAGTGAAACTCTTTCCATTGATTTTCATATAGAGTTGTTCATTTGTGGATTCATTTGGATTACTCTTTGTTGAAGATCAAATAGTATAGCTTCTTAGGGTTGATTCCAATTGGGAGGATTTAGGTTTCATATACCTAAGTTTGCCCATAGAATCATTACTCTTTAGGTCTTGCTTTTATCCCTCTATTATCATCCCCAATTTTTTTGTTATTTTAGTTTTCGCGTTTTTGTTGTTTGAATCCGTATCTTCCACAAGTCGGATCTTATCAAGGCTCTACCCTAGGCACTTCTATAGCTTACCACCCTTAGTCATATGGCCGAACTGAGACGGTAAATAGAACCCTAGAGATCTATCTAAGGTGTTATTCTTATGACAGTCAACAAGACTGGATGTTATACTTACCTTTAGTAGAATGGTGGTATAACACTACCTTCTATTATGCTATACAGAGAAGTCCTTATGAAGCATTATATTTCAGGAACCTCCTATTCATTTACCATACGTTTGGAAAGTGTATATGAGTAGGTAGATAGGAGTTTGATAACTAGAGAATATAACTCAATCGTTGAAGTTTCACTTACCCAGAGCACAAAGATGACGAATTTGGCCAACAAGAGTAGAAGTATAGACAATTTAAGTAAGATGATTGGGTCTTTCTCAAGATTCAACCTTGTAGACATCTTCTTATATACAACCAACTTTTTAACAAGCTATCAGCCAATACTATGGTCCTTATTATGTTTTGTAGAAAGTTGGACATGTGGCTTAGAGTATAGCTGGCCAGTGGGCCGGTCTCGGGTCAAGCGGGCCGGGTTTGGTTGGGTCGGGTCGGGGCGGGACGGGCGAAGGGGGCAGGGTCGGGTCTGGCAGGGTCTGGCGGGGTCGGGTTTGGCGGGACTTGCTCTAGTCCCGTCCCGATCCCGATCCCGTCGGAATCGGGTCGTGGCGGGATCGGGTCGGGGGCGGGATCGGTATCGGGTTCCGGCGGGTTTTCCATTTTTTTAAAATAACATATGTATAAAAAAAACTCAATAATTAAAGTTATTAAACAAGACAAGATAGTGTAATAAAAACATCCCAAGGCTGTTTTTGTGCCTCTTATATTATTAATGGACATATGATTTTTTGTAATACAAATATAATTGTTGAAATTGCAACTTTGTGGTGTTGTCCAGAAGTTGCAAATTACATAATAAAATTGCAATTAAAAAAACTACATTCTTAAAAAAACCTGTTCTAGTTTCTTTATAACTTCCTGTGGTTCTTCGGTTGGAATTGGTTTTTGTTGGTCAAATTGATCCACGTCGCTTCCACCACATTCGGATAAGATTTTGTTGTAGTTTTCGTCTTCTTCTTCGTTGATCTCCGGTTGACCACACCTTCTCCGCTCCGCTCGTATCCAATCTCTGAATAATACTGCAATTTCCAAGCTATCTCCGGCTAATGAGTGTCTGTGGTCTCCTATTTGATATCTGCCGATAGAAAAAATGCTTTCAGACGTAGTTGATGACGCTTGAATGTTCAAAACATCTCGGGCCATCATTGAAAGTGTCGGAAATGTCTTCTCATTCTCCGTCTAGTATTTCAGCAAGTCTTCATGTCCATTTTCATTGATAACTTCTTGGTACGATACAGAACCTTGCAAAACAAAAATATCAAACTCGCTAATTTGGTTAGTAGCGGTACGGCCGCACATTCTATTTATGAGGCTTTCAATACTAGCCGCAGAAACAACATGTCTTTTGTGAGGTTGTGTTGAAGATGAAGAAGATGGTATGGAAGCCGGTAGGTTACTAGCACTTTCTTGTTGGTAAAACCTATATTTTTTTTTGCATTGGTCTTCTACGCTAAACAACACTTCTTCTTTAGTTTGTTCAATAGGTGGTGGGTGATTTGGATTTTTTGGACTTAGAGGTGGTAGTACTTCTATACAATCATAAATAGTTTCAATAAGTGATTTAGTACCGTCTATTTTAATAGTCGGATTTAATACAGCAGCAATAATATAAATAGTGAGAATAGGAACAAAATATTTTTTTATTTTGATAAACATTTTTTAATAGCTGCAATATAAGCTGGTTTTTTCATATATTCACTAAGTAATAAAAATATTAGAGTTATATAAAACAATATAGTTGAAATAGTAGGATAATATATACCGGAAAATTCTTTTGTTGCTTGAAAAAATTTCTCTAAAAATACAATAAGTTTGGAAATTTTTACCCAATCACTATCTACAACCATATCAGCTGGATTTTGATTATGAGAGTTAAAAAATAAAGTTATAGGTTTTCTATAGTCATAAGCAACAAGTAGTTGCTCGTATAAAGAATTAGACCTAGTGGATACTTCTTCTGGAATTTTTCTATAAGGTAGTCCACAATCGTGACAATTTTTTTAATATTCTTTTCTTTGTTGTACTCTATTACTTTTAAAAATAAATTTTATAGCAAATTGTATTTTACTAAGAATGTCTTCAAAAAGTGATAGACCATCCTTTACAATTAAGTTATATATATGGCACACGCTTTTTATATGAAAATGATCTGGAAAAGATGGAGAAAAACTATTTTTAAAAATTGTAATAGCGTAATTGTTAGAAGAAGCGTTATCTAATGTAATAGTCATAATTATATCAGTTATTCCGTAATAATCGCACACTTGATAAATATTTTCTGCAATAAAAGTACCAATGTGCCTATCATCTATATATCTATACACTAAGATACGTTTTTGCATAGACCATTTATAATCTATCCAATGACAAGTTACCGTTAAATAATCATGGCCGTTAGTACTACGACCTATATCAGACGTAATAGATACTTTGCCATTAAAATGATATAATGAATAATGTAAATATTGTTGATATTCATGTGCGAATTTAAATACATCTCTCTTAACAGTTGATCTAGGAAAACCGTTAAAAGCAAGATTATATATATCTCTAATGTAATGAATAAAATCGGGAGATGAAGGAAATGAAAAAGGCAAACCCTCCACAACAACTAATTTTGATATTGCTTCCCTATCTCTATGTTTATTGTATTTAGGGCCTACAATAGGGTTAATTTGACCCTGTACTTGGTCCAGGACAATATCAGTATGTGAACCTTGTCCCGATGGAGCGGGCGTTTGCGCACCCGGTTTTGAAGCTTGGTATTAGACATACCTGCTGGATGAGCACTTACTGCGTGTCGAATTAAACCCCCCGTCTCACCGTGACCTTTTCCAGTTTTACATTTTTACAGATTTTACATCTAGCTACTTGATTCTCTACGTCCCTATCAAAATATATCCATGCATCTGATTTTAATGGTCGGTTTGCTGGACCTCGTCTCATACTAGGGGGAATATAAGACATTTCAGTTGAAGGTGCACTAGTGGGTGTGTTGTCATCAACATTAGTGAGTGTATCATCTAGATGATCGTCTAAATTAAAGTCTTCTTGAGTTCCAGAAAATAGCTCATCGTCTAAATCTAATGGTATTGTAGGAAAATGTTGAGTATCAACAAAATCATCCTGTGTAGGAATATGATGACTAGAAGAAGTACCCTTGCCCTTATTGGCCCTTCTAGAAGAAGCACCCTTACCCTTAAACATACCTCTTAATCCTTTCATTTTAATTATGATAATAAATAATTAAATATAATAAAATTAAGTGCGCTAAATAAAATAAACATACAATAATAATTTAATGAAGGAACGAATATACCAAACGCTGACGTAACGTCGACGTATAATCGAGAGGTTGAAAATTGAAACTTTGCTCGATGAAAGATCCTCAAGCTAGTTGCCAACTTCACTCCCAATTCCCAAATGAATAAATAAAATTGAATATTTAGTACACAATGTAGACTTGTAGAGAGATAGATTGAGAGATTATAGAGATTGTAGAAAGATTTGTGAGAATGATGAAGAGAAAATGAGTTATTTATAGTTGGAAAATTGGGTTAAAGTGTAAATATAATAACTTATGGGTTAAAAATAAATATTAAGGGGTAGGGGGGTTGGGGGAGGCCAAAAATAGCCGTTGCACAACGGCCAAAATCTAAAATGGTCATTGGTGCAATGACTATTTTTGCAAATGGGGGGTTACGGGCCAGATCGGGGCGGGCTCGGGATCGGGTCGGGATTGGCGGGCCTGGGGTGGGCTCGGGATGGGTCGGGATGAGACATTGTCCCGTCCCGATTCGAGTCCCGCTACCGATTTTTTTTTAATTACGCGGGTTCGGGGCGGTGTCGGGGAGGGACCGGGCCGGGACTGGGACGACCCGGCCCACTAGCCAGCCTTAGCTTAGAGTGTACAACAAGCCGTGAGAGTTTTACCAGGTCACTAGGGAAGTAAGAATTATCCTTTAGCCCAAAATAGTTTTAAGTTTAAGTTTTTTTCTTTTACGACTTAGTCCATTGCATTTTCAATTATGAACATTTTAAGTCCTTGTCAGAGTGTTATTCCCAGCTTGTCAGTCAATTGGAATCTAAGGAATGGGGCTCCAACGCCATCGACTATATAATGTAATATTCCATCAAATGATGATTATTAATCAATAGAAGTAAGGTTACTGTTTCATTGAGATCCATAGTCTCAAAAGGATCCACTTTGTATCAGATTCATAATTGGTAATTCATCCACTCTTAAGGAAGGTTTGATTCCTTCTCCTTATCAAAGCATTACTAATTTGGATGAAGGAGGTAAAAGACAAACATGTAGCCTTTTATTCTCTTTATTTGAAAAACATCAAGGGTGGTTATTGGTAAGAAATAAGAAATGAAAAAGGGCAACCCAGTGCACTAAGCTCCCGTTATGTACATGTCCGAAAAAGAGCCTGAACAGAAAGGTCTATTGTACCCACCTTACCCTGCATTTTTGCAAAAAGGTTATTTCCACGGCTTGAACCCGTGTATGTAGGTATTTTGTTGGGTTCAAAACATATAAGTAGGCACAACGGAAGTTTAAAATTTTGTTCTACTTACCCAATAATTTCTTCTGGTATGGTTATATGACAATCAAACCATGTAACATAAAACATGAATACTTACAGGTTGTATTATCTGGAGTCTTTACTTAGGGATTACACGCGACTATCCCTTCGACTGCAAGCACAATTCTACGGTGTATTCCTCCGTCAAGAAATCCAGGAAATTTTGGCAGAGGTTTGAGAGAGTTTTATCCTAGACTCTAAGTCTAGAATTGTTTATGAGAATTGGTGTGTCTAACTTATGGGGTTTAGTGCTGTTTATATAGGGAGGATTAGGTCACATATCAGATTAGGGTTGGGCTCTAAGCCTGGCCTAAAAACCGAGGTGCAGTGGCTAGTCTGACTGGGCCCACTACAGGGTTGGCGCCGTGACACAACCTAGCAGGCGCCGCGACGCCTTACGTGAAATTTTGTTTCCCGTTTTCATTTAATATATATATTCAACACATTAAATCCAAAATCTAATTTTGATTTAATTAAATAATTTTCATATAATAGAAATTATCCCATAGTTATTATTAATTTAAATATCTTGATTCCAAATCGAATATTTAATACTTTTTCAATACACCCTTAGACCGAAAAGATGATCGATATAGTGTGACCCTATAGGCCTTCACATATCGACACTAATCCAATTAAGGTCCATATGGAACTCCTAGACTACGCCGTATGACGAACTCAATATGTGAAGTACGTTTACATGAATCCAGCAAACATAACATTTATGTGAGATGATAAATTCCTTTCATTCGCGACACACTCGATCAAGTTTAGGATTTGCCATGTGTCTATCCAAATGGCTTGATCACTTTATCTCATCTATATTAGTCGACAACTAGACCATATTCTAAATATGTCTCTTGCATTGGCCAATGACTTGGTCGACCTAATATCACTGAGAAGTTGAGTGTTCTCTCGAATATCCAATCGAACAATGAATCCTATTCTTGGGTCAACTACCACCTTAATTTACATTATAATGCACCCAACACAAGCCGTATCTTATCCTATAAGGAGTTTAAGCTTAGGACAGGGTCAAAGTACATTACTTTGTAAACAATGTGCGTATTGACCTCAAGTCAAAGGACCTTCATCTCCCACACGCTGATAACACTTTAGACATGTATAACAAATAATTTATCAGCAGGGTATACCAATACTTTCCAAAAGTATCCATGTGTCCATCACTAGTAACCATTACTAGTAGCAGGTGAGACATACTACATTCTCTAAGAATGTGACACAAACCACATGTCAACTTATAACATATCATTGATATCCCATTCTCGATGATCATTAGTCGAGGCTTTTTTAGAGTTACGCTCTATCATCAATATCTCACTCTATTAATGACAACGTAAGCTCAAGGGATGCACATTAATGAATAATTACAAACAATTAAATAATAATTCAATAATTGCAACTGCCATAAATATTAATCTTATTAATAATACGAATGTGTTCAAGTACATTTGTCCCTAATAATGATTATCTCTAGGACATACATACTTTCAATCTCCCACTTGGCCTAGAGCCAATATCCGATGTATCTAATACCCATGTTTTCAAAATGACCATTATGCTTAACTAAGCTTAATGGTTTAGTAAACGGGCCAGCTAGATTATTATCCCTGGGAACATAGTCTAATCTTATTTCTTCAGTTTCCACCATCTCCCTAAGTGTGTGGTATTTCCTCGGTACATGCTTGTTTCTGTTTGTTGATCTTGGTTCCTTAGCTTGCGCAATCACACCAGTGTTGTCATAATAGATCGTTATTGGACAAGTGGCACTTGGAACAACCCCTAGTTCCTTCAGGAACTCAGATATCGCGACAACTTCTTTACCAGCTTCCGATCTAGTAATGTACTCGACTTCAGTTGTCGAATCAGCAGTTGTTGCTTGCTTGGAACTTTTCCAACTTAATATTCCGCCATTGAAAATGAAGGCATATCCAGATTGAGATTTGAAGTCATCAAGATCTGTCTGGAAGCTAGCATCAGTGTACCCAGTACACACTAGCTTCTCTTGTCTACCATAGACTAAGAGATATTATTTAGTTCATCTAAGATACTTAAGAATACTCTTGACTGTTTTCCAGTGTTCTTCCCCAAGATTCTGCTGGAATTTGCAAGTCATACTAAGTGCATAGGCCACATCTGGCCTCGTACAGGTCATGGCATACATAATAGATCATATAGCTGAAACATATTTGGGGGTGTCATATGAATTAGTTTATATTGATATTGTGAATACGTATTGAATTATGTTAGATGATCATGTTGTAGTGTTTAATTTGAATATGGAAACCATTTTCAATTTTGGGGAGAACTTAGGGTTTGTAAATTGGACCTTTTTGTAAATCATGCAATTGAAGGTCCAATTGAGCTTATGGTTCTAATTAGCTTAGGGATATGATTACTAAGTATGTGTGTATGCTAATTGAGTAGTAAAGTCTGAATTTTGACACCGTGAGCCCAAGGTTGGTTTTGGAGGTCTTGGGTATGTTTGGAGAACTAAGTCGTTGTGTTGTATAATAACTTAATATTAATGTATAATCTATGTGTGTTATACTACGACTATTATGAGGCACTCTGAAAGGGCAAGGCTATCATTGAGGGTTGATTGTTCGTGGAGCCTTCTCAGCCTTGAGGTCGGCTACAATTTCTTCTTATTAGACTCTGATAGAAGTACACAATTATTATAAATATTGAGGGGTATTGGGTGTATTAGGAGGTCCCACCCAAGCAGTTGTGATGAATGTTTGGGTGGGTACCAGTGTTGAACTGTGGTAATAAGCAATTTGGAGAATCAACCTTAAGTTGATTCCGAAGGCTGTTGATTGGACTTATCGCCATTGTGTGGGCTCGTCGCCATATTTGCTATTGTTGTGTTTATTCATCACACATGTTTTCGATATGATATCCTGATTGTACTTAGATTATGTGTTTGTTGACTTCCTGAAATCATGTAATATTCATCTCTTAAATACTTTGTTGCATCTCATTACATCGGATTTATTGCCTTGTATTGTCATTTGCATTCATACACTCACGATTCTGATGATATTAATATGAGAGTGGTATGAAAATGTTGTGGGTCCAAGAGACCAGGAAGGTAAGAACACATATAAGATTATTGGCAACATTGAGATGATGATAATACACGGGGGAACGGGTTGCACGCCTGCAATAGTTATTATTCAGCCAAGAGCTAGGCATTGTTGAGAAATTCTAGAGGACTATATGGACTTCGTGGGTCCCCCATAGGTGTGCAATTAATAGAATTTGAATGCATGTATACTGGAGATGAAAGGTACCTGGCATATGCATTGCATACATATCATACATACATTACTTCATTGATTATATGTTTATGGATTAAATGTTGGACTGGTTAGTGATGACTTGGTTGAATTGTCAGATAAGGAAGGATTGTTATTGATCACTTGATACTTGGAATATTGTAATTGAACTCTTCTAGAATTGGGGTAACTGACATGATTATGGAATCTTATATGAACAAAGTGAATTTTTGATTCAGTGAAATATTATGTGGACAATATGACTTATTTGTGATATTGAACTGCTTAGTATAAGTTTATTTTTTGTCAACTTAATATTTATCTCTATTTGCGTATATTCTGTCGTTGTCAACCTATGATGCCTACGGGGGTATATTGTGCACTCATACTACTCTTGCTGCATTTTTTTTGAATGCATATACAACTCTTTCTACCAGTTTCGGACCTCGAGTTTGAGTCTGAGCCGATTGATTATCACTATTCAGGATGAGGATGCTACCTTCCAGCATGCCTTGGATGCTCCTATCTCTTCCCTTGTATTTTATTTTGATTCTGAGAGACATGTTCAGACAGTTTCTACATTTAGCTTATGTTAGACTTGTACTCAGTTTAAAGCTCTTGTATTGTAGGCTAGATTCTTACTATCAGTCTCAGACTTATCTTTTTGCATTTTATATTATGATAAGACAACTTAGTTAAGTATGTTTTTAATTACACATTCTTTCTTATATCATGTTAATGATTTGGGAGTGGTTCGCCTACCGGTGAAAAAAGTGTAGGTTCTACCATGACACCTAAAGGGGGTCGTGACAAAGTTGGTATCAGATCTTTAAGTTAAACGGTCTTAAATACAAAAGCTATGTCTAGTAGTCTTTCGAATCGGTGTGGAGACGTCCGTACATATATTCGAGATGCTATGTGACATTTAGAAAACTTCACTTTTTTCATTCCTTTCGTGTTAAGGTTAATCAAATTGGTATGTAATATTTGTTTCATATTCTCTCACAGATGGTGAAGACTCATGCCCATGCATTAAGAGAGGAGGCACATGCACCTGTAGTGCGCGGTCGTGGTAGGGGCCGAGGTAGAGCCCTAGGAACTGCACCGGCGAGGGATGGAGTATAGGGAGTCGGTCAGGCTCGTGCTAGATCTGCATCCCCCGAGCCGTATATTGAGCCTCAGGACAAACAGTTTGATGAGGAGATGGAGCCAGTCTAAGATTAGCCTAGATTTATAGCTACTCTGGTGCTACAGGATACTTTGGTCAAATTATTAAGTGTGCTTGATGGTTTTACCCAGGCGGGCGTGCATCAGACTACTTCGGGTCGGTCACACACTTGAGTGAGAGAGGGACATAGTCCCGAATTTCGCACTCTAGGGGTTTAGTCGGCAGCTATGTCGGCACCCCGTATTGATTAGATTCTGGCACCCAAGTCTGGTCCTCGACCGATTGCAGGGATTGCTATGACCCCCGATGACCGAAAGATATGGGAGCACTTTTCCAACATAAAGCCTCCCGTATTGTTTGGACAGCCCGAAGAGGATGCGTAGGAGTTTATTGTTAGCTGCCATGAGAAGCTGCACACCTTGGGTATCTGTTACACCCCGTACTTTGTATGCCATTTTCATCATGGGTTAACTAACATAAGCTTAGTAATGTTGATACCCCTTCACAAGGTCAATAAAGGTTTATATGGGTGTTAAGTATGTTTCGTAAGAGTTCGGAGCTAAACAAATCGAAGAAAGTAAGTTCATTGAATATCGGGGAGAAATAGGCAAAATTCTGGATAGAATGTTGGCCCAAATAATTAGGAGTATATCTCTTAATATATAAGGAATTATGGAGTCCATATACTATCTAAATTCAATTTCAGCGAGTCTACTTTCCAACTCACTAAACCATTCGTCAATTTGAGCTCTCTACAAAAGGTTATGTACGTTTTAAGAAAATGTATTTCGGCAAATGTAGAATGAGGCCGCAAACTGAGTTTGTGCCACCGCATTTAGGCTGCATTTTAAACATTTTTGAGCTGCCCACCGCGTAGAGATGTGATGAACTTGTGGCGTAGCATGTGGTGACTTACGACCGCAAGTGCCACCCCAAACGCGAAGTGATGGGGCAGTTCTATGACTTTATAACTCGATCAAAGACATTTTTCACCCCCAACACCCCAAATCACACCTACCACCTTCCGAAAACCTCCCTAAAGGTTCCTACACCATTGAAGAACATTCCTACAAGTATCTAAGTTGATTTCTCCCTCCAAGAATCAATAACACTTTGTAATCCTCGTTAATTGGCTCGGCAAAGTTGTAAGCTTCTTTGAGGTTGAAGTGAAGCTTGTTGTGGGAGACTCTTTGGTCAATTAAGGTAAGGTTTCAACACCCTTATGTGTCCTTTAGTTCCTCCTAGATTGAATTTATTGATTGGTAGTTTTAACTTGTAAGTTATGGAGATGTTGTAATCATGGCTTTGAAGAATTAACTCTTGTAGTATGAAGTGGTGTTACCTTGTTGTTTGGAGTTGTGGATTGGGATTTAGAATAAACACAAATGTTGAATCATGTTGGTGAAGTTTTGAGGTTAAGAAAAAAGAGTTAAGGAAGATGATGGTGATAAATTAAGTGAGAATCCATAGTAGCATAATTCTAGAATTTCACGTATGCAATTTGTTCAACGAAATACCTAAATGAAATCTTTTATTAGATGTGGATTCGATATTGATGTAAATCCTTTATATGATATAGATAGTTGTCCATAGAAGGCCCGAGGGTTCGTGTGACGTAACTAGCTTCCCCGACAAGGTATGTAAGGAAACTTTCCTTCTTGGCATGACTTGATGTGAACACTTTTTTGAAATAAAGTTTCATCTTGTGAAATCAAATAGCGATACCCCTTCCTTGAAAAAAATTTGATCATAATCCTTATGTAATTCTCATTCATGAGCATCTCCAGGATCCTATATGTCCCGAAAGTTTTACATTGAGGTTAAATAACGTAGCGACAATAACGATAGTCGGAGGATAACGATGATAGGTCACTCTAACTCTAGTCTTGGTGTCCTTGAGGTCTTGCATTGCACTTATCTATACGTATCTATTTTCTTACCGAGCCGTGCTATAGTCGGCTGGGTACAATGCTTATATGTGCACACCATTGCAGTTTGTTTGACATTACTGAGTCTTTTCGAAGTCGGGTACAATCGAGTCCTTTAGAGGCCGAGTATGATCTACTATATAATGACTTGCCCCACGGAGCGGCTGGATACTATAATAAATGGTCCCATTGAGTGGCTTGATTTTTACATACATGCATATACATTAATTATTGTGATATGGTATGCCCTCATAGGCTTGTTATGAGTTTCAGGTTGACTTATGTACCCATATATCTTATATTACCTTCTTATTTACTTATATTACCTTACTTACATATACAGTACATCTTTCACACTGATGCCCCATTTCTGGGGCACTGTGTTCATGCCCGCATGTACAGATAGAAAGAGCAACGTTCCTCCTCAGTAGGTTGCCTATTTTAGTTGTTGGTTATCGCACTCCACTTTTCTGGATTCGCATTATAGGAGTCGATAGATATTGTTGCATATATACCTAGCATTTTGGGTATGGCAAGGCCCTGTACCAACCGTTGATGTATTATAACACTCTTAGAGGCTTGAATACTAGTGTACGGTGTGTATATCTATTATCATGGCCTTGAAGACCCTCTTGTTAGTTGGTGACACTATACTAGTGGCCTTGATTATCTGTATATATTATGTTGGGACTCTTCTGTGTGTAGGTTATCATACATTTTTGTCTTGTTAGAGTTATTGGAGGCCTTGTCGGCCCACGTTTTGTATTAAAAGCTCAAGGTACTATAGTTGGTTCACTCAGGCCTTCAGATGCTGAGTGCTGGTCACTCATCCAAGGATGGGGTGTGACTGTATTACTGAGTCACACAGGGTCTATTTTGTTGCTCTTCAGCTGATGGGTGATGCGAAGCAATGGTGGAAGGCTTATGTTGATGAATGACCAGCGGGGTCGCCTCCATTGTCTTAAGTTAGGTTTTATTGGATCTTCTTAGAGAAGTATGTGCCCCTTTACTTGAGTCTGAGCAAGCGTGATGAGTTCCAGAGGATTGAGTAGAGGGGTTTGATAATTACTGATTACGAGACTAGCTTTCACACATTTTCAGGCTATGTAGTGCCGTTTCTACCTAAAGAGGCATAGATAGTCAGATATTTTGTGAGAAGGTTGAGTATTCCCCTTCAGTTAGCTATGTTACAGTTGGTAGCCGCTGGGGGCATTTTCGAGGCAGTGTCTAAACATGCTAGGATGGTTGAGTCAGTTAGGGGCAAACTGCCTAGACATGAGTCCGACAAGAGGATGCGATGATATGGACAGTACAGTGGGTCTACTTTTCATGTGTATGGACAATAGGGTAGATTTTAGCATTCTCAGTTTAGTCGCCCAATTCAAACGGCCCTCCAAATTATAGAAGGTACTTTTGTGGGGAAGAGCAGGTATAGTAGGGGCCAGTATTTTAGAGGAAGTCAATCTCGATATTATGACCAGGGTGGTCATTCAGGTTCTTTTATCTCTATTCAGCATCCCTCAGCGGCCAGGACTTAGTATGGTTGAAGAAAGGTTGAACATTTGAAAAGGGTGTCCAGACTTAGATCGGGTGGATCCCAAACATCCAGGATGCCAACACAGCCATCCAGGGGTGGTGAACAGTGTAGTAGAGGGGGTTCTTAGTCAGGCCGTGGTGGCCATTAGACTAGTCGTGGTGGATCTCAATCGGGTAGAGATGGGCCTCATTCAGGTCGAGGTGGCCAACAGGGTATTCAGCCCAATAAAGGATGCACTCATTGTTATGCTTTCCTTGGCATCAGATGCGATTATCACAAGTATCATCTCAGTCTATCATCGGTCTGCTTTAGTGTTATTTGATCTGAGGTCTATGTTCTCCTGTGTGTCTACCAACTTTTCTGCTGATTTGGATATATGGTGTGATATGCTTGATATCCCTATTCATGTGTCTACACCAATTGGTGATTCTATGGTTGTAGAATGAGTCTATCAGCTTTGTGTGGTTACTTTTATGGGTTATGATACTCGGGTAAACTTGGTTATATTAGACACGGTTGATAGGGCTATGAGCGTGAGAGTTCGGGATTTTATTAACCAAGACCCTCCAGTATTCACAAGGACCAATCCTAATACGGACCCACATAATTTTCTGGATCGGATGCAGTGAACTTTACGAGTTATGCATGTCACAGATATCGAGTCGATAGAGTTGGCTTCCTATAAGTTGCATGATGTTGCCGTAACCTGGTATGAGAATTGGGAACAAACTCGGGGACCCAATGCCTCACCAGCGAGGTGGAGAGAGTTCTCTGAGGCATTTTTACAATAGTATCTACTGGTCTAGCTTTGATGAGCCAAGCGAGATAGATTTTTACATTTGGAGGAGCGTAACATGAGCGTTTGAGAGTATAGTTTGCAGTTCAACTCTTTGGCTAGGTATACCTTTACGATTGTTGTTGATATAAGTGACCGGGTGTATTAGTTTGTTAATGGTTTGGGGATGCACTTGGTGAATGAGTGCACTACAACTTCTTTGAACTCGAATATGGATATCTCCCGCATTCAGCCTATGCATAGAATCTACAGGACCATAAGAGGCAACAACAAACCAGTCAAGAATATGATAGGGGACACTATAAGAGAGCCCAGTCCGCAGGTTATACGGGAGAGTTTCGAGGTGGATTTAGGCCTTAATTTCCTAAATGTGCATCTTATCCGATGGATAGTACACCACCGCAGTTTTAGGGCCAGCATCGTGAACATACCACTTATTCTGGTTAGGGTCAGAGTTCATAAGCATCAGGCTCCTAGTATAGATGAGATTTTAGTCAGGCGAGGTGACTGATGTCATATTTTGGTCAATGTGGTAGGAAGGGCAATGCCGCTATAGTTTGGATGTGTGTTATTCATGTTGGTAGCCCGCTCATATCATGCGGTTTTGTCCGACGAGAGGCGGGGGCGGTATGACACAACCGGTAGGGTCTATATCAACTTCTTCTTCATCAGTATGCCCTTTTGGGCAAGGTACACAGACATCGACTGGTAGAGACAGAGGTAGAGGAGTAACATCTAGTTTGAGCGGTCCCAGAACCGCATTTATGCCTTGTCAGGTCACCAGGACCTAGAGTCAACTCTAAATGTGGTTACAGGTATATTATCCATCCTTTATCTTGATGTGTATGCACTGATAGACCCTAGTTCTACCCTGTCATATATTACTCCCTTATTGCTACTAAGTGTGGAAAAGAGCCCAAATTGTTACGTAAGTCGTTTGAAGTGTCTACGCTCGTGGGTGAGCCCGTAATTGTTAAACGAGTGTATAGGAGTTGTTATGTGAAGATTTATGATCTCCATACTTTAGCCAACTTGAATGAACTAGACATAGTGGAGTTTGACATTATTATGGGTATGGATTGGTTAGCTTCTTGCTATGCTAATGTGGATTGTTGGACAAAAGTCATTCGCTTTAATTTTACAGGCGAGCCCGTCTTTGAATGGAAGGGAAATGTTTCAACGTCTAAGGAGAGATTTATTTCCTACCTTAAGGCTCGGAAGATAATCTCAAAAGGTTATAGTTTTCATCTAGTGCGAGTACAGGATGCAAGGGCAAAGTCTCCACCCCTTCAGTCAGTTCCTGTCATTAATGAATTTCCTGATGAACTTCATGGCCTTCCTCCTGAAAGGAAATCGATTTCGCTATTGACGTGCTTCTGGATGCCCAACCTATATCTATTCCTCCATGTCAAATGGCTTCTGTCGAGCTAAAGGAATTGAAAGCACAACTAAAGGAATTATTGGAAAAGGGATTTATCAGGCCCAGTACCTTACCATGAGGCGCCACCAGTGTTATTCATTCATAAGAAGGATGGTTCATTGTGAATGTGTATTAATTATCGTTAGCTGAACAAGGTGACTATTAAGAATAAGTATATGCTTCTAGGATTGATGATATGTTTGATCAATCACAAGGCGCCAGGTACTTCTCAAAGATCGACCTCCAATTTGGGTACCATCAACTGAGAGTTAAGGAGAAATATATCCCGAAGGTAGCTTTCCGGACCAGATATGGCCACTATGAGTTTCTTATTATGTCCTTTGGCCTTACTAATGCACCATCGACTTTTATGGATTTGATGAATCGGGTGTTTAAGCTATTTCTAGACATCTTTGTGATAGTATTTATTGATGACATCGTGGTATACTCCCGATCATAATCATAACACGTGGATCATCTGAGAGCGGTATTACAGACACTCCAGGATCGCAAGTTGTATGCTAAGTTTTCTAAATATGAGTTCTAGTTGAACTCGGTGGCCTTCCTGGGTCATATAGTGTCGGATGAAGCTATCAAATTAGATGGTCAGAAGATTGAAGTAGTAAAGAATTGGCTGAAACCCACAACCCCTACTCCTTGGGCTTGACAAGTTAATATCGGAGATTTTTGGAGAATTTCTCTTCTATTGTTGCACCACTGACGAAGTTGATGCATAAGGTAGCCATGTTCCAATAGTTAGATACATGCGAGAAGAGTTTCCAGGAGATGAAGAGAAGATTAACATCAACACCCGTTCTATTACTACCTGAGGGATCTGAGGGCTATGTTGTATACTGTGATGCTTCCATAGTGGAATTAGGTTGTGTTCTGATGCAACATGGAAAGGTTATTGGGTATACTCCGAGACAACTAAGGAAACACGAGCAGAATTACCCGACTCATGATCTTGAGTTAGCGGTTATTGTATTCACTCTGAAGATATGGCGTCATTACCTGTATGGAGTCCATGTTGACATATATACTAATCATAAGAGCTTGCAATGCATTTTTAACAGAAAGAATTGAATCTGAGTCAATGAAGATGGCTTGAACTGCTAAAAGACTATAATATGGATATTTTATACCATTCGAGCAAGGAAAACATTGTAGCCGATACGTTAAGTTGGAAGTATATAGGTAGGTTAAAACATATAGAATTTGACAAGTTGGAGATAACAAAAGATCTGTATCGATTGGCCAGTCTAAGCTTCCGATTAATTGATGCAGGCGACAGGGGTGCCATAGTTCAGAATGCCGCTGAATCCTTCTTAGTGACAGAAGTGAAGACATGACAATTTGACGATCCAGCCTTGGTAAGAATTAAGGAAGACATTCCCTCTAAAAAATGACTGTTTGAGTTGTCAACAGATAGAGTTATTAAATATAAGGGTCGGTTATGTGTGCCTGATGATGGAGGACTTCGAGGCAAGATTATGGCAGAAATTCACCAATCCAGGTATTCTATTCATCCTAGTTATACTAAGATGCATCCTGATCTTTGATAGCTACATTGGTGGAATGATATGAAGAAGAATATTGTGGAATTCATCGCTCAGTGTCTGAATTTCCAACAAGTTAAGGTTGAGCATAAAAAACCTGGAGGGTTACTGCAGAATATTGAGATTCTGAGCTGGAAATGGGAGACAATCAATATGGATTTTATTACGGGCTTACCTAATTCTCATCGGAAGTTTGATTCAATATGAGTCATCATGGACAGACTTACGATGTCAGCTCATTTCCTACCTGTTAGGACTACTTATTCCGTTGAAGATTATGCTCGATTGTATATCAATGAGATAGTCTGACTTCATGGAGTTTCGATTTTGATTATATCTGACGGTGGTGCTCAGTTTATAGCTAACTTCTGGAATTCCTTTAAGAGAGGATTAGGTACTCAAATTAGCCTTAATACAATCTTTCATCCACAAACTGATGGACAGGATGAGCGCACTATTCAGATGCTCGAAGACATGTTACGATCTTGTGTTCTAGACTACAAGAGAAGTTGGAAGGATCATCTACCATTTATTGAGTTTGCTTTTAATAACAACTACCATTCTAGCATCTAGATGGCACCATATGAAGCCCTATATAGATAAAAATATAGATCTCCCATCAGTTGGTTCGATGTTGGCGAGACAAAGTTATTAAGGCATGACTTGGTGTATTAAGCCGTGGAGAAAGTCAAAATGATTCAAGAGCGATTGTTGACAGCTCAGAGTCGACAAAAGTCCTATTCAGATAACTGGCATAAAGACTTAGAGTTCTTTGTAGGAGACTGCGTGTTCTTAAAGGTGCCGCCTATGAAAGGTGTGATGAGGTTTGGCAAAAAGGGCAAGCTTAGCTCCATGTACGTTGGACTATATCAGATTATTCAAAGAATTGGCCAAGTGGCCTATAAGCTTGAGTTTCCCCCGTAATTAGAAGTTGTTCAACTCGTGTTTCATGTATCCATGCTTCGTAAATATCTAGGCGATCCCTCCCGCATCACCCCTATTGAGGATGTTCAAGTCATGGAAGACTTATCATATGAAGAAGTTCCCATTGTTGTCCTATATCGTTAAGTCTGTAAGTTACAGACCTAGGGAGTTGCTTCAATTAATGTACTTCGGGGGAAAAACAACGTAGAGAAAATGACTTGGGAGGCCGAAGAGGATATAAAGTCCCGATATCCTTATTTATTCTAGACCTCAGGTTTATAGCAATATTCGTGCGATATGATTCTCTTGTCCCTTTTCTATTTATCGAACTTGACTCATATATCTTATTTAGGTGGTAATGTTAAGACAAATATGGCAGGCACAACTTAGATTACAGCCGAGGATAGTGGAGATGAGTTGTGTCTAACCTTTTTTATTCTTGTATGAATAAATGGTCCTGTGAGGCCAATTGAATGGTATTATGCTATTTGTAGCCTTGTATGGAATATGTTGTATATTTGGGCTATTTGACAGGTTTTGGATAGTTCTATTTACAGAGGAAACTCTGCCAAGTTTTTAAGAATCCTGAGAGTTAGAAATCCTAAGTTGATGACCTCAACATTCGAGGATGAATGTTTCTAAGGAGGGAAGGATGTTACACCCCATACTTTGTATGCCATTTTCATCGTGGGTTAACTAACATAAGCTTAGTAAGGTTGATACCCCCTCACAAGGTTAACAAAGGTTTATATGGGTGTTAAGTACGTTTCGTAAGAGTTCGGAGCTAAACGAATCGAAGGAAGTAAGTTCGTTGAAATTCGAGGAGAAATAGGCAGAATTCTGGACAGAATGTTGGACCAAATAATTGGGAGTATATCTCTTAGTATATAAGGAATTATTGAGTCCATATACTATCTACATTTAAGTTCAGCGAGTCTACTTTCCAACGCAATAAACAATTCGTCAATTGGAGTTCTCTACAAAAAGTTATGTATGTTTTAAGAAGATGTGCTTCGGCGAATGTAGAATGAGGTTGCAAACTGAGTTTGCGCCACCGCATTTAGGTCGCATTTTAAACGTTTTTGAGCTGCCCACTGCGTAGAGATGCGATGAACTTGCGGTGCAGCATGTGGTGACTTATGACCGCAAGTGCCACCGCAAACGTGAAGTGATGGGGCGGTTCTTTGACTTTATAACTCGATCAAAGGCTCATTTTCACTCCTAAACCCAAATCACACCTACCACCTTCATAAAACTTCCCTAAAGGTTCCTACACCATTGAAGAATATTCCTGCAAGTATCTAAGGTGATTTCTCCCTCCAAGAATCAAGAACACCTTGTAATCCTCGTTAGTTGGCTCAGCAGAGTTGTAAGATTCTTTAAGGTTGAAGTGAAACTTGTTGTGGGAGACTCTTTGGTCAATTAAGGTAAGGTTTCAACACCCTTATGTGTCCTTTAGTTCCTCCTAGCTTGAATTTATTGATTGGTAAGGATAACTTGTAAGTTATGGAGATGTTGTAATCATGGCTTTGAAGAATTAACTCTTGTAGTATGAGGTGGTGTTACCTTGTTGTTTGGAGTTGTGGATTTGTATTTAAAATAAACACAAATGTTGAATCGTGTTGGTGAAGTTGTGAGGTTAAGAAAATAGAGTTAACGATTGGGACAGGGTATGTTCTCAGAGGCTTGTTATGAGTTTTAGGTTGACTTCTGTACCCATATATATTATATTACCTTCCTTATATATTCAGTGTATCTTTCGTACTGATACCCCTTTTCTGGGGCACTATGTTCATTCCCGCTGGTATATATAGGTAGATCATCATTCCTCCTCAGTATGTTGTATATTTTAATTGTTGGTTATCACACTCCACTAGTGCGGAGTTCCATTACATAAGTCGATAGATACCGTTGCATATATTCCTAGTATTTTTGGTATGGCGGGGCCTTATCCTGACCCTTGATGTATTATAGCACTCTTAGAGGCTTGCACACTACGGTACGGTGTGTATATCTATTATCATGGCCTTGAAGATCCTCTTGTTAGTTGGTGACACTATACTAGTGGCCATGTCGGCCTTGATTATCTGTATACATTATGTTGGGACTCTTCTGTGTGTAGGTTATCATACATTCTTGTCTTTTTAGAGTTATTGGAGACCTTGTCGGCCTAAGTTTTGTATTAAAAGCTCCAGGTACTATAGTTGGTTCACTCGGGCCTTCAGATGCCGAGTGTCGGCCACTCACAAGGATGGGGTGTGACTGTATCACTGAGTCACATGGGGTCTATTTTGTTGCTCTTCAGCTAATGGGTGATGCGAATCAATGGTGGAAGGCTTATGTTGATTAATGACCAGCAGGGTCACCTCCACTGTCTTGGGTCAGGTTTTATTGGATCTTCTTAGAGAAGTATGTTCCCTTTTACTTGAGTCTGAGAAAGCGTGATGAGTTCCAGAAGATTGAGTAGAGAGGTTTGACAATTACTAATTACGAGACTCGCTTCCATACATTTTTAGGCTATGTAGTGCCGTTTCTACCTACAAAGGCATAGAGAGTAAGATATTTTTTGAGAAGGTTGAGTATTCCCCTTCAAAAGCTATGTTACAGTTGGTAGTCGTTAGGGGCTTTTTCGAGGCAGTGGCTGAGCATGCTAGGATAGTTGAGTCTGTTAAGGGCAAACTGCCTAGACATGAGTCTGACAAGAGGATGCAATGATATGGATAGTACATTGGGTCTACTTCTCATGTGTATGTACAATAAGGTAGATTTTAGCATTCTCAGTCCAGTCGCCCAATTCAGGCAGTCCTCCAAATTACAGAAGGTACTTCTATAGGGTAGAGCGGGTATAGTGGGGGCCAGTCTTCCAGAAACTCAATCTTGATATTCTAACCAGGGTGGTCATTCAGGTTATTCTATATATATTCAGCATCCCTCAACGATCAGGACTTGTTACAGTTGTAGAGAGGTTGTACATTTTAAAAGGGTGTCCAGACTTAGATCGAGTGGATCCCAGACACCCAGGACGCTAGCACAACCATCTAGGAGTGGTGAATAGTCTAGGAGAGGGGGTTACCAATTAGGCTGTGGTGGCCATCAAACTAGTCATGGTGGATCTTAGGCGGGTAGAGATGGGGCTCGTTCAGGCTGAGGTGGCCAATATGATACTCAATCCGATGGAGGATGTACTTATTGTTATGCTTTCCCTGGTAGGCCAGAGTCTAAGGCATCATATGTGGTTATCAAAGGTATCATCTCAGTCTATCATCGGTCTGCTTCAATGTTATTTGATCTGAGGTCTACGTTCTTCTATGTGTCTGCCAACTTTTCTGTTGATTTGGATATGTGGTGTGATATATTTGATATCCCTATTCGTGTGTCTACACTAGTTGGTGATTCTATAGTTGTAGATCGAGTCTATCAGCTTTGTGTGGTTACTTTTATGTGTTATGATACCTGGGTAAACTTGGTCATATTAGACACGGTTGATTTCGATATTATCATAGGGATGGATTGGTTGTCACCGTACCACGTAATTTTACAATGTCATGCTAAGATAGTCACTTTAGCGATGCCTGATCTTCTTAGGTTAGAGTTGAAGGGCACTCGTAGCCCTGCTCCTAAGAAGATCATTTCTTTTATCCAGGTTAGGAAATTGGTAGATAAGGGTTATTTGGTGTACCTAGCTTATATTTGGGTTCATTTCTTGGGTAAAGTCTCCCAACTATATTTGAAGAAGAATTTTTTATCCATAAAGAGAAAGAAAGTTTTCTTCTAATTCCATTTCTTTCTCTTCAAATTCAGAAAGACTTGTCAAAAATCGTCGGTTGGGTTAGTCCGACCAAGAAAGGCATGGCACTTTTGGGCATTGCTTGGGTCGAGCTAGGCTATCTGCGGAGACTCATACCCTTGAGTCAGTTCTAGTAGTTAGTGAGTTTGTCGAGGTCTTTTTATCGGATTTGCAGGGTATGCTGCAAGATAGAGATATTGATTTCTGCACTAACCTAAAGGTGGGTACTCGACCCATTTATATTCCTCTATATCGTATGACTCCAGCAGAGCTGAGAGAATGGAATGAACAATTTCAGGATCTATTGAGTAAGGGTTTCATTCAACCTAGTGTCTTTCCTTAGGGTTCTCCTGTGTTGTTCGTGAAAAAAAAGGATGGCACCATGCGTATGTATCGATTATAGAAAGTTGAGCAAGGTCACCATCAGAAACAAGTATCTAATTCCTCGTATTCATAATTTATACCAAGATTAGAGACCTTAAAATATGAACTAAAATCTCAAAGAGTAAAGAGTTTTACCTCAGATGTAGAACATACTCATTGTTATGCTTTCCCTACTAGGGCAGAGGCTGAGGCATCAAATGCGATTATCACAGATATCATCTCAGTCTGTCATTAGTCTGCTTCAGTGTTATTTGATTAGGAGTCTATGTTCTTCAATGTATCTTTCTACTTTTCTGCCGATTTGGATATGTAGTGTTCTATGTTTGATATCTTTATTCGTGTGTCTACACCAGTTGGTGATTTTGTGGTTGTAGATCGAGTATATCGGCTTTGTGTGGTTACTTTTATGGTTTATGATACATGGGTAGACTTCGTCATATTAGACATGGTTTATTTTGATATTATCTAGGGGATGGATTGGTTGTCACCGTACCACATGGTTATGGCCAGTCATGCCAAGATAGTCACTTTAGTGATGCCTAATCTTTTGAGGTTAGAGTGGAGGGGCACTCCCAGCCCTGCTCCTAAGAAGATAATTTCTTTTATCTAGGCTGGAAAGTTGATAAATAAGGGTTGTTTGGCATACCTATCTCATATTCGAGATACGAGTGCGGAGACTCCTTCCCTCAAGTCAGTTTCAGTAGTTAGTGAGTTGTCGAGGTCTTTCTGTCAGATTTGCTGAGTATGCCACCAGATAGAGATATTGATTTTTACATTCACCTAGAGGCGAGTACTCGACCTATTTCTATTCATTTGTATCCTATGGTTCTAGCAGAGCTGAGAGAGTTGAAGGAGAAACTTTAGGATCTATTGAGTAAGGGATTCATTCGACCTAGTGTGTCTACTTATGGTGCTCTTATGTTGTTCATGATGAAGAAGTATTCGATTCCTCGTATTGATGATCAGTTCAACCAGGTCCATGGTGCTTATGTGTTATCAAAGATTGATTTGAGGTTCGGGTATGATAAGTTAAAGATTCGGGCTGAGGATGTTCCCAAGACGGCTTTCCAGATTCATTGTGGTCACTACGAGTTCTTAGTGATGCCATTTGGGCTTACCAATGCCCCCGCAACATTCATGGATTTGATGAATGGAATATTCAAGCCTTATTTGGATTTGTTTATGATTGTCTTTATTGATGACATTTTGATCTATTCAAAGAGTTGGGAGAACCACGAGAAGCATTTGAGGGTGGTTCTTGGGTTATTGAAAGAGAAGAAGTTGTATGCTAAATTCTCAAAGTGTGAGTTCTGGCCAGTTCTATGGCATTCTTGGGACATGTGGTGTCCAATGAGGCAATCAAGGACTGGCCTAGACCTACTTCAGTGTGAAATATTCAGAGCTTCATGGGTCTCGCGAGTTACTATCGTTGGTTTGTCAAGGGATTATTTTCTATTTCTTTTTATTTGACGCGTTTGACTTAGAAGGAGGTACCTTTCTAGTGGTTCGATGAGTGTGAGGAGTGCTCTCAAAAGCTTAAGTCACTTTTGACCACAACCCCAATATTATCCTTTTTGGTGGAGGAGAAGGACTTTACCATGTATTGTGATTCTTCGAGGATTGGGTTGCTCTGTGTGTTGATGCAAGAGGGTAAGGTGATTGCTTATTCATTGAGGCAGTTGAAGGTGCACGAGAAGAATTACCCAATTAATCTTAGAATTGACAACTGTCGTGTTTTCCTTAAAGATTTAGAGGTATTACCTTTATAGAGTTCATTTTGAGGTATATACTGATCACCACGGTCTTTAACATGTATTTAGTCAGAGGGATTAAAATTCTAGACAACGTCGACGGATGTAGTTTCTAAAGGATTATGACATGACCATTTTGTACCATCTAGGCAAGGCCAATGTGGTGGCGGATGCCTTGAGTTGAAAGACAGTCAGTATGGGGAGTTTAGCTTGCTTGATTATTTATGAGCATACTTTGGCATTGGAGGTTCAGTCCTTAGCCAACAGTTTTGTGAGGCTTGATATTTTGAATAGGGGTAGGATTTTGGCTTGTGTTGAGGCGAGGTCGTCTCTTTTAGAGAAGATCAAGACTCACCAATATGATGATGTGATGTTGTACAAAACTAGGAATAAGGTGATGAGTATGGGCCTGGCCCATCTCAGGTATGCAGTAGCAACATAGCAGGGAAAGAGTAAAACAAATGGGTCTGGCCCAAATATCATATCGCAACAAGTAGAAGAATTCAACACACAAACAATGTCCAGGCCAATGACAGTTTATGATATTAAAACACAGATGGTATACATGCGATATACTTGATATAAACTTGTATATACTAAACATACACAGCATATAACTTGTATACTTCCATGTATATCTAATATATATTCAACCAAAGACACAACATTGTAGATTAAGGTAGTAGGATGAACAATTATACACACAAAGATCACATCAAATAGATATTTCCTATTTTTTATCACTTCGCATTTCTTGGTCTAGGTCTGTTTAAACAGGTCAGTTGCAGTTTATGGATTCAAGAGTTCAAATTGATATATTGACACAGATGAGGGTCATGGGACTGTCATGAAGGCATATAATCATGCATATCAATACTTAGTTCCTATAACTCAATACTTCAAGCAAAACATGGAAAAACCAAATGGAACCATTCAGAGCGTATCACTATGATATCCATGGTATGTCTATATCAATAAGAGAAATGCATGAAATTCTTAACAATACCAAATACCCTTTCATTTAGACTTATCAGACCATTCAACATCAAATTTGTAATGTGTAGAAGCAATGAGCTACAAAAATGAGTTCACATATCCTAACTTGTCATTTTGACTCACACATGTCCCAGTGAGGATCAATCTTCCCTGTTAAAATGAGTAAGCAGGAAAAACAACTAAAGAAAACATTTACAAATCAGATAGACCAGCTTAGGATGTCCCTGGTTAGCATGATTCTATACAGAACTACCAGATTTACATTCTACCTCATTTACTGGGTGAGGGCTTCCAAACAGCCTTGACTGGGCTAACATTTCCGGTACTATCCAATATCTAATATATGCTCACATACGAGTCTTCAAAGACGGTTAAGTTGTAGCACCAAATTTGCGTGTCCAAGGTAATTTCTTCACTGGGGACGATCGGATCATGAACTAATAGGGAATGTGGCCCCCACAAGTTCTAGATTTTTTTTATCATCAATCAACCTCACGATCCT
Source organism: Anisodus tanguticus (assembly GCA_034509755.1). NCBI lineage: Eukaryota > Viridiplantae > Streptophyta > Magnoliopsida > Solanales > Solanaceae > Anisodus > Anisodus tanguticus. The sequence goes on along the minus strand of CM067550.1, from coordinate 24,488,221 downwards.
TTTCTTGAGGGCTAAGCATTCGTCAGCGGTGTGGTCGAGTTGATTCTTATGGAAACGGCACCTCCTGTGAGCATAGATGTGTGCACATGCCGGGAGGACCTCATGGTTGAAGCATGATGCCCCAATTGTTCTCAATCTCTCAAATATCTCAATACTTTGTACGAGTCTTGGTGTGATTCTGAAGGGAGAAACAAAGGCTTTGAGGGAAATTGCCCACTAAACAGGTGACGGTTCACGGGCGGACCCCTGAGGTTTTCCATAGTAGTTAGCATCATAAGAGGTATCGTTGGTATCCTTCTTAGATGACCCACTTGATTCCTTTGCGTAAGGCTTACGATCCTCTTCAGGTACCTTAGTGTCTTTTTTAGGTGTCTTAAGAGCGGTATGTAATCTCTCACAAATCACTTGTCCTCATCCGAGAGGTTTCCATTGTAGTGTTCCCGCTCGGTGACTCCTTCCAAAGGGCTTCCCACTAGATCCTGGATCTGGTCGGCCTCCTTCATCTTGGCCTTGACCAAATTAATCTTCTTTTCTAGCTTGGTGATTTTTGCGCGAAGTAAATCCTCGATTTCTTCTTCACTAATCAGGTTAACGACTAGGGTAGTGGCACTCTGTCTATCCTGAACATCCATTGGTAGCAAATCAACCTTTAAAGAGGTGCAATATAAGTCAGGCTTTTGGTATTTTTCTTGTGTGTTTCTTTGGGTTATTGTCTGGAGTGTGGAATCAATCAAGAATTCAGATGGAGCACATGAAAACACATAAGCATGGCATCACATAATCACATAATAATTGCAATTGTAATATGCGCGTTCCTTAGACCTTTTTACACCAAGGTCTTTCTAATAATTTGAAATATAATTGTGCCAATTGTTAATTCAAATCATTGACCCCATAATCATAATTTCATAAACAATAATATTTCCTAGAGGGGTTACAACATATGATAAAGCCGACAAGGGGATATAAAGCAAATAAAGAAAATCAGCTGAACTGGCCTCCAGTAGTAGATGATGAGGCTATGTCTGTACGAGCCTTTTTTGCCCTTTGAAGGGCGGTCTGAATCTGGAAGGTGAGTCGACATCAGCAGCGAATCTAGCCAGAACCCTTTCTCTGTGAAGGTCAGTAAAGCAGTCTCATCCATTGCTTTATTTATATGAGCGTCAAGGTCCTCCAAGCACTCGTGTGTGAATTCCAAACTCCTCAGTCAAACTAGCTTCTAGACAAGCTATGGCAGCATGATCATGTTCTATCTTCTCCAGATATTTGACATCTCGGTCATCAGCTTGCTTTTGTATTTGGCGCATCTTAATCTCAACTTTGGAATCTATGTCTTGGACACAATGGTAGAGGTTGGGACCTGGAGTGAGGGTGCCTTGCAAATGTGCCCTTAGCCTGCAGTCCGTGTAGTCTGCGTCACATCCCAGATTGAACCTATCTAGGACTAAATTCTCTAGATCCCATCTCACTCGACCATTCCATTCCCGAATCATGTCCACAACCCATCTGATCTTGTCTTCCTCATAATCGACCATATACCCCCCTATGTTTCCTACTTAGGGTATTACATGTCTTTTACCAAACTATATCAAAATCCTAGCAGTTGTATAAGGACAGATTCCTCAACTCCCCATGAGTGGCTAGAAAGGGTACTTCCTACCTCTAACCACAACGTTCTCGGATATGAAGTTCGAGAATATCCGTTGCATGTTATCCTCCCTGAGTCTTGAAAAGATAAAGCCTCATCACTCGTTGGTCTGGTTCCCAAAGTTTGGACAGTTGGTTTGGAGGTTATCCTTCATATTTTGGTTGTCTAGGTATGAAGGATACTTGAATTCAAGTGTTTAATTATCCATCATTTCAACAGTAGGTTGCACCACTGGAAGTATCTATGAAGGTTTCAGCATTGGCCAAAAGCTCGGTACATGTCGGGGACCAATTCAAAGTATTTGGCTTTTACATTTGTGGTTTTGATGTAAAGAAGTTCATTAGCTTAAGTGTCCAACATGAGCCACGCGGTGATTTGCTAGGAGTGCCAAAGATTGTTGATCATCCTATAGTGATATGCTTAATTTGGAATGAAGTGTGGAGTAGAGTTGAAGAAAAGACTTGAAGATCCTAGAAGTGCCATTTACTTTTCGGCTTTTATGTAGGTCTTGGCCGAGACCATTTTTTTTAGCTTGCTTTTAATTTCTAGCTTAATTACTAGATTCACTTTTAGCTTAATTACTAGGCTTTGTAATAAAATAGGATGACTAAGCCAAGAACCATCTAGAAAGATAAGCTTCCAACGTCTCCCAATGAGGTAATTCATGAACTAGCTAGTTCATGCACTTATCTACATGGATGACACAAAATCTTGGCCTAAGAACATCAAGGGTTGGCCGAGAATTTCCCCCATTCGGCCGAGATACATAGATGACACAAAATGGTGACCTAGAGAACATGAAAGGTTGTCCTAGAGAACATGAAGGGTTGGTCAAGCATCTCCCCTATTAGGCCGAGATACATGGATGATACAAAAGGGTGGCCTAGAGAACATGAAGAGTTGAGCCTTTTCCCTTCTCCCAAACCGGTCGAAAACCTTCCCCTTTCCCATTCGGCCGAATGCCATGTTTGTGTCTTTCTTGTTTCTTCTTTTAGAAGGTCAAGAACTAGTATAAATAGGAGATGTAATTGATGTAATGGGACATTGAAGTTTTATGAAATATATTTTAGTTTACTCAAACTTGCTATGTTTTCAACTTTTGTGTTGTTATCTTAGTTGGACCTTCTGTGGTCCAACCCTTGGTCCTTTTGTGGTCCAAACACCTATCCTTTTGTGGGCCACTCCTTGGTCCTTTTGTGGTCCAAACCCTAAGTGTAAGTCTAAATAGAACTTTTATGATCTAACTATACCCAAGCCAAGGTTCTATCCGGTTACTTGTTACAACCACATTGAAGGTTTTCTCGGCCTACATTACCTTACCCGCACACGAATTTATTTATCAATTTTGTGCCCTATCCTTGTCCAAACTGCCTAATTCTTTGCACCCCAATACACTCCAACATTTCCCTAACTCACACCCAAAAGGTCGTCAACTGACTCCTCCCACAAACACCCGAAACCCCCAACCAATTCCCTACTGTCCCGATCGCACCTCTATTCCGCCAACCTTACTGTCCTAACTAGTTTCTGCCACCTTACCACTACCCAACTACCAAATACCAACCACCTACATAACCTATAACGTGTCTAGTTCATCCCCTCAAAACGCCTTAGCCCAACACCCTCCAAATTCACCCGCAAACCACCCACCAAACACACACTGTCCGAAAACCCGCCAACCTTCATTTGATCCCCATTTTCATATCCACCCGGTCCCAATCCAACTCTGACCCACCTAACCATATAATTCCCTCCTTATATACATCATGCTTTGCCATGAAAGATAGCATGGTGACATATATGACATGGGTATAAATGACAAGGTGTCGGTTTTTGAGAAAAATCATGAGTCCTAAAAGACATATAGGCCTCCCAGTCGGCATAAGTCCGGAACTCGACAGAATGCTCTATGAATTCCCTCTTAGTCGCAAAACGGTTGTATAACTCCCTAAAGGCTACAGTTGGAGTGAAGATCCAATTGGCACTTGCAAAGGATAAAAGATTCATAATCTCATCAGGTGTTGGCCTATGCGGGACCAAAAGGTTGTGGTCAGGTTTCTTCCTCCTTCTCATACAGTTACTGTCTATTCAATCCTAGGGTAGGTGTCCCAAACAGTTTATAACCTTTCTTTGTTGTGCGACATCTAAACAAGCCCACCAGATTTTTAGCAACTCGAATGCCTCAAAGACCAAGTCGAGCTTAAGGTTAGTATGCATCTACAAAATAAAGCACGACTAATTTTTCCCCCCGCAAAGGACAATGGTTTATCATACTAGGCGCAATCACGTTTCCTATTAGCAAGTAGTTGGATGTAGTATTGTCAGGTCATAGACTGTCTTGACACGAGGTGGTCGTCTAATGGGTTCAGATACGTCTAAAATATCTAAACCCGTCTAGGTAAGCATGTGTTAGTCCGTTGGGATTTGGCTTCGCTCAATACAAGGCGAACTAGAGTGATTTTTCGATTGGGGACTCGAGCAGACTACTCGAGGTGGACCATTTTTTACCATTGGACGATCGCAAAACAACTTCGTCGTCAACGTATTTCAAAGAATTAATTTGGTTTTTACTAGAGGACTATTGCGAAAATGCATAACCATCTTTATGCACAGATGCAAGTGTGTATGCATGCCATTTGGTGAAATTTATGAGATGCATGCTATGATAGCTATATTTTCGAGAAATTAAACACATAAGTAATTATTCACAAGTAAAAACATCTTGTATTCGAACCCTTATAGTTAGAACCTAGGATTATCCCCAACAGAGTCGCCATCTGTTACGGTTCACTTTTACGCAAAGGCATAAAAGCTACTAAGAAGTTGTTGGACTCTATTAAGATATTTTATTTTTAGAGTTGCCACCTAATTTATAATAAAATTAGGAAAACCAAGTAAAAGAAAATTTTCAAACAAAGAAAAATCCTTTTAAACCCATAGTTCGAATGTCATGTGTTATTTGTCCTTATATGTCTAAAAAATCTTTTGAAAAAAAATATAATTTTAAAAAAAAATGATATGCCATGATTTTTTATACAAGTATTATTCGTAAAGTTTTTCCTTTATTGTGTTATGAAGGTCAACCATATCACTTTAGAATCACTTTCCTTAATCTTGGGCTTTTAAATAATAATTCATCTTTTTCAAATCAATTGAGTATGGCCTGGCTTAAAGTAGTCCTTTGGAAATGATATATAAAAAAGAATTTTGTCATCTTTCTTTTTGCCAATTAGTTTCGGATTTTGCAAACATATTTTCAAAGCAAATTTTCCCTTAGCTTTAAAACAGTCCGACATCGTTTCTTTTGTCAAAAATCAATAAGTTAAGCAAAGGCATTTCCAAATACTTAAAAATAGCCAATTTATACAAGAAAAATATTTTCCCACTTTTCTTTATTTTAAAAAATGGATACAAATCCTTTTATCTTTTCGAGATGATTTAAAAACACATTTTGGGAACCCTAACTGCTCTAAATGATGTACGTATCATTTTGCCTAAATCCTAAGTCGTAATCATTTGGGTCCCAATATATATACAAGTATTTTTGTTTACAACACTTATAAAATAGTACATGAATTTAAAAGATAAGGTAAGGCTGGTGGGCATACCGATCCCACCAGTTAACCATTTTCACCCATGATTGGGCCTTCAATGCATTTCTGGTTCTGGACTCGATGAAAAGGAGTGTATTAGTCCTGGGAGGCCCAATAGGATGTCAAACAGATCGTTCCAGGCCCATTTGGGTCCGCACGAAGAGGTCATGTAACAAAGAAGGGGAAAACAAAGAACGCGGTTAGAGAGCAGCTAGACTTATCTAAATTAAATCATAACATTTTCATAAGCATATACGTTGTCACACCCCAACCTTGGGGTGTGTCCAGCACTCAGCATCCTAAGGCCCGAGCGAGCCAACTATAGTACTTGAGTTCCCTGACATGAATCATGGGCCAGCAAGGCCTCTGAATGATAAAGATAGGATAGAAAGCAACAAGTAACCTCCACGCAGAAAAGTCCCAATACAACATACAACTGCCAAGGGCCGACAAAGCCACACAAGACATATATAAAACAACTTCTAGTTTGCAAGTCTCTATGAGTACTAACATGCGTCTTCAAGTAGTGAGAGGGCCCCGACATAGCCAAAATAATCAGATACATATGTAGTAGTGCCTACCCACTCTGTACAACAACTCTGGAGAAGTGGAGTGTGATAACAAATAGCTAGAAACATAAACCCTGTTGAGGAGGTATGACGACCTATCTATATGTACTTGCGGGCATGAGCACAACACCCAGAAGGGGGGCGTCAGTACGGAAGATGTATTGAATATGTAAGGCAAGTAAGCGTGTAAATAAGAGATGCAATACCAAAGAAAAGGGTATAGAATCAACCTGAAACTCAAAAAAAGACCGTTGAGTGCATGCAACTGATACAACAATGCATATATGCATAAAACTAAAATCAAGTCTCTTATTGGGGACATATAATATAGTATCAAGTCCCTCTGTGGGGTGAGCTCATCATAAAATGTCCGGCCATATAGGACGCGGTAATATCTGCCAACTGATCAGTTGTCCACACATATATGTGTTTGCCCGACCGACTATAGCACGACGCGATATACCTCCCCCCTAACTATAGTTATTAGCGCTACATTTTTCAACCTTAAGCTAGTTATCAAGAGACATAGAGTACGGAAAGTGCCATTAATAGGGAATACACAAGAGACAAGAATAACTTCAACAAGAAGGGGCACAGTGATCTTGAACTTGTCTAAAGAAGAAGTGTTGTCTAGCGTAGAACACCAATGCAAAAAAATATATAGATTTTATCAACAAGAAAATGCTAGTAACTTACCGGCTTCCATACCATCTTCTTCATCTTCAACACAACCTCACAAAAGACATGCTGTTTCTGCGGCTAGTATTGAAAGCCTCAGAAATAGAATGTGCGGTCGTACCTCTACTACTAACCAAATTAGCGAGTTGGATATTTTTGTTTTGCAGGGTTCTGTACCGTACCAAGAAGTTATCAATGAAGATGGACATGAAGACTTGCTGAAATACTGGAGGGGGAATGAGAAGACCTTTCCGACACTTTCATTGATGGCCCGAGATGTTTTGAACATTCAAGCGTCATCAACTGCGTCTGAAAGCGCTTTTTCTACCGGCAAATATCAAATAGGAAACCACAGACACTCATTAGCCGGAGACAGCTTGGAAATTGCAGTATTATTCAGAAATTGGATATGAGCGGAGCGGAGAAGGTGCGGTCAACCGGAGATCAACGAAGAAGAAGACGAAAACTACAACGAAATCTTATCCGAAGGTGGTGGAAGCGAGAATTACTAACTCCTCGATAAAAATACTTCCTCTTTGTACTCCCCGTGAGAATTAATAAATACTTCCTCTTATTCAAAAAGAGTGTAATCCACTTGACTATTTACGCACCTCTTAAGAAAATACTAACTCCTCGATAAAAATAGGTTATATGACTAATCTATCTCTAATTAAATAAGTATTGAGATTTGGTCAGTTTGAAACTTAATAAGGGCAAATCTTAAAAAATAAGATTAATCTTTCTTGATTTGTTAAGTGGACACTCTTTTGAACAAAAAAAAGGCTAAGTGAACACTCTTTGGAACAAAAAAAAGGCTAAGTGGACAGTCTTTTTAAACCGGAAGGAGTAAAGTATATGTTTTATCATAATACCCATATCATTTGCACTATAATCTCACTAGACTTGAAAATCAATTTGAAAAATGATTAATTTATGTTAACCGCAAAATAAGAAATAAAAGTCTTTGTCTCTTGATATGCTATTGTACAGGTAAAAAATTAAAATTTATTTTTAATATTGTGCATAAGTAAAAGTGAAGGGAGGGAATAGTACTTAGGCTAATTTATGGCAAAACCGTTCTGAAAAATTAAAGACATGCGGACGTGTGTTCGATAAATCTTCACGTCAATGAACAACTTTGCTTAAAATATTCTCAGATAAAGGTAAAAAGTTATTTGCATTGGGTATTTACACACGATTTAGTTAGGTTAACCATAATCTATAGAAGATACACTAAGGTTCTATTTTCATTACATAAAAAAAGTTAAATAATGAAGTAAAGACAACAACATAAGTTAGAAAGGTCTATTCTTTTATTTCGTGCGCTCTTCTTTTCGGGGAAGCTTCTGCATTTTATTTCTTTGATCTTTTATTTCCTTATTGGAAGTCAGAAAGTTAATTCCGAAGCACATTCTTGAGATTCACATATGAAATTTTTTATTATTTTAATTTTTTTATAATTATTATGTAGCAACCCTGAAGTGTTATAAGGCGGGAGACATTCGCTTAAAAATTGAAATACTTCATGTAGAAAGATTTGATACTAGTATTATTTTGAGACATTTGATCGAAGAGAGAGACTAGTGAAGGTTTCCATTGGTTTTAGATAGTACTCTAGCATTTATACAAATTTACAAAAAGAAATCTTTGTTGCTTTTGTTTATTTTGCTACTGTCCAGTTGGTAATGAAATTTGGTGAATGAAGATATTTCATGTTTGCAATTGCGCCTTTGTGATGTGGTTAGTAGAGGACACAGTACTAGATTGACTTAAGGGAAAATAGAACGACCATCAAGATTATGATATTATTATTGATTAAGATCATGTGCAAAACACATTGTAGTTAACTATGGTTAACTACTAATAGCTCCAGCTAAATAAAATGACATGTGTCATTTGTTTACTAACCGAGTATAAACACCCGATACGAGTAAATTTTCAACCATACTTTAATTATAGATTGTAAAGATATGATACATGAGCCTAACTCATCCCCAAAAGCTAGCTCATGAGGGGAGGATTGTCCAAGTCCATATAAACAAACCACAAGTCTGTTCTCCAACCAATGTGTGATTCTAACCTACTCTAGCACCACCTCTTCATGCCCAGGGCCCAACTGGAGCATGGATCAAGAGCCTAAACGAGAATGGACCTGACTCTGATACTATATTGGGTAAAGAGAAAGAACAATTGAGAATGAAAGAATTGTGATCAGATTCAATGAATAGAGCAGTATAATATATAACAAATTTATACAAAGAAAGGAATCCTAATTACAATCCTAATGATATGGGGAGATCTCTGATTAATGGGAAGATCCCTGATTAATGGAGAGATCTCTGATTTTAGGATACTAAATAAGGTATATTCAACACTCTCCCTCAAACTAATGTTATATATCACAAAGTATGAGTTTGGACAGAAGATAACTGTGTCGACTTCTTGACATAGCATTTGTAAAAAAATCAGTCAGTTGATCTCTAGAGGATATATATCTTAAGTTAATGATCCGGTCTTCAACTTGTTCTCTGATGTAGTGACAGTCTACGTCTATGTGCTTGGTATTTTCATGATGAATGGGTTGGTTGCTATTTTGATAGAACTGGTGTTGTCCTCATACAATGTGGTTGATCCTTCCATTTTATTGCAAAGTTCTGATAATAACCTTCGTAGACAAACTATTTCAGAACATGCAATAGACATACTTCTATACTCTGCCTTTGTGGATGACTTCGATGTTTGAGATTATTTCTTGTACTTTCAAGAAATCATACACGAGTCAAGAATCATACACCAGCATGTAGTGGATCGTCTTGAATCAACGCATCCTGCCTAATCTGCATCAGCGTACCCCACCATGTCCAGTGATGAAGATGACGGAAATACGAGACTTCGATTCACAATACCTCTTATGTATCTAATAACCCTAAGCAAAGCTGAGTAGTAAATTTTGTAAGACTTGGTAACGAATTGACTTAACACCGATATTCCATAAGAGAGATCAGGACGACTCATGGAAAGATATATTAGTGATTCAACCGAACGTCTATACAAAGTATAATCTCCAAAAAGCTCTCATTCCTCTTTTTTTTGTATTTTGTATACACTTCCATTGGCGTATGAACCTTCTTGTGATCAGTAAGATTGACTAACTGAATGAGATCTTTTGCATACTCTTGTTGACTCAATCGTATGCCTTCTTTTTCATAAGTTACCTCCAAACCCAAAAATATGTTAGCTTTCCTAGATCCTTCATCTTGAACGAGGAGTATAACAAGTTTTTCAAATGAGAGATTCCAACTTCATCATTTCCTATGATAATCATGTCATCTCCGTAAATGAGGAGAATAGTAATGCCTGAGCTAGACCAGAGTAGGAATGATGAATAATCTGAGCTTCTCTGAGTAAAACCAACACCTAGGATTATAGTTCAAAATTTTTCAAACCAAGAGCGAGGAGCCCGCTTTAATCCATAGAGAAATTTCTTAAGAAGACACACCTGACTTCAACTAGAATATTTGTAACCTGGTGGTGGATTCATGCAGACTACTTCTTGCAGGTCTCCACATAGGAAAACATTCTTGATGTCTAGTTGATGTAACTTACAACTTTACATGGTATTAGAATCCAAAAAGGAATGAACCCTCTGATACCATGTTAAATAAAGATAAAGAACAATTGAGAATGAAATAATTATGATCGGATTTAATGAATACAGCAGTAATATATATAATAGATTTATACAGAGAAAGAAGTCCTAAGTAGAATCCTAATGATATGGGGAGATCCCTTATTAATGGAATGATCCATGATTAATGGAGAGATCCCTGATTTTGGGATTCTAAATAAGGTATATTCAACATAGACAAAACTTAAGTAATGAATGATAAGTTTAAGTTATATACACCAATTTATCATTGCATTTTACATAGATTTTCTATTATGAGTTATATATTATGGCATAGTTGTATTGGTGATAAATATAGAGTGAAGCTAATTTGATCAGATACCTGGTAGGTGTCGAAGAAACTCACAGTCAAACTCGAGTCAGCTAGTGACAACCTAGCCAAGAATAGAAGAACCTTTAACCATCAAAGAATTTAGTCTTAGGTTTTGTTAGCACACACCAGACAACAATGTTCTGGAAGGATACATTCAAAAGACCAAAGTACCAAGACCATTCCAAAACTTTTACTTCCCAATAGTATTTTGAGATACCCGAAATTCTAACTTATCATATTTATTTGCCATGACATTATCCTTGTAATGCTTGTAACGTGCGAGATTCACATAGCTTGTTACAGTGGGATTATATTTTAAATTTCTCATCTTCTCATCATTGTAAATGATCTAATTATAGACGTATTATACAGATATTCTAGCAAAATTATTTATATATTGTTGTTCATCACTTTTCTCCATCAACCGACCCGGAGTACTCAATAAGAAGCACTATCTCTCTCTCTCTCATGTCTGTGTCTCTATTACTTCAATTTAATTATTTATGTTGCAGTTGTTATTTTTATTACATTCACACAACCAAAGATCAACCAGATTTAGATTAATCGCATTGCTTGTTACCTAGATATTATAATTTTTATTGATCAACCTTATAAACAAATTTTAGGTAAACAGTTGGTGCCCATTATGGGGTGCTAGAAATTGTGATTGTTACAAAACAGTACTGATCCCTTGTTGATTCTATGTTTGTCGCTTTTGTGAAATATAATGGCAGGAGAACAAAACTTGATAGGGAAGCAAAATGTGGTCAATGAAAATTTTTGACAGACACACCAACATACGTGATCGACAAGTAATAAGAGATAAGTAAAGTATCATTTCTAACGAAGACTTACTCGTTAACTTTCCAAGTAGATTAAACAGTAGCAAGAATTCAATAGTTGTGAATAAAGTAAAAACATAAACAAAACTAAAGATGTTGTTGAGAATTCAAAAGAGAAACATAATTCAGAGTTACAGGTAGATTTATCCAATCCAGTTGCCTATCCACTTTAGTTAATTCTTTTAAAAAATAGTTTACTACCACATGGTTGATATTACTCTAAAATTCATCTATGATAAACCAGAGCCTATTTAAATGACTAAAACACTTATGTCCCATGATCATCTCCGGTAATAAGAACGCATTTGTATCTCTTGTATTTGACTAAGCAAGACAAACAAATTATAAATCTATAATGAGCATATCATTTAACTAGAATTAACTCTATCCGAAGAACTAATCTATGCCAGACAAATTGTTAGATTTAACTAGCGATAAGTCTATCGAAACTACTAATCCATGCTATACGAATTGCTGGATCACGGAACAAGTCATACCTTATCCTATAATGCAAAATAGACCTCATCTACCGAGCGCATAATCTAAATTCGTAGATAGTATTCAACTGGCGATCAAGTAATTAAATAATTAAGTGTTGCATAACATAAGTAAAATAATTAAACCAATTGAAATAAGTGTTAATCAAGAGTAAACTAGCATAAAGCTTCAACAAACAACATTGATGAATAACCACACAATCCTAGAATAATAAGAGAACTAGTTACTCATGCTTATGGTGTGTTACGACCCAAAATCTTATGTGCCTTAAGGGCATCTACCCTGAACCCCGTAGGCGAACCCCAAAACATGCAAGTCGAATACATGAATAAAAGTGCGGAATAGTAAAGAAACACCCAAAGTATTGACGAGGTATCAATAGCTTAATACATAAAAGTCTAAGTCAAATCCCCTAAACCTGGAAGTCACAAGTACAAGAGCTTTATAAATACGATTACAAGTCTGAATACTTAATACAATGCTATCTGAAATAAAGAAGACATCAAATAAAAGGGTAGAGAGGAATGCAGTGGGGAGGCATTGACAGCTCATCTGGACTCCAAATCAAGATCTCCAAACACTCAATCACTATGCTCTATTCACACTCGGATCTGTACATGCACTCAGAAGGTGCAACAAGTATTGAGTGAGTCAGAAAGCACATTTACCCAACAACATCATTGACCGACCCTAACTACAATAGTGGCGAGGGTTTGTACCTTTGGATACTTCTCTAATTTCTTAATTAGTCAAGATATATATAGTTCAATAGCTTTTAACCTTATAAATAATATGACTAAGTCAACCACAAAGATCATTGCTATTATCTAGAGTCATCATAAAGTTTCGATATTTACTCAAAAGAGACAAGTATAACCGTAAGGATCCAACCTATACCCTAATCAAGCATCTAAACCCATAAAGATTTCACATGTTCATCATAAGGCAAGTTTATTTTAAAGATCCAACCTTTGCATCAATTAAGGCACATATGTTCATAAAGATTCGACCTTTACACTATTTAAGATAATATATTAATAAAGATTCAGGCTATCTTTTAGAACATGTATCATCATAAAGGTTCAATCTTTGCATTCTTTAAGTTAAGGAAATCAATAAAGATTCTATCTTTCTCCCTTTCAAGCAAGTAAAACTATAAAGATTCCATCTTTACATTATTCAAAGCACATATGGCATGAAATCAAATCGACAAGTATAAATGATATGAAATGCAAGTGAAATGCTATGCAGTGGCCACATGCACCCGGTATACACATGCTCTTACAGTAGGTTTCACGTGACCCATGAGGGACTCATGAGGTCCATATACCCACTGGGAATCATTTCCCATAGGGTCTCAGCTATTAGGATATAATATCATCATCATATACCAGCCCTTAGGCTATAATATCATCATCATCACTCTTTCCATGTACCATATCAAATATCCGTCACTCAAGGCCCTTTTCATGTTTCTAATTAATTATATGCCAATAATATCATGAATGCATGAATGGATATTTGTACACCATGCCAATGCATAATAATAATTCAATTTATCAAAACAAGTCATTTTTCATAATTCAGACGCGATATAAAATGATAAATGCATGATAATTCACATATCTCAAGGCCCGAAGGCTAAATACATATCTACCTCACAATTATAGTACTTTTATATTTTAATTACCTATATAGTTATGCCAATACCTACACAAGTGCTCGTCACCTCACGAGTAGAGGACCCCAAATTCCTCATTACACTCGTTAATTCATTAACTAACACACACACGCACTACAAAAAAAGTCTAGTAAGTCTCAACTTTCCTGAATCTCAAGCCGAAGAGTCACTCCACAACCTTGCCTTTTTGTTAATCTTCCAAATGAGTCCAATATGTTCATTTACGGATTCTACATAAGGGTACGAGTCTAACAATGCCCATAAGGCTAAACAAAGGGATTTGGGTCCGAAAAGTCAATCCAAGACCCATTTTTTCCAAACTCTGAAGGTCAAAATGGTAATTTATTGTGAAAATGAGTCCATCATGGTAAAATTAGTTTTCTACAAGTTCACACGAATCCAACATACCCATAATGTTGTACATTATTTTGAATCCCAAAATCAACCCAAAAAGGGGACCCCCGAGCCCACAAGGGCAAAACTAAATATAAAATCATCTTACCCATAGCATCAATAGTCCATATCCTAAAAATTACCAACTCCTAACCCTAATTGATCCATCAATCTCATTAATTACACCAAATCCCAAAGTTTATGAAAACCCTTATTCACTATTAAGAAATCATGGATTAAAGGAATGAATAACTAATAATCACTAAGATTGAGCTTAGAATCTTACCCCAATGAAGAAACTTGAATTTTGCATTTGGAATCACCTTAATCTGATCTCTTTAACTTCTAAAATGGGTTTATAGAAGTGAAAGTCAAATTTGGGGTTTTTACTTCTGTCCAAGTCCTAGTGCTTCGCGATCGCGGACATGGCCCAACTTATCGCGATTGTGACAAGGCCTATCGCGACCGCGATGGGCTAGCCTGAACCAGCCCATTCCCTGTTACCCTTCACAAATGCATGAGAAGTGGTCACGATCGCGACCCTCTTATCCCCACAACCATACGAACAAGCGAGTCTCCTACACGATCACATAAGAGGAAACCAAAAACAGTTGAAGGTGAAAAAATTGGTTTTTCCTAAATTTGTTCCAACACCCGAAACTCATCTGGACTCCCTGGATAAAATCAAATATACATTTATATCAGAAAATACGCTTTGGACTTGCTCGCGTACTCAGAATTCCCTAAAAGATCTCCTAGACACAGGTTTGACCAATTTCAACTCTTAAGTTGTAAACTCCTACTTATCAACCAACTATCTTAAATGCACCCGGTTGCCTCAGGACCCAAACTAAAGGCTAGACTAAATCATAAATAACAATCCGAACCTAATGGAATTGATGAAACCACAAAATGACGCGTTTAATCAAAAGTCAACTATGATCAAACCTTCCTATTTCTTTAACTTGAAAACTTCTAAACTTGTTAAAATGAATCAGAAACTTGCCCGATAGCCTTGGGAACTGTGCCATCCATCCTCGCAAGTCATAAACACCAAGAATATAGTTTCACCTAAAAAATATGAGTCAACCATACTATCTAGCCAGTAATGTTTAGATGCTTAGCCATCCTCGCAAGACATAAACACTATGTCTAAGCACAAATACTCTCAAGTCATTAATACTTGATGTACTCAACCATACAATATAGCCAGTAATGCTTAGATATAGTCTACTATCACGAATATAGTTTCACCTAAAAATATGACTTTAACTTTCAAAGTGAAGAGCTTTCAAGCTTCCCTCTTGTAATCAACTCTAGCCCATTCATTTAAGGAGGATATGAAATTACCTACCTCGGTACACTACAAAATGCCTTTCCATCAATCTTATTACGTCATTCATTTGAAATTTGCACCTCACAGTGGCTGATCGCAAAACCCCATGAAACTTCATCATATCACTTAGTCAAATTCCATGGACTTCTTTCTTCAAGCATACTTAACAACTACATCTCATTTGAAATGTGCAATATGATGCCACCATAATTCATACCTGATTCAAGTAATCTTATTTCTTCGAATTCAAATGCTTTCCTTTTCTGAAGATGTACCTTACTCCTCCCAATTCAAGGTTCAACATGCTTTTACCTTAATTCCTTAGTTTTCATATTACATTCACTGCTCTTGTTACACCTCATGTTTTTTTGTGTTGTCGTTACTATAATATAAACTAATGTGAGTCCGAAGAAGTCATGAAACCCCTACAAGGATAATAAAGGTATTAAACAAGTGTTAAAAATTTACCACAAGGTTTCGAGGTTAAACGAATCAAAGATGTTATAACCCGTATTTTCAGGGTAAGACTAGGAGTGATTAATGTGTTAAGTAGGCCGTGCTTTAAGGTAGTTGAATCATATAATATTCGTATGTTAAGTTTAAATTCAAGAAAGTTTAAAAACAAAAGTCGGCAAAAGTTATTGCAAGTTACGTTCATATTTATGTTGAAATTGGGTCTACTTTGACTGATCTTTTCTCCCAATGTACTTAGATTTACGGAGTGGTACACCCACCAAATTTACTTTCTATGAGTCTAGTTTCTAACGCATTAAACAATTTGTCGATGAGACATCGGAGTAGAGAGATATTTATAATTTTGCAAGACTGAGTAGCCCATTTTGGGACCCACTATGGCGGTGGCCAACCTTGGATGCTTTTTAATTCGTTTTGGGGCTGATATGTGGTCATATTTCGACCATATTTCACCCCCACACTCTATGAAGGTTCCATAAGAGTTTCAAGGTGAACCCAAGTGATTACATCTAATTTTAGGCATCAAAAGCTAGCTCTAGTGGAGAACAACACTTCTATGGTGTTGTAGTGGCTTTGAGAGTTGTTGTAAGCTAAAAGGAGCTTGGATTGAAGTTGATGGTTACTGTATAAGGTAATTATCACCCTCCTGGTTGTGCTTAAGTTTATATAGGTATTTTTAGATGATTTGGTTGAAAAAATTATAACTAGCACATAGAAATGATATTTGGAGTTGTTAAACTATGTGGACTGTTATATGGTCTTATATGGCTGGAATTTATGAAGATTAACATGTTTATAATTTTTTTATTATAATTATACTTATTCACATGTCAATATTATTGAAGAAAGTATTAACTAGAAGAGGAAATAACTATAAAACACTTGAAAGTTGTTCATAGTGTTGCTATCTTATGTTGGGCTGTTTTGTGTGGTTTTGAAGATGTGTATGAGGTTGGGAATTCAATGAATTTATATTATTGACATGTTGGACACAATGTTAAATGAAGGAATAAATAATAATGGGATTGACGATTTCTAAAGAGATTCAATCTGAGCTTGCCGCTCGATATATTGTTTGTGTTAATTTTAGAGCTAATTGTATAGCTACATGTTGTTGGATTTTTGTTGTGTTTATTTTTTACGTTTGGAACTTGAGGAATGTAATATAAATAGGGGAGATGCTGTCCATTTTGTTATAGAATAAGGTTATCATTCGGAATATGATATAATTGTTATATCATTTGTAATGTGACGATAGTGTCATTTCATTATTGTAGATTCAGATGCAGCGATTAAGCTTTGTGGTGGTTGGACAGAGGGTTGCAATCTATGTAGGGCTTACTCTCCTTTATTTTGGCATGATCGATATAGAAACATCAACTATGAGATGTTCCTCGATAAAGACTCTACTCCTAGTCGTTAATAACATACTTGTGTTTTATTCTGCTGATTGGTTATTGTACTTTATATGTCCCTTGTCGTGAGTACCTTCCACACTCTATAGTATCACTCTTATATTGATGTAACATGGTTTCTTGTTAGTTTTCTAAAAGCTAAAAATGGTATGTTTTATCTCTTTTTATTGATTCATATAGAAAGGTAAAAATTATATGTTAGCCGCATAAAGATAGTCGAAGGTGTAATGACCTTACTTCACTTCGACGGGTTCAAAGAGTATTGTATGTTCATTGAGTGACCTTTATGTATATGTATTACATATCTATGTTGTCCAAAAGGCCTATGGCATTGTATACGCAACCTATATAGATCTGGTATTGAGCTTATTGCCCACAGAGGCCTACGACATTATATACACGATATACTATATAGAAGATATTATCCAAAGAAGCCTACAGTATTTTATATGCAATTGTATCTCATTTATGTATTATATGGTCCATAGTGACACTTCTGAGTTATATGTTGTTTCTGTTTGTTTTCTTTGCTCATTGATGCCCTTATTTATGTTTATTTATGCCTTATATATTCAGTATTTTTTTTCCTATTGATATCCCTTTTGTTGGGTACTATGTTTCATGCCCACAAGTGCAGGTAGACAGACGGACGCACCCCCCGAATAGGCTATCTGATTTAGCTATTGGTCATTGTACTCCACTTTCCCGAAGTTGTTGTATAAAGTCGGTAAGCCGTGTTTCTTATGTTTATGGTTATTTTGGGTATGGTGGGATCCTATATCGATCTAATGATATTTTGTAGTACTCTTAGAGGCTTGCAGACTAGTGGTTATTGTACAATCATTTTGTATAGCCTTATCGGCCTCCTTATTAGTTTTTAGTACACCTATTATCGCCTTGCGGGCCTTGTATATACATATTGGTTAGTTGCCCTTGTTTACATGTTGTTTTATTCAAACTTCTTTTATGACTATCATTCTAAGCTTTTGTCTGCCCAGATAGTTATATGTTCAGGTTATGATACATAGGTGGTACGCTTAGGCCATTCAGGCATCGGGTGTGACAAACTTGGTATTAGAGTAGGTCTATCCTAGAGAGTCTGTAAGTCGTATCTAATGGAGTCTTATTTATGGGTGTGTTGTGCAAAACACTTATAAGAAGGAGGCTAGGACATTTAGGATGGTTACCTTTCTTCTTGATCTCGATCGTGCTATAGAGCTGAGCCGTAAGTGTTCAAATACTAATTTTTATCTTGTTTATACTTTCAGCTATGCCCATGACTAGACGATTATCAACTATTATGAGGTTAGATATTGATGCGGGGGATGGCACCAGTCAGGTGCCACCCGTTAATACAGGCAACATGAGCCTCATAATGAGGTTGTCTCTTTGGCTTCCAGAGCACCGCAACCTCCACAGAAGCGCAAGAGTTGATGTACCTCTAGTTCTTCCCCAGGATACTCTTGATCAGGATCTTGATATGTAGATTGATGTGTAGTTATTGACTTGATTGGTGGCTGCTCAGGCTAGCATCAAACTGTTGGTTCTTCTAATAAAGCAGTCAGTGCAACAATCCGAGATTTCATTAACTTGGACCCTCTAGTATTCACGAGATCATACCCAAATGCGGATCCATAAAACTTTCTAGACTAGATGCAATAGACTTTATGGATAATGCATGCCACCGATACTGACTCGATATAACTCACTTCTTATAGATTGTGGAATGTCACTGTGGCATGGTATGAGTCATCAGAGCAGTCCAGGGGACCTCGTGCCTCACCAACAGTATGTAGGGAGTTTTCTATGGCTTTATTGCAGTAGTATTTGTCGATCGAGCTCTGATGGGCCAAGCAAGATAGGTTTTTAATATGAGTGTCCGAGAATATAGTATACAGTTTAACTCTTTGGCCAGATATGCTCATACAATTGTAGATGAGATGAGTGAACATGTACATCAGTTTGTTAATGGCTTAGGGTTGTACCAAATTAATGAGTGTACACAACTTCTCTGAATTAGGGTATTGATATTGCTCACATCCAGGCTTATGCATAATATTTGGAGGACTGTAAGAGACAACAACGGGTTGATCGAGAGCGTGATAGGGGCCTCTCATGTCTCATCTCAATTAAGAGGGGTCATGGAAAGAACATGTTTAAAGTCACAATCAATTCATTTTTCAAATCCTGTTGCAGTTGCACGAGCCCTTCCCGCATGCCACAAATGACCTACGAAGAAGAAGTATCCTAAAACAAAATGAGAGGTAGCTAACCAACTTCTAGGAGAGACATAATTGACTGCATTGATCTCGATAGCTACACCACCCAAATAATTTTAAAAACCTAGAAGAGCATGAGTCATAAATCCCGCGATGAGATGCAATAAGAAAAAAATTCACAGACTGTGGAAAAGAATTTCTAAGAGGGCTTAGTCTGCATGTGATATAGGAGAGTTTAGAGGTAGGTTTATACCACAGTTTCCTAGGTGCCCATCCTATCTGATAGCCAGTGCACTACCATAGTCTAAGGGTCAGCGTCGTGATCGATCTACTTATTCTGGTCAGGGTCTAAGTTCATGAGTGTTATGCCCGTAATATAGATTAGATTCAAGCCAGAAAAGGTTGCCTTAGCCTCAATGTGATCAGTGTGTCAAGGCCCATCTAGGGTAGTATCGTTGGGGGAGCATATTGCCAAGGATTATCCAACGGGAGGCGGAGGTGGTATGACGCAACTAATGACATTTGTAGCTTCTTCTTCTTCTTCATTTATATGCCATTATAGGCAGGGTACTTAGACATCGGTTGGTAGAGGTAGAGGTAGAGGTGGATCGTCTAGCTCAGACGATCATCAGAACCGTATCTATGTGTTGGCTGGTCGACAGGACTTAGAGTCATCTTCTGATAATGTTATATGTATATTAATCATCTATTCTCTTGATTTGTATGCATTGATAGACCTAGGTTACACTTTTTCATATATTACTCCTTTCGTTCTTGGAAATTTTGGTAGAGAACTTGAATTATTAAGTAAACAGTTTGAGGTATCTACATAGTTGGTGAGTCAGTGATAGTTAGATGGGTGTATCAAGGTTGTAAGGTGGTAATAAGTGATCATCATACCCGTGCTGACTTGAATAAGTTGGAAATGGTGGATTTCGATGTCATTATGGGCATGGAATAGTTAGCCACTCATTTTGGATGAAGATTGTTCGTTTTAATTTTCTAGGTGAACCTGCTATAGAATGAAATGGTAACGTGGCAGTGCCTAAGGGGAGGTTTATTTCCTACCTTAAGGTATGGAAGATGATTTCAAAAGGTTATATCTATCATTTGGTGCGAGTACGAGATGCAGAGGCAGAACCTCCAACCCATCAATCTGTTTCGGTCGTTAATGAGTTTTCAGATGTCTTCCTTGATGAACTTTCGGGTATTCCTCCTGAAAGGGAAATTGACTTCGCCATCGATGTGCTTCCAGACCCAACCTATATCTATTCCTCCTTATAGGATGTCCCCTACTAATTTGAAAGAGTTGAAAGCACAACTGAAGGATTTGTTAGAGAAAGGCTTTATTAGGCGTGACACTTCTCCATAGGGCGCACCAGTGTTGTTTGTTCGTAAGAAATATGGCACATTGAGAATGTGTATTAATTATCTTCAGGTGAATATGGTCACTATCAAGAATAAATATCCACTTTCAATGATCGATGACTTGTTTGATCAGTCACAGGGCTCTAAATATTTCTAGAAGATTGATCTTAGGTTTAGATACCACCAATTGAGAGTTTAGAAGAATAATATTCCGAAGAATACTTTCAAGACCAGATACAATCACTTTGAGTTTCTTGTTATGTCCTTCGGTCTTTCTAATGCACCAGGGTCTTTAATGGACTTCATGAATAGGGTGTTCAAGCCATTTCTGGATGTCTTTGTAATCGTGTTTATAGATGACATTCTGGTGTGTTCTTGATAAGAGAAAGAGCATGCATACTATTTACAAGTGGTGTTACGAATTCTCCAAGATCGTAAGTTATACAATAAGTTCTTTAAATGTGAGTTCTAGTTGAATTCAATGACCTTCCTAGGTCATATAGTTTCAGACGAGGGCATTAAAGTTGATAGCCAGAAGA
Source organism: Anisodus tanguticus (assembly GCA_034509755.1). Lineage (NCBI taxonomy): Eukaryota > Viridiplantae > Streptophyta > Magnoliopsida > Solanales > Solanaceae > Anisodus > Anisodus tanguticus. The sequence goes on along the minus strand of CM067550.1, from coordinate 24,466,967 downwards.
TTGAGGATGTGAAGAATTAGTTGAGGCCCAGAACTCCTACTGAGGTACATAGTTTCTTGGGCTTGGCAGGTTATTATCGGAGCTTCGTGGAGAATTGCTCTTCTATTGCTGTTCCATTGATGAAGTTAACTCATTAGACATCTAAGTTTCAATGTTCAGATGCTTGTGAGAGGAGTTTCTAGGAGTTGAAGGGTAGGTTGACATCATCACCTGTCCTGACACTTCCAAAAGTTTAGAGGAATATGTTGTTTATTGTGATGCCTCCAGAGTTGGCCTGGACTATGTTCTGATGCAACACCTCAAGGTGATTGCATATGCTTCGAGACACTTGAGGAATCACGAACAAAATTACCTGATTCATGATCTTGAGTTGACAGCCGCTATATTTTCCCTGAAGATATTGCGTCACTATCTATATGGGGTTTGTGTTGACCTATTTACTTATCATAAGAGCTTACAATATATATTCAGGAAAAAAAATTGAGCCTGAGGTAGGGAAAATGGCTTGAGTTGCTGAAGGACTACAATTTTGATATTCTGAACCATCCCAGCAAAGCAAATGTTGTAGCTGATGCCTTGAGTCGTAAGTCCATGGGTAGCCTGAGGTATGTGGAGGCTAATAAATTGGAAATGACCAAAGATCTATGTCGGTTAGCCAGCTGAGTATGCGATTGCTTGACACCAATGACAAAGGTGTTATAATTCAGAATGTTGAAGAATCATCCTTAGTAACAGAAGTAAAATCAAGACAGTTTGATGATCCAGAGTTGGTAAAAATGAGAGACGAAATTCCCTTTTAGAAGAAGCAGTTATTTGAGCCATTAGATGACAGGTTCTTAAATATAAAGGTCGGTTTTGTATGCCTGGCGTTGGAAGACTCCGGGGGTGGATTATGACAGAGATTCACCAGTACAGGTATTCTATTCATCCTAATTCTACCAAGATGTACCATGATCTTCAGCAGATTTACTGGTTGAACGACATGAATAAAAATATTGCAGAATTTGTGGCATAATGTCCAAATTGTCAATAAGTTGAGGTTGAGCATCAGAAACCTAGAGGTTTGCTTCAGAATATAGAGATTCCGACGTGGAAATAGGAGGTAATAAATATGGATTTCATTATGGGGTTGCCTCATTCTTATTAGATGTTGACTCTCTTTGGGTTATCGTTAATATGATTACAAAGTCAACCCATTTTCTACATTTCAAAACTACTTATTCGGCTGAAGATAACACCAAGTTATATGTCAAAGAGATTGTTCGACTTCATGGGGTCCAGTTTCAATTATATCTAACAGAGATGCCTAGTTTATAGCTAACTTCTGGAGATCTTTCCAGAAAGGTTTGGGTATCAGGTTAGTCTTAGTACAACTTTTTATCCGAAGATAGATGGACAAGCCGAGTGCACTACTTAGACGTTTAATGATATGTTATGAGCTTATGTCTTGGACTTCAAGAGGATTTGGGAAGATCATTTGCTGCTAATTGAGTTTACCTATAATAACAGTTACCACTCTAGTATTAAGATGGCTCCCTATGAATCCTTGTATAAATGAAAGTGTAGATCTTTTATCGGCTGGTCAGAGGTGGGTGAAGCAAAGTTATTGGGACCTGACCTGGTACAACAAGCGGTAGATAAGGTAAAGTTGATTCAGGAGCAATTGTTGACTGCCCAGAGTTGGCAGAAATCTTATTCAAATAAACAACGCCGAGACCTCGAGTTTGCTATTGGTGATTGGGTGTTCCTGAAGGTATCTCCTATGATGGGCGTGATGAGGTTTGGTAAGAAGGGAAAGCTTAGGTCCAGGTACGTCGGACCGTATAAGGTTGTTTAAAGGATTGGTCAGGTAGTTTTAGGCTTGAATTACCCCCGGAGTTGGAAGCAATCCATCCAGTGATCCACGTGTCCATGCTTCAAAAGTGCAATGGAGATCACTCCATATTACCCCTAAGAAGATGTTCAGATTACAAATGACTTATTGTACGAGGAGACTCCACTTTCCATCTTAGAACGTCAGGTTCGCAAGCTATAGACAAAAGAAGTAGCCTCAGTTAAAGTGTTGTGGAGGTACAATAATGTGGAAGAGATAATGTGGGAGGCCAAAGAGGACATAAAGTTTAGATACTCTCATCCGTTTCAGACTATAGGTTTATATCGACACTCATACGATACGATTTTTCTATTTCTATCTTATCTATCAAGCTTATCTTGTATGCCTTGAATAGGCAATGTTGTTGATACATATATGGAAGATGCAGCCCATATTGTGACATTTTACAGGTGAGGTGAGTTATAGCTAACTTTTTTTATTCCTGAATAGATAGACAGTCGTGTGACGTTAATATTGTTATATTATGTTGCTTTATGTCCATGTATGGCATTGAATTTATACTCTGGCTGCTTGACATGTTTTGGATAGTCCTGTTTACAGAGGAAACTCTGCTGACATTTTTAAGAATACTAAGAGTTAGAATTTTACCTCCATATTCGAGAACGAATGTTCTTAAGGGGGAAGGATGTTACATCTCATGTTTTCATGCATTGTCCATAATGTAAACTAATGTGAGTCCGAAGAAGTCATGAAACCCCCACAAGGCTAAGGAAGGTATTAAACAAGTGTTAAGTATATACCATAAAGTTTCAGGGTTAAACGAATTAAATAAATTATAACCCGTTCTTTTAGGGTAAAATTAGGAGTGATTAATATGTTACGGAGGTCATGTTTTAAGGTATTTGAATCATATAATATTCGTATGTTAAGTTTTAAAGTCAAGTAACTTGTAAAACAACAATAACAACATACCTAGTGAAATCCCATAACGTGGGGTCTGAGGAGGGTAGAGTGTACGCAGACCTTATCTCTACCTTGGTATATAGAGCAGTTGTTTCCGAGAAACCCTCGGCTCAAGACAGAGCATAAGAACAAGCAAAGCAAAAGCAAATCAATAGAAAAGCAAAATAAATGGTCAGACCCAGTCAAAAAAATTTAAAGAAGTATGAAAATGCTGGTATCAAAAGCGAATAAGTCATAATAGCGCATTTTGAAAAAGTAAGCAGTAACTAGCGCAGGTAAATAAGCTAAAAAAAGTACCATAAAGGACACATAACAGCAGAAATAAAACTACATGGGACTATATAGCAATACTGCGCCTATTAGTATGATAGGCTAGGCGGACCTATAATAATAACACTACAACTATCAGTTTATAAGCGTAAGTAGGACTACGCTCGACAACCTACTACCCTTCTACCCTAATTCAATGTCCTCCACAACCCCCTATCTAAGGTCATGTCCTCAGTAAGTTGCACCTGCGTCATATCCCGTCTAATCACCTCCCCCTAATACTTCTTTGGCCTACATCTACCCCTCCTGAACCCGTCCATAGCCAACCTCTCACACCTCCGCATTGGGGCATTTATGTCTCTCCTCTACACATGCCTAAACACCTCAATCTCGCTTCCCGTATCTTATCATCCACCGAGGTCACTCCCACTCTATCCCGTATATCATCATTTCTAATCATATCCCTCTTTGTATGCCTGCACATCCATCTCAACAATCTCATCTCCGCAACTTTTATATTTTGGATGTGCGACGTCTTGACTGTCCAACACTCCACCCCATACAATATAGTCGATATAACCACCGCCCTATGGAACTTGCCTTTATGTTTTGGTGGCATCTAAAGTCGGCAAAAGTTATTGCAAGTTACATTCATATTTATGCTGAAATTTAGGTCTACATTGAATGAGATTTTCTCCGAATGTACTCAGATTTACAGGTGGTCCACCCACCAAATTCAATGTCTATGAGTATAGTTTCTAACACATTAAACCGTCCATATTTACAACATCGGAGTAGAGAGATATTTTCATTTTTGCGAGATAGCACAGACAACCCCTTTTGGGACCCACTTTGGTGGTAGCGGACCTTGGAAGCTTTTTAATTCGTTTTTGGCTGATATTTGGTCAGTTGTTTACCATATTTCACCCCTGCACTCTCTCAAGGTTCCCTAACAGTTTCATAAGGGTTTTAATGTGAATCCAAGTAATTACATCTAATTTTTGGCATAAAAAACTAGCTCTAGTGGAGAACAACACTTCTATGGTGTTGTGGTGTCTTTGAGAGTTGTTGTAAGATAAGAGGAGCTTGGATTGAAGTTTATGGTTACTGTATGAGTTAATTATATCACTCTCCTGGTTGTGCTTAAGTTTATATAGGTGTTATTTGGATGATTTGGTTGAAGAAAGTATAACAAGCACATAGAAATGATATTTGAAGTTGTTGAACTATGTGGACTATTTTGAAAGGTATATATGGATGGAAATCATGAAGAATAACTTGGTTATGATGTTGTTAGTACAATTATTCATATTCACATGTCAAGCTTGTTGAAGAAAGTATTAACTAGAAGAGGAAATGGCTATAAAGCACTTGAAAGTTGTTCATAGCGTTGCTACCTTATGTTGGGTTGTTTTGTGGGGGTTTTTGAAGATATGTAGGATATTGGGAATTCTATGAATTTATATTGTGGACATTATGGACATAATGTTAAGTTAAGAAATAAATAATAATGGGGTTGACGGGTTCTAAAGAGATTCTATCTGAGCTTGCTGCTCGACGTATTGTTTGTGTTGATTTTAGAGATAATTATTTAGCTAGTTGTTGTTGGGTTGTTGTGCTTTGTTGCATTTGGGAACTAGAGGAATGTAATATAAATAGGGGAGATGCTTCCCGTTTTGTTGTAGAATATTGTTATCATTCCAAATACGATACGATTGTTCTATCACTTATAATGTGACAATAGCGTCATGTCATTATTGTATATTCAGGTGCAGCGATTAAGCTTATTATGATGGTTGGACAGAGGGTCACAAGTTATGTATGGCTTACTCTCCTTTATTTTGGCATAATCAATATAGAAACGTCAACTACAAAATGTTTCTCAATAAAGACTCTACTCCTAGTAGTTAAGAACATACTTGTGTTTTATTCTACCAATTGGTTATTGTGCTTTATCTGTCCCTTGTCGGGAGTACTTTTCACACTCAATAGTATCACTCTTATATTCACATAACATGGTTTCTTGTTGGTTTTCTGAAAGCTAAATATGGTATGTTTTATCGCTTTTTATGGATTCATATAGAAATGTAAAAATGATATGTTAGCCGCATAAAGATAGTCGAAGGTTTAACAACCTTACTTCACTCCGACGGGTTCAAAGAATATTCTATGTTCATTGAGTGACCTTTATGTATATGTATTACATATCTATGTTGTCCACAGAGGCTTATGGTATTATATATGCAAGCTATACAGATCTGGTATTGAGGATATTGCCCATAGAGGCCTACAACGTTATATGCGTGATATACTATATAGACAATATTGCCCACAGAGGCCTACGACATTATATATGCTATTATATCTCATTTATGTAAAGTATGGTCCACAGTGACAGTTCTGTGTTACAGGTTGTTTCCTTTGCTCATTGATGCCCTTATTTACGTTTATTTATGTCTTACATATTCAATACTTTTTTCGTACAAATTTCCACTTTGCTGTGGCATTGTGTTTCATGCCCGCAGGTGCAGGCAGAAATACGGATGCACCTCCTCAGTAAGCTATCTGATTCAACTGTTGGTCATCGCACTCTATTTTCCCGGGGTTGCTATATAGAGTCGGCAGGTCATGTTGCTTATGTTTATGATTATTTTAGTATGGCGAGTCCCTGTCCTGATCTGATGACATGTTGTAGTAATCTTAGAGGCTTACAGACTAGTGGTTGTTGTACAGTCATTTTGTACGGCCTTGTCGGCCTACTTGTTAGTTGTTAGTACACCTGTTATGGCCTTGCCAGCCTTGTTGTATGTACATGTTGGTTAGCTACCTTTATTTACAGGTTGTTTTATTCAGACTTCTTTTGTGACTATCATTCTGAGGCTTTGTCAGCCCAAAATGTTATGTGTTTAGGTTATGATATTTAGGTGGTATTCTCGGGCCATTCAGGCATCGGGTGCCGACCACAAGGGTAACATAATGAAACCACTTCTCTTGTTTCCAACTAATATCATTGATCCTTACTTCAATTTCTGAAATGCACTTTTAAACATGAGTTAGTTACCATCTACCAATGATCTACTACTTTAAATGTCCTTATCGACAGACACTTCACTCAAGGGTCCTTAAACGATGCTTGTCCAAGAAGAACCATCTCTTGCCTTGTCTCACCAATTGGAATGCCTTCAAAAAATCATTAGATTCTTCCTTTAAGTTTGTCAATCCACTGTGTCACATTATTGCTAATTGCAGAAACTTCCAATCACTAAGAAGAAAATACAAGGCCCACATCCCTTATCCAAAATTAAGTGCAACAATCGATAACTTCTTTAGTGACAAATCATCACCTTTGTCTGTTGCTAGATCCATCTTCATTGGTCGATAGCTATACTCCCGGTAGCTTACGACATAGTTGAACTTACCGATAAATTCAACTTCCTTTAACATTCACTTCATAAATAAAATAGCCTCGTACCCTGACAACTTAATTAATTTATACCATTTATGACACCATAACCCTTGGAAATGCCATGGTAGTACCACCCATCATCCTTGCACATTAAGAATTGCCGCGTATATCGCAAATTTAACAAGCTCTCAGCCCAAATAATATATTTTTATCTCCAACCTCGAAATATCAAACAGACCTATGAACCCGCCCTTTACTGAAAGATCACATCCACCTATTCCCATAATAGTTCAGTTGCCACATGTAACTCCTTACTTGGCCTGATGCCCATTAGCCATTTCCATAAGGAACCCAAAACTCATTCATCCTTAAACCACCACCACACTTCAATCTTATCAAAAGTCCACTTAGCCTTTTATACTCCCATGCATTATCAGACTTAGCATACCTCGTGCTCCCATCAGATGAATAGTTAACCATTTTAACCGGTCGTGTCACCAAACTTGAATTATTCGAATTCTCTTTCATGTATATGAACTTTGTAGAGAAAGGAAAACTCTTCTACATAACCTACCCAGATTCGTAACTACTGCAGCTTCAAGTTAATCCCTAACTAAAGCTTCAAGTTTCATCACTATTAGTGAAAGATTGAAACAAAGAGGTGTAGACCCTAAATCGAATCACGTACGCATGATAAAGAATAAAATAATGAAATTTTCCTAAATGTCCTGGAGCCTTTCGAAGATAGATACTGAGCTCTTCGTACCGATCCGCAAGACTCTACTAGACATCGCTCTTGTACTCATGAGACTGGTGAACCTAGTGCTTTGATACCAAATTGTCAAGACCTAAAATCCTATTTGTGTCGTGAGGGAACCTACCCTGAACCTGTAAGTGAACCACAAAATATGCAAGTCGAATACATGAATAAAAGTGCACAATAGTAAAGAAACACCCAAAGTACTGACGAGGTGAAAGTGTATGTCAAATCCCCAAAACCCGAAAGTCACAAGTACAAGAGTTTCTAAATATGATTACAAGTCTAAATACTTAATAAAATGCTTTCTGAAATAAAGAAGGCATAAAATCAAAGGGTAGAGAGGAATCCAGTGCTGCGAAGGCATTGCCAGCTCACCCTCGATTCCAAATCAAACTCTCAAAGCGTTCAACCACTAAGATCCGCTTGTGCTCGGATCGCTACCTGTCACGAACCCTTTTAAGGAATCATGGTGGCACTTTACGTTGTTCTCACCGGTAGGCGAACCACTCCCCAATTATCCAACACAATAAATAAGTAATGCGAAAATAGCAAGATACTTAAATAAACTGTCTACTCATAACATAGAAGTGGAAATAAGTGAGAATAAGTTATACAACCCCCAAAATCTGCTCAATCATGCAAGAGCACTACATCCAAATACGAGAATCCAACAGAAAAGTAACATAGTCTGGAAGTCTAGAAACGTCTCTCGAATAAGTAAAAGACAGTAATAAAGATAGGAGCATCCAGGGAAATGCTAGAAGGAAGCATCCTCACCCTGAATACTGGATGTCTTCCGGCTTAAACTCAGCCACGAAGTCATGAACTGGTAGAAGGCATTGTATCTATATAAAAAAGAATACAACAAGTGTAGTATAAGTACAGAACGTACCCCATAGGCATCATAGGCCGACAACGATGTAAGATATGTAATATAGATAAATATCAAGTTAACTCTTAAGTAATCCTATACTAAACAGTTTTATAATCATATAAATCACCTAGTTCACATAATGATTCACTAAATCAATTTAGACACATTATTCACATAAGGGTTCATGAATCATATAAGTCACCACATTTACAGGAGAGTTCAATAACCAATAATCCAAGTATCAGGTAATCAATTAACATTGCTTTCTATCAAGAAATCATCCAAGTCTCATTGACCATTCCAAACAATTTACCAATTAACAGGCAACTAGTGAAATAATATGTGTATGATATGAATGCAATGCATATGCCAGGTACATTTCATCTCCAGTATACATACATTCAAATTCTATGAACTACACACCCATGAGGGACCCGCAAAGGCCATACACTCATCCAGAATTATTCAATGGATCCCAGCTCCTGGCTATAATATCATATGTTGTAGGTATGTAACATGGTCCTCCGCGTATCATTATCATTTAAGTGTTTCCAACCATCTCATAGAACTACTTACCTTTATGGTCTCATTAGACCCACAACATTTCCATACCATTCGCATTTCAATTTCATCATAACCATGAGTGCATGAATGCAAATGACAATCCAAGGCAAGTAATCAGAATGTCTGAGATGCAATTAAGTATATAGATGAATATCACATAATTTCAGTAAGTCATTAACACATAATTCATGTAATTCAGGATATCATATCAAAAGCTATGTGATGAATAAACACACAATTTCATGTATGGGACAAGCCTAAAAAACATCAGTCAGAATCAACTTAAGGCTGATTTCACAATTCAACACCGATACCCACCCAAACGTTCATTACAACCGCTAAGGTGGGACTCCCAAACACACTAATACCCCTCAATATGTATAAATACTACATATTTCTATCGAAGTCTACAAAGCAGAAACTGTAGCCTACCTCAAAACCGAGCAGGAGCCACAAATGATCAACCCTCTACACACGTCTTGCCCTTTAGGAGCGCCTCGGGGAGTAATCATAGTCTAACACACAAAGACTCTACGTTAATAATTAAGCTAAAACATATACAAAGACTTAGTCCTTACACATACCAAAAGACACCTAAAACCAATCCCAGACCCACGGTGCCAAAATCTGAATTTTATTACTTAAATAACATTATTACATACTAAGTAGTCATATCCTAAAGTTAATTGGAAAATTAACCCCAATTGAACCCCCAATTGCAATATTTATCCAAAAGCCCCAATTCCAAATCCTAGAATTTTTCCCAAATTGAAAAGAGTTTCCATGATCAAATTAAACCTTACAATATGACCATCTAACATTAAGCAATACTAATTAACAATATCAAGATAATTTTAATTCATATCACACCCTTAAATCAAGGTTTCATCCCCTCTTATTCTATCATGAAACTTAGAACTCATTTTCCCCAAATTATAATCTATACCAAGATTGAGGACCTTAAAATATGAAACATAATCAAAATGGGTGAGGAATTTACCTCTAATGAAGAACTCAAGCCAAACTTCAAGAATTTCCCTCTTAACCAGCTCAAATTATGAAATATGATATTTTGAGAAAGTGAATCATTTTAAGATATTTAAGAAACTGACTGAAACAATGATCCCGCACCGGCGGAATCGATCATGCAGGGGTGGCCTAGCCGCAGCAAAGAAAGTTCGTTGAGGCAGAAACACTAAACTTCCTGCATAGGTACTGGTGCGAGAGAATCACCGTAAAGGCGCCATCACCTCAGCGAGGAAGTCTCTACAGGGGAAAAAACTCACACTTACTCAGGGCCCGTATCTGCAAGCCAACCTCCGCAGAGGCAAGCATGCAAAAGCGGCCCAATAGCCGTTGATGCTGTACACCAGAACTAGAAACTAGAGAATTTACCCAATATTTCACCAACCACCCGAAATACTCCCGAGACCTCCCGGACACAAACCAAACATGTTATCCCAAGGTAAACAGTACTACAAACTAGTTCGCGCCCTCATATTTCTCATTTAACTGAGCTAATACATACTTTTCTAAAGAATTGCTCAAAACATCAAAATATCACAATCTCATAAATAAAGCCATAAAGTACATTCGATTAACTTCAAAAGCAAACTGATAACTCGACTAAGTCATAAATAACCCTCCAGAACTACCGAAAATGACAGAACCCAGAAATGAACCCATATGCTTGAAAGTCTACTTTGAGTCAAACTAATCGACTCTAAGATTCCTCTTTTGGGTTTTTCTTCCGAAACTCACATAAATGAACTTCGCGATCTATGCACCTATCCCCGCACATCGCAATCCCCACACTGAGTCTATGAGAAGGGTAATATAGTCAACTAAGGGTCTTTAGCTAAAAACAACTGGATGAGTCATTACAGTACCTACACACAGAAGGAGCAACAAGTGTAGAGTGAGTACGGGAATCAGGTATACCCATCATCATCATTGACCGACCCTAACTACATCGGTGGCGAGGATTGGTACCTTCTGATACTTCTCTACTTGCATAATTAGTCAAGATATATATAGTTTAATAGCTTTTAACATTATAAATATGATTCTATGACTAAGTCAAACACAAAGATCATTGCTATTATCGAGAGTCATCATAAAGTTCCAATATTTACTCAAATGAGCCAAGTATAACCATAAGGATCCACCCTATACCTAAATCAGGCATCTAAACCTACAAAGATTCCACCTTTTCATCATAAGGCAAGTTTACTTTAAAGATTCAACATTTGCATCAATTAAGGCACATACGTTCATAAAGATTCGACCTTTACACTATTTAAGATAATATATTAATAAAGATTCAGTCTTTCTATCTTTTAGAACATGTATCATCATAAAGGTTCAGTATTTACATCTTTTAAGTTAAGGAAACACATAAAGATTCTATCTTTCTCTATTTTCAAGTGAGTAAAACGATAAAGATTCCATATTTACATTATTCAAAGAACATACGACATGAAATCACATCGATATGTATAAATGATATGCAGTGCAAGTGAAATATATTATATGCAATGACCATATGCATCCGGTATACACACACTCATGCAGTAGGTTTCACTTGACCCATGAGGGCCTCATGAGGTCCATATACCCATCCCCCTTCGAGTCCCAACTCTTAGGTTGTAATATCATTATCATGTACAAGCCCTTAGGCTATAATATCATCATCATCACTCTTTCCATGGACCATACAAAATATCTACTCAAGGCCCTTTTTATGTTTCTCATCAATTATATGTCAATAATATCATAAATGCATGAATGGATATGCGTACACCATGTCAATGCATAATAATAATTCAATTTATCAAAATAGGTCATTTTTCATAATTCAGATTAGATATAGAGTGATGAATGCATGATAGTTCACCTAATAAAAATAATCAACCAACATAGCTATCATATCCCAAGTAAGCAACAATCACACCAACCTAAACGGTTTTACAACACCATTCCTCAAGACTCGGAGGCTAAATACATAGTCTCTTTCATAATTATAGTATTTTATATTTTAATTACCCATACTATTACGTCGGTACACGTACAAGTGCTCGTCACCTCACGAGTACGGAACTCCCAATTCCCCATTAAACCCTTTGATTCATTAACCAACACACAAACACTACAAAAAGGGTCTAGTAAGTCTCAACTTTCCTGAATCCAAGCCAAAGAGTCACTTCACAACCTTGCCTTTCCGTTGAGCTTCTGAACAATCCAATCTGTTCATTTATAGCTTCTACAAAATGATACGCATCTAACGATGCCCGCAAGGCTAAAAAAGGGATTCGGGTCTGAAAAGTCAATCCAAAACTCATTCTCATATTGTTATACTTTATTTTGAATCTCAAAATCAACCCAAAAAGGTGACCCCGGGCCCACAAGAGCAAAATGGGGAATTAAACATAAAATCATATTACCCATAGCCTCAATAGTCTATATCCTTAAATTCATCAAGTCCTAATCCCAATTGATCCATCAATCTCATTAATTAGACCAAATCCCAAAGTTTATGAAAATCCTTATTCACTACTAAAAACCATGGAAAGAATCATGGATTAATGGAAGGAATCATTAATAATCACTAAGATTAAGCTTAAAATCTTACCCCAATAAAGAAACTTTAATTTTGCATTTGGAATCACCTTAATCTGAGCTCTATAGCTTTTAAAATGAGTTTATGGAAGTGAAAGTAGAATTGGGGTTTTTTACTTATGACTAGGTTCCAGTGCTTCGCAATCGCGAAGCCTAAGACCGCGAATGCGCCCCTACTCGGCCTAACACATCACGATCGCAACAAGGCCTATCGCGATCGCGATGGGCCAGCTTGACCCAGCCCACCCTCTGCTACCCTTCATGAACGCGTGAGAAGTAGTCGCGATTGCGACCCTCCTATCACCACAACCATGCGAACGCATCTCCTATGCTATCATGTAGGAGGAAACTAGAAACAACTGAAGGTGAAAATCTAGTTTTTTCTAGATTCGTTCCAACACCAGAAACTCATCCGGACTCTCCCGTACTCCCCAGACACAAACCAGATATGCATTTCTATCATAAAACATGCTCTGGAATTGCTCGCGTACTCAAAAATCCTGAAAAAGGTCTCATTGACCCGTGTTATACCAATGTCAACTCTTAAGTTATGAAACTCCTACTTCTCAACCAACTACCCAAAACACACCCAATTGCCTCAGGACCAGAACCGAAGGCTCGACTAAATCATAAATGACATTCGGAAACCTGATGGAATCGATAAAACCACAAAAATAACGTGTTTACCCAAAAGTAAACTATGAGTCAAACCTTCATATTTCTTTAACTTGGAAACTTCTAAACTTGCTCAAATGAATTCAAAACTTTCCCGATAACCTCGGGAACCGTGTTCTATCATCGCAAGTCATAAATACCAAGATGAAACTACGGGAAGAGTATTTTGGGGAAAAACAAGCCTAAAAGCGCATAATGACCAATCGGGTCTTACATGACAACTACAAAATTCATAATCATTCAACTACAAAATTATAAGAAAGAAAAGATAAAATATGAGAATATCCTCTCCACATTGCTTTGTTTGTCTTTGTGATGTTCTTCTCTCTTAAAGTCTAAATCTCCAAAAAACGTGTTTGATATTTATATTGTGAGGATTTGACATTGGGCTGGATTAGTTCTACTAGTCCAAAACTGACTTGGATTGAAAAAAAATGTCTTAGTGTACCGCACAAGGTACCAACCCCATGCGCCACACTAAGCCAAATAATCAGAGAATGAAAATATGAAAGTTTTGCAGATAAATGCATAGGTGTGGCGCACAAGAAACCTAATCCATGCGTTGCACTAAGATAATTCTTTCAAGACGTTATTTTTTTACTTATTTTCATGCGTACTTGGATCCTGAGTTTGTTATGGCCATCTCCGACTCAGACAAAGAGAAAATGAGGGGAGTCTCCGTGAACTGGTTGCTCAACGGGCTCATGCATGCCATGCATGGGTACAAATTCCTCTTTTCTTAATTTGTCAAATTGTTGCTTTTTTTTAAATTTCATTTAACCTTTCTCTATCAACCTTTTCTGACCGGTATTTTTAAAAGTGAAGCCCTTCAGCTTACCCTGGTAAGAAATAAACATTTGACAACTCAAATGGATTCAAAAGCTCATGAAATTCATTTTTGAAAATCCAAGCTCGGTAGCAAAGAATCACAATTGGTCGAAGACTTTACGACCATGAAGGCAGAGCTTATGAAGGTCAAAAAGAGCCTTGGGCAGGCCAACCAAGATCTTGAGCAGGCAAACTGGGACAAAGAAGCCTACAATCAACAATCCAACCAGCTCCACACCGAGCTATCTACTTTGAAGACCGATTGCAGGTCCTAGAAATATGCTCTGTATAGAAGTGTAGAGAGGGTATTCGAGTCCAAAATTCAAAGGCTTAATGCCGAGCTCTCGGCTACTTGTGATGAATGAGATTCCTGGAGAAAGATTATCAACATGCTTATCATAGCAAGTGAGCCAATCCACCAACAAAAACTCGTCATTAAGTCACCGAAGGCAGATGTGGTAGTCTTGACTGGCGATATGAACAAGTTTCAGGCTCAAAAGGACAAAGCCCTTGCTAACCTTAAAGATTATGTGGCTCACCATGCCTTCAACGCTAAATACACCACTTAGAATGTCCAGAGGTACACATTAGAACAAGATAATTTCGAAATCAAGGACATTGATGCCAAGATCCTTGAGGCTAAAGGGTTAGAGACAACAGCTTGGGAAAACATGCCCCCTTTCTCCAGTTAAGTCCTGAAAGCACCTGGTCCGAGGCTGAGGATGAAGAAGATGAAGCTCATACCCCGGAATCCGAAGTTGCTTCTTGTCCAGTCAATCCAACTCCTAGTTTCACCGCCGTTCCTACTGACCCTTCTAAAGGAGACTTAGCTCCTCAGGAGTAAATTTGTAAAAGTTTAAATTATTTGTCTAACTTTTGTAATCTTTCCTATCCTCGACCTGTAAATGAATGAAGTTTTTGCTTTTCGTACCCGCGTTCTTCGCTTTAAATTTTTAACTTTTTCACCAGGAAAACTTGAACACATTATCACCTCAGATGAATCTTAACTGACGACTTAGAATATTTAGACTTAGAGTTCATTCCTTCACGAAGGAACCTAAGGCACTCCATTTTCAGATGAATAATGGATGAAACTTCTAAAAGTATTAATATTCACTTTCTTAAGAAGGAACCTAAGGTACTTTATTTTTCGACTGAGCAAGTTTAACCAAAAAATAAGGTAAACCAAAGGTAAAAGTATCATCAATAAAATTATTTCATTGTTGGACTAAAGAGATCCTCTCAAGCAATTGGAAAAATCAGCTTCGGTCGATTTTACTTGGAGAGAACACTAACACCGACTAAGAATCACAGTCTTTAACTTTTTGATTGAAAATCGGGAACATAAACCTCTGACTTTGATTGGGTCGGGAAAAATTCATCCGACCTTTAAGTCATTTTACTTTGATGACTTTCATAAAAGAAGCAAAACGTTCCTGTTTATTTTGGGCACACTTAATGGAATTTTACATTCTCAACTTCAAACTTTGGCGTGTGTAAACAACCAAAATCATTAACTGATAAAAGACTTGCCGAACTTATAAAGAATAGATGAAGAAGGATGTAGATTTCTTATTTCATAATACACAGGCTTACATAAAATGCAAACAAAGAATAACTTTAACTAAACCGTATTACCTTTATATGGCCGGTAATTTTACATAAAGGTTGTCATTTTGTAGACTACATTTTACTCTCTAGTCTTCTTCTCTGATCTTCTTTCTGCGACAATCTCCAATATTTCAAGTCTTATTCTTCTTACTCGGTATGAACAACTCGATTTTTGTTATGGCAGTCTGTAGTATTTCTGCACTTTGAGTTGCAACTTTTCAATGGCCCTTGCTTGAGATTTTCTAGTCCTTTTTGTCTTCATTTTTACTCCGTTACTGGTGGGTATTCCCCTCAGTGCTTGAGTGTGAAGCATGAAGGCTCGGGTACTTGTTTTAACCGTCTTGGCCATTACTTGGGATAGACCCCAGTGTTTATTTCAAACATTGGTTCATATTATTCGTCTATTCACTATAGTAACACGTTTTATGTTTCTACGTCATTGAAACTCTTACCGGAAAAACCCATTAGGGTCAAAAACTGATCTAAGGGGAAAAAAGTTAAACATGTGTTTTCATTTTATCTTTTACGAACGGTTCTTGCAGAGATAACGAGGTCGTTTTCATCCAACTTCCGCTGCGAACACCGTTAGTGTACACATAAATAATTTGTTAAAGAAAGAATTGGATCATACCTTAGTAGTAATACCGCTTCAAATGGCTACATTCCAATTGTTTGGTAACTTGGTTACATCCTCCTTCACCAATTAATACGATCCCTTGCCTATAATACTCGTAACTCATACAGACCTTCCAAGTTCAGACATAACTTTCCATCATTTGGGTATTTGGTATTGACAATTACTTTTCGGAGAACTAAATCACCCACTTGAAAGTGTCTGAGATTCATTTTCCAGTTATAATACTTCTCCATTCTTTGCTTCTGAGCTACCATCCGAATCAAAGCCAACTCTCGACACTCTTCGGTCAAATCAAGTTTGATTGCCATCACTTCGTTGTTGTATCCTTAATTTGAATAGTTGTACCGTAGACTCGGTGCACCTATCTCCACTGGTATCAAAGCTTCTGCTCCATATACTAATGAAGATGGAGTTTCCGGGGAAAATCTATAATGGCCAATGTCATTGACTGCTCGAAGTTGTTGACCTGGTCATGTGCCTTCGAGGCGACATATTAATTTCCTCTGGAAACCAGCTTGACCAAATCTGCTATTGATCTATCTTGTCATGTGTCGCTACCTGAACCAACCACTTGTCACGTTGTTTTTCACCTTATACAATACAGACCCCTCCTCCCTACGAAAAAGGATTTCCTCTTCCCTTAGTCTAAAGTTGTGCTCATCAATTTTGACCAAACCTGTTCCAAAAAGTTCTCAAAATCATAAACTGCAAAAAAAAAAAAAAGGACTCATCAACAATTCCCTTCCTTTGGAGGACTCTCTTATGCGAGTAAAATTAAGGAGAAGACACTAACTAATTTTCTTTCGAAGACTACAAATTTTAAAAATAATAGTAATAAATAATGTGTATAATATTAATACACAATATATATTTTAAGCTCATCACATGTATATTTATCTCATACTAAAACTATCTATAGTAGTATATACTATTATATATGTGCATCACAGATATATTTATTATACTAAAAATATTCAGTAGTATATGATGTGTATTTTAGGTGCATCACATGTATATTTATTATACTAAAAAAATGAAATAGTATATAATGTGTATATTATGCGCATTACATGTATATTTATATTTGTATTAAAATATAAAGTAGTATATAATGTGTATAAATAAATATAAAGTAGTATATAATGTGTATAAATAACCAAGGTATTTAGTAAGTATCAAGAGATTTGAACATATATACATACACATTTGTATATGTATAGACACACGCTATGTGTGTGTGTATTGTGTGTGTATAATACAGATTAAGAAGATGAATCCTAAAGATGGTAGAATAAACGATAAAGAGGGGAAATATTTTGAGGGATTAAGGTAATGTTTTGTTTAAGAAAAAGAGAGAAAAGATAAAATTAGTAATATTAATATAATTAGTGATAAAGAAGGAAATCGATTCCTTCTTTGGTGGGTTAGTAGCGTTTTAAATGCTAATGTTATGACATGTGGTAATTTTTTTTTATAAACGGCATATGAGATAAAAACTGCTATATCCATAATATTTCGAAAGCTACGTTATTTTTATATATAACTCTTCATAATTGACCTTCAAGGTTAAATTTGTAAAGAATGGATATTGGGCCTAACTCAACCCCAAAAGCTAACTTATAGGTGAGGATTGTCCAAGTCCATGTAAGGAGTCCATGTTCCCATTTTATATCTGATGTGGGACTCTTAACACTCCCCCGCACGCCCATACCTTGTTAACTGGAGCGTGAATAATATAATTTGGGGGCTCAACATCGGTGAACAAAGAATTAGAATGAGTCTGACTCTGATACCATGTAAAAAAACATTCTTCACGTCCAACTGATGAATGGGTCATGCTTTCAACCGAGCTAAACTGAGAACAGTGCGAATAGTAGCCGGTTTGACCACCGGACTAAATGTCTCACCACCATCCACGCCAACCTGTTGAGTTTTCCCATCACTTACAAGACATGCCTTATGCCTCTCAAAAAAACCGTCAGATTTTTTGTTATGAGTAAAAATCCACATAAACTGAATAACATTGACACCAGGTGGACGGGGTACCAACTCCCACATCTTATTTTCAATTAGAGCTTTATATTCATCGTCCATAGCCATTTTCTAATTTTGGTCATGAAGGACAGACATAGGGTTAGATAGTTAGGGTGATTTAGTGACATTAGAATTGAGAGTAAAATGTCATTTAGGTTTAAAAATACCCCGTTGGCTACGAGTAACGGACCCTTGAATCGAGATAGATGGGGACGGGTTTTAGGGTGGTGATGGGTTTATTTCGAACTAGCCGGTAGGCAGTGGGCCTATTGGCCCAATAACTAGATGTGGACTCGGGTGTATGTGGGACTGGCCAGCAGGCAATGTGCCTGCTGGCCCAATAACTGGAGCTGGCCGCGGGGTAGGATTTATTGGGCCATCAGGCAGTGGGCCTGCTGGCTGAGAACCCGAAGTAACAACTGGACGGAGGTGTGAACTGGCCGAGACTCAGGAATAGTCACGAGATCTGTTTGGCCAGCAGGCAGTGGGCCTGGTGGACGATTCAGAGAATGGGAGTTTTGGGCCCACTGATGGATGATATATGGTGATGGCCCATAATCCCAAATATTATAGGAACTAGACATAGAATTAAAAAATTTAACAAATGAAATTTGGGTTTTATCAAAAATAACATGGCGACTAATTATGATTTTATTTGAAGGTAAATCAAAATATTTGTAACCATGATGATTAGACGGATAACCCAAAAACACACAAATGATAGAACAGACTCGAAGTTTGTTAATTATAGTGGATGAAAAAAGTGGATAGCACAAACACCCAAACACCCTAAGATGAGAATAAGAGGGATCTTTGTGATAAAGAATTTTTAGGGGTGATTGATATGCTAAACTTTTGCTAGGAAGTATGTTAAGTAGGTAAGTAGCCATTTGTAATGCACGATGCTAAAAGACGGAGGTATGGAAGCATGGGCTAGTATGGTTCAGACAATATTATTAATGGTATGATTTTTTCTTTCGGCCTTCCCATTTTGTGAGGACGTATGAGGACAAGAAATCCGAAAGATATGCCATGAGTGTCACAAAATTCCCAAAATGGCCCATTATCATATTTTCTACCATTATCACATTGAATATTTTTAATTTTCCGTTCAAATTGGGTACTCTAAATTTTAGGAATGTGAAAAAAACTTGAGACTTGTTAGACAGCGGAAAAGTCCACAAAAAATGAGAATAATCATCCAAAAATAAAACATAATAATAATGGCCCAACGAACTCAAAACGGGAGATGTCCATAAATCACTATGAATAATGTCAAAAGACATCGACGTACTAGAAGTAGAGG
Source organism: Anisodus tanguticus (assembly GCA_034509755.1). Classification (NCBI taxonomy): domain Eukaryota; kingdom Viridiplantae; phylum Streptophyta; class Magnoliopsida; order Solanales; family Solanaceae; genus Anisodus; species Anisodus tanguticus. The sequence goes on along the minus strand of CM067550.1, from coordinate 24,447,587 downwards.
CTACAAACGGCAACCTAACATGTTTCCCTACAGGAAAAGAAGGACAAATATGAGTACTACGCGAACTCTTACAATCAATAAAATTATTATTTTTAAGAGAAGAAATAATAGACGACCCAGGATGACCCAAACGTGCATGCCACAAAGAAGGAGCAAGAGTGTCAAATGTGGAAGGTGTGGCTTGACTCGTTGAAATGGTGGTGGTGGTGATTGGATAAAGCTCTCCCCGACTATTACATCTCTTTAGAGGTATCCCCGTCTTGAAATTCTTCACAGAAAATCCAAAAGGGTCAAAGTAAAGAATGAATCTTGGGCCTAACTCAATCCAAAATTCTTGATGGTATGAAATTTTTAAGAAAATTGTATAGGCGTGATTTGTCATATGGTAGTACCTAGTTTAGGAAAGAGATTATTGGGTATATAAATATTGTCTCACATTGAAAGTGACGGAAAATAAAAATAACATATAAATATAGTGATACTTTTATGGTTTGAAGCCTATGAAGAAATCAGGAAGGTCTTCCTTAAATAAGAAAATATAATATTATGTTAAGAGAGTAACTTTTAGGACTACATATAGCAGCCTTTATCATGAGAAGTTACTTGTGTTCCATCCCTTATTTTCTCGAATCTACCAACATTGCAGGGGCATTTGTAAGCCCAAATGACATTACCAAGAACTCATAGTGACCATAACGAGTCCGGAAAGCTGTCTTGGGAACATCCTTAGCCCGAATCATCAACGGATGATACCCGAACCTCAAATCAATCTTCAAAAAGACAAAAACACCCTGAAGCTGATCAAATAGATCATCAATACGAGGAATCGTATACTTGTTTCTGATGGTGACCTTGTTCAACTACCTATAATCAATACGCATACGCATAGTGCCATCATTCTTCTTCACGAACAACACATGAGCACTCCAAGGAGACACACTAGGTCGAATGAAACCCTTACTCAATAAATCCTAAATAATTTCATTCAACTCTCTCAACTATGCTGGAGCCATAGAAATAGGTTGAGTACCCGGCTCTAGATCAATGCAAAAATCAATATCTCTTTCAGCGGCATACCCGACAGATCTGATGGAGAGACCTCGATTAACTCTCTAACTACCAGAACTAACTCGAGGGAAGGAGTCTCCATACTCGTATCCCAAATATGAGATAGGTTGCCAGACATCCCTTATCTAGCAACTTCCTAGCCTGAATGAAAGAAATGATATTTTAGGAGCAGGGCTGGGAGCGCCTCTCTACTCTAACCTCGGAAGACCAAGCATCGCTAGAGTGACTGTATTGGCATGATAGTCTAGAACCGCATGGTGTAGTGATAACCAATCTATCCCCAGAATCTACCAAAATGAACCATGTCTAATATGACCAAGTCTACCCATGTACCATAACCTATAAAAGTAACCACATAAGGCCAATAGGGATACCAAGCATATCACACCACATATCAAATCAGCAGAAAAGTAGGCAGACACATAGGAGAACATAGACCCCAAATCAAATAATGTTGAAGCAAATTGAGGACAACTAAGATGATACCTGTGATAACTGCATCTAATGCCTCAACCTATAGCCTACCAGGGAAAGCATAAAAATGAGTGCGTTCTCTATTGGACTGAGTACCCCGCTGGACACCTCGTCCTGAATGAGCCTCATCTCTACCCATCTGAGATATAACATGGCTAGTCTGAAGGACACCACAACCTGACTAGGAACCCTCTCTGCTAGACTGTCCGCCACTCCTAGATGGCTGTGTTGGTGTCCTGAGTGTCCGGGATCCACCCGATCTAAGCTTGGGATAATTACTTTTAAAATGTCTAACTTCTCCACAACCGTAATAGGTTTTGGCCTCTAAGGGCTACTAAATAGAGATTGAATAACCTGAGTGACAACCACGGTCAGAATAACGAGACTGAGTACCTCTAGAAATACCATCTGTAATCTGGAAGGCTGCCTGAATTAGGAAACTAGACTGCGAATACTGGAATCTACCATGCTGCCCATACCCATGAGAAGTAGACCCACTGTGTTGTAGGTAGTAACGACGCTGCATAGTGCGATAAGGCATGGAAATGAGTTTCGTAATGATCAACTGTCCCCCTCTGCTCAATCCTCTAGAACTCATCATTCTTGCTCAGACACAAGCTAAGAGGCACATACTTCTCTAGAAAGATCTAGTAAAACCTAACCTAAGATACTGGAGGTGACCAATCTATCGAAAATCAACATAAGCCTTCCACCATTGTTTTGCATCACCCATAAGATGAAGAGAAACAAAATAGACCTTATGCGACCCGACGATACCCAAGGTGTGCAACCTCTCATGGCAGTTAACAATAAACTTGTATGCATCCTCCTCAAATTATCTATAGAGTACGTGAGGCTTCTTGTTGGAAAAGTGTTCCCATATCTTCCGCTTATCGTGGGTCATAGCAGTCCCTACAATCAGTCAGGGACCAAACTCAGGTGCCGAAATTTCATCAATATGGGGAGATGACATAGCAGCTGGCTAAACTATTGGTGTATAAAACTCGGGAGTCTCTCCCTCTCCCACTCGAGTGTGTGATCCACTCGAAGTAGTTGGATGTACGCCCGCCTGGGCAAAACCATCAAACACACTCAATAATTTGACCAAAGTGTCTTGTAGAACCAGAGTAGCTATAAATCCGGGCTGATCCTAGGCTGGCCCCATCTCCTCATTATACTGCTCATCTTGAGGCTCAATATACGGCTTGGGGGATACAGATCTAGCATGACCTTGACCGAATCTCTATGCTCTATCCTTCACCGATGCAGCTCCTCGTGCTTTACCTCAACCCCTACCACGACCTCTACTACAACCGTGCACTGTAGGTGCAAGTGCATGTGACTCCTCTCTCGCTGCATGGGCACGAGTCTTCACCATCTATGAGAGAATAGGAAACAAAGGTAAGATACCAATTTGATTAACCTTAGCGCGAAAGAATGAAGAAAGTGAAGTTCCCTAAATGTTCCATAGCCTCTCGAAGATAAGCATAGACGTCTCCGCACTGATCCGCAAGACTCTGCTAGACATCGCTCTAGTATTTAAGATCATTTAACCTAAAGCTTTGATACCAACTTTGTCACAACCCCTTTTAAGAATCTTGGTGGAAACGTACACCTTCCCACCGGTAGGAGAACCACTCCCCATTTAAAAATATGGAGTAAGATAAGAAATGCAGAAATTTACAAAATACTTAATAATCTGTCTATCATGATATAAAAGAAGAAATAAGTCTGAGAATCATAATACAAACCCCATAGATCTAGTTAATAATACAAGAGCGTCTAACTATCAAATACATCAGCCTAAAGAATCTTTGGCCCGACCAACAAAAAAATCTCATACCTTGCCGGGGTGTGAGACATGAACATGTCATGAATGGATTCAATCAATAAATATGAAGGAATCCTCATAATTGGGTGGCTCGATGCTTGTCCTACATTGGCATACATAGTTTAAGATATTTAAACCTTCTCGGTAAATCTGTACTACTCCCAAAATATGAACATGAACATAGTTGGCTCAACGGCCTATAAATTTCATAAATATGACTTTTGTATATATATATATATATATATTCATTCATTCATGAGACATAGAAGGAATATAAAATCCTTAGAGTTGAGTAACATGGGATCATGACTTGAAATGAAGAACTCATGGAGTTCAAATCATAAGTTTACATGAATTATGGACGGATTCATAGAAATCAAAGTGACATTCATAAATATAAATACTACAACATGTGTGAGCCTGACATATGTTGTATATAATTACATAAAAACATATATTTAGGGTTTATCATGAATTGAGATAAGAAATCCTAGAAATCTGAGGAAAATGTGCCATGAATCAAACATAGAATGGATAGGAACAAAGATGTTCCACACATGGATAGAAGTCGTATATATATGTAAACAGTCTAATTCAATAAACTAGTTTGCTTCTCTGATGAAGAACACCAAAAATCTATCTTTGAATTACCTGAGAAGGATTTATGTTGGAAATCCTATGTTTATAAGAATCATGTATTTTGTGCTAGTATTGATCATAGGAATGATCTTAACTTAATGTGGGAGGTCTATATGAAAGCAAAGTCATTATAGGGTTGTGGGGAAGTGAATTTTTTTAAAGTTCTCGCATTTAAAGAAAAGGACGTGCCTGTTATGCAGACCGTTCTGCGGGAAACACTTCCATTCTGCGGACTGCACTTCAGTCACAGATTATGACAATAACTTACCATTTAGAGGCCCATTATGCGAATGACCATGCAGATCACATAGTCGTTCTGCGGGCCGCATAACTAATTTGTGGACCACACTTTAGTCCTAGAATGGGACAACGTACTTGGACTTCTAGTCGTTTTTTGTTTCGATCTGTGGCCACTTATGCGGACAATATTTCCATTCGACGGACAACATTTCCATTCTACGGCGGCACACTTGTCCACATCTCGATCCTTAAGGCTTCTCTAATATTTTTCAACTCCAAATCTTACTTCCCACTTGGCATTTGCCTAGATATTAATTTCAATGTGTATTCATACCCATTTTCACCGTACTCGGGTTACAACCATGCTAACTTGATGGTTCAGATTACTACCAAATCTGCAAGGTGTTACACTGAGTCTGAATTTGTTTCGACCATAAACGCTGGTGAATCATCTGTACCTGAATCTTCTATTGCTGCTAGATATTTATTGAGATTTTCTCTCTCATCCTCATCATCTCTCGAGGAATTTCCTATAGCAGCTAGGACTTTTCTACAATTTGATAAACTTTCCCGGTGCTCACAATCTCCGGAGACGTAGACTTGGGGAAGCAGGTTTTAAGTTCGAGTCACTAGCCGGGTGGAAGCAAGCTCAAAAAGTAGCTTACAAAAGATGTCGAGATCCTTTCCATCCATTATTAATCATTAAGAACGGCGTAATTTCGTGGATTGTGCCTCTCACAATTTAGATATAAATAGAGAACCTTATTACCATTGTAACATATTCAGATTCTAGAAAGAATACGAATCAAACTTTTAGCATATAAGTAATTTTTCTAAGTTCTTTGTTTTGTACTGTATCTCCAAGATCAGTCAAGGAGTCTTCTCCGGAAGCTACAACATGCACACAACGTCGGAACTTAGGCTTTCCTTGCTTTTCTGTTGATCTATTATTCTCGTATCTCTTTACTATTAAATCTTGTCCTTTATCTTATTAATTTGGTCATTATAATCTACGTGTCCATAAATCACGTGTACAAATTCAATTGTACCATTTTGAGGTAAACACCTGCATATATAAGCTATGACCAGGTTTATTTTGAATAAACCAATAACAAAATAGTGCCACATAAAATGGATTAACGGACTAACAAATATTAATTTTTCTACTGGTTTTTAGACATCTTACTAGGCGTTGTATAAATGCTAATAATTATTTGCTAACTGCATTTCTTTTAATTTAACTTACAGACACTTATGATTAATTAAACACTTTACTGTTCTTTGAGTTCGTAGAAAATAAATATATCAGACCAAATACTGTAAATTGAGATGTAAAAAATAAGTTTTTTCAGGTTTAAAGCTTGAAATATAGATATGAAAGACGATTATTATCAGAAAATATGAGAATGTTCCAACTTTATTTTCTCCTAATAGCCCAATATTAACTCTTGAGAAAGAAAAATACTTCAACTAAGAACTTTTATTTGTTGAACTAGACAACCCTCTTTTGATCAAATCATCGAATTCTAGAGAGAATATCAGGGATAACTATCTCTGAAAATCAGGGATAAGCTTATTGGGTTGGATGTATTCCATCCCAGTGTATGTATCGTGCTGGGTTGGGGAAGACATGTACTCCTGGAGATCCACAAATCTTATTCTTATCATAGTTATATGATCCACCTCCACTATCACAACAAGTTTTTAGTGTAAATCATTGATTGAAATCTTGGCAACACACAACAGAAATGTTGAATTCCATGTACTCACTCTCAGGATTACCGGTGATTGATGACTAAATCTCCATCGAAGGAGCAAAGAAGATGGAGAGAGAATAGAAAAGTTTTGGTGCTCAAAGTTGAGCTTCTGTTGTTGTATATTTTCTGTAAATATCTTCACTTCTTATACAATGCTTCTCATTACCACTATTTATATATACACATACAACTCATCATAAATATCTACTAACCAATTTAACCAACTAACTAACTCTTCTAGCTAACTCAACCAACATAACAAACTCAACCATAACAATAATAATATGTACTCCTCCTCATGTCACTCTTGTGCACTTCTCTAATATTTCTACACCCCCCTCAAGCTAGGAGATATGAAGATAGTCAAGACCTTCCTTTTGGTTGTATCCGTTGGCCACCAATCTAGCTATGAATCTCTCCACTTCACCCGTAGATTTTTATTTTTTCTTGTATACATATCTGCATCCAATAGTCTTTTCACCTTTTGGAAGTTGAACCAACTCCCATGTTTTGTTGTCCTCCAGTGCCTGAATCTCAACTTTCATTGCTTCAACCCATCTGGGGTCTGCTGCAGCCTCTGAATATGTGTGTGGTTCATTGTCAACTGAAACTTGTGCTACAAAGTTTTGATAGATAGATGAAAGTCCTGTGTAACTTAATCCATCAGATATTGAGTAATAAACATTTATTAGAGCCACTCTTAGTGACATAATCTCTGTGACATATAGGGGGCTTGCTGGTTCTGGCAGACCTTCTAACATCAATATCATAGGATGATGTTGATCCAATTAGCTGTGCAGCAGGTTGCTCTTCAGGCTGATGCCTTGGACCATGAACTGCAATGGGAACATTGGCATAGTCTGGGCCTGCACATAAATTCTGCACCTGTGGACTACTGCATACAACTTCTACGTTCTGTGGATGAATTAGATCATCAAAGTTGAAATGCTCATGGGACTTCATAAGTCCATATTCTTCATCTAGATTATTCCTGAAAGGAAAAATGGTCTCTTGGAATACTACATCCCTACTCATGAAAATTATTCTATTCTCCAAGTCATACGACTTGTAACCCTTTTGAGCAGAACTATATCCAAGAAGAATAGATTTCACAGCTCTAGGGCCAAGCTTGTCAGACTTGATCAGAGTAGTGGCAAAGCATAAACATCATATTACTCTCATATGAGAGAGGGATGGCTCTATATTATATAGTAGTTCATAGGAAGACTTGTTACCTATCATAGAACTAGGGATTCTATTCATTACATACACAATACCTTCCACACAGAAGCCCCATAGTCTATCTGGTAAATTAGCCTGGATCTTAATTGCTCTTGTTGTTTCAAGAATATGTCTGTGCTTCCTTTCCACAATACCATTTTGTTGTGGCGTATGTGGATAGGAACTTTCATGCACTATACCACACAACTGAAACAGTTCCCTGCATCTTTGATTAAAAAACTCGGTCCCATTATCTGATCTTACCCTTTTAATTTTCACATCAAATTGAGTATGTACCTCAGTAAAGAAATTTTTAAGTAATGTGACTACATCTGACTTTAGCCTCATTAAAAAAATCCTAAGTCCATTTAGAATAGTCATCCACTATGGTTAAAAAATACCTCATGCCATTCTATGTCTCAACTTTGTGAGGTCCCCATACATCCATATGTAACAACTGAAATGGTCCTGTCTTCCTACTAGTATTTCTAGGGAATGACTTCCTTGTTTGTCTAGCTAGAGGAAACACTTCACAATTATTTAAAAAGGAAGAAAAATCAACATTCTTGAGACATGATATTTTCTTCAATACATGCATAGGTACATGACATAGTCTGTGATGCCATATGGCTGCATTAACATGCTGAGTTACTGTCAGATATTTATTCATCTCCCCTGCATTATTCAATGTGTCTAGACACAGTATGTATAGTCTTTCTTCTTCATTACCAATCGCCCACACCTTCCCAGATGAGAGATCCTAAAAACATAATATTTTGGGGAAAATGTAACACTGCAATGTAGTTCTTTTGTCACCTTACAAACCGACATCAGATTGAACTTAAATGTTGGCACACACAGAACATTTTCAAGTATATCACCTTCTCCTATATGAAAATCACCAATGTGTGTCATTTTAGTTGAGTCTCCTATAGGCATTTGTACATTTCCTGCATCTTCTATCACATTTTTGTTCTATATGTATTTTTGATTACCAATCATATGATTGGTCGCTCCTGTATCCACAATACATTTTATCATTCTTCTCATATTAAGATTAGATATACCTGCCATGTTTGCCTTAGCATTTATTTCTCCAATTATATCCTTACTGTTGGGCATATTGAGAAGTTATTGATGTTGGATGGGAGTAAATTGGCCAACAGTCACATGTGTGTCCTGTTGTTGCTGATATTTGTTGTGTCCGGGTACAAAATGTGGTCCTTGATGGCTGTATGTCTGTGAGTTGTGTGTTGTTGGTATTCCTCCATAGCAGTATTGTATATCCTTCCCAGACTGCAGACTCAGCATATGTTGGTAACCTTGAGTTTCATCCTCTTGTCTAGTGTCTTCCATTTGCACATTTCCTCCTGTCACAATATTTGCCTTCCTGAAAATAGTCTTTCCCTAAAAATTCTCTGGATTTTCTATCAATAGAGGGAGCAAAAAATGGGCTTTGCTCCCCTTTACTCGATTTAGAAAAAAAAATCCTTTCTGGTTTGCTTTAGCTTTTCATACCCAATGAGTTTGTAACAACCTTCTTGCACATGACCAGTCTTGTGACAGAAGTCACATTTCATTAGTTTGTAACAGTCTATTCTCAAATGTCCCTTACCATGACAAAAGTCACATATTGCATTTGGATTGTATGACTTCTTCTGCCTAGGTCTCCCAATTCCATGTTTGGCCGTAAACATGGCTGATGGCTCCACTGTATCTTGGATCATTCTCTGGCTTTCTTCCTGGTATTTCATTGCATAAACTTGATTCAAGTTTGGCACTTGTTGCATCATTATCACTTGACTCCTGGCCTGTCCATAACTGTCATTGAGTCTCATAAGAAATTACAGCATCATTTGATATTGTAAATGATCCACAAATTCCTTAGATCTAGCACAACATGAAGGTGTTGGTATAATTGAATCATATTCATCCCAAAGGTCCTTAATTTTGGAATAATACATGGAAACTGATGAATTTCCCTGTCTTAATGTAATTATCTCCTTATGCAACTGAAAAGCCCTCGAGCTATTTATTTTGTCAAACATGTCTTTCAGATCTTCCCATAACATATACGAATCTGAATTGAACAGCATTCCAGTGAGCAAATTTTTGCTCACATCCCCCATTAACCACGATATTACAATAGCATTGCATCTATCCCAAAGTTTAGCTAATTCATTTTTAAAGGCTTCCTCCTTACTGTTCCATCTATAAATCTAATTTTATTCTTGCCTAACAGGGCTAATTTCATTGCCCTACTCCATAGAGTGTAGTTATCCATACCTGTCAACATTACTCCAACCGATAGTGAACCCGGTGCATCTGATGGGAATATGTACAATGGATGGTTGTGGTCAATGTTTACAGTTGTTGTTGTAGCTATATTAATCATATCTTATTCAATTGTTCCCATTATCATCATGTTTTGAATCTTCAGATTTCAATTTCTCAACTTGCAGTTCTTTGGAATTTATGACCTTCAATTTCTCGATTTGCAGTTCTCTGGAAATTGTCACTGCATGTGACTAATTTTGTCTCAATCCACAATGTATCGATCTATCTTATCCACTATAATGCTCCGATATGCTTCACAATTCTCAAATTATGATGCAAAGCATCTAGACCTCTCGAGTCTTCCTTTGCATGTAAAGAAAACTCCCTCGATTTATGTCGAATCACCTCGATCTGTATTTTATTATGTGATTTATCACCAAAGCTTTGATACCATGTTGAATTCCATGTAATCACTCTCAGGATTACCGGTGATTGATGACTAAATCTCCATCGAATGAGCAAAGAAGATGGAGAGAGAATAGAAAAGTTTTGGTGCTCAAAGTTGAGCTTTTGTTGTTGTATATTTTCTGTATATATCTTCACTTCTTATACAATGCTTCTCATTACCACTATGTATATATACACATACAACTCATCACAAATATCTACTAACCAATTTAACCAACAACTAACTCTTCTAACTAACTCAACCAACATAACAAACTCAGCCATAACAATAATAATATGTACTCCTCCTCATGGCACTCTTGTGCACTTCTCTAATATTTCTACAAGAAATGATGTTAGAACAATTAAAAGGAGAAGGAAGGAAATTATACTTCAGTTTGAATTCTAAAAACAATTGTGTCTGGATGTAGAAATCTATTTGTTTTCATAAGTTATAACCACCACCAACAGTGGCAGAATAAGAATTTTCATTAAGGGGTTTCAAAATATGAAAAAGTAAACACACGAAAAAGCTGTGGGATTCAACATCTATTATATAAAAAATAAAAATTTAACCTTGTATATACAATGTAATTCTCTGTCAAAACAGGTTCAGATAACTCTTTTCCTCAAACTAGCTCCGCCCCACGCACCAAGGGAAAGTTTTCAAAATATAATATTATATGTGCTCCAATTTATGTGATGGTATTTGATTGAGCACCAAATTTTAAAATAAAGATTTAAAAAAAAATATGTTATCTAAAATAAGTTATAAATATTTGTGTGACTGTAAGCTTATCTCATCAAAGGTAAAATATAACGTTAAAGTTCAATTATTTTTAATATAGAAAAGTGGCATTTATTCAACAGATTAAAAGTGAAATATCAATACATAAATTGAGACAAAAGAAGTGGTACTAACATAGTCGATAGGTGTGATGGTATGAAGGATCATAATTTCCCATTTTTTATTGGCCTAACTATTTTGAAAAATATTTTTAAAAAAAATTAAGTTCCTTAAAAATTAGAAAATAATTTTTCTAGTGAAGGTAGGGAACTAAGTTTCATAAGTGAAAGTCTATATTGATTGTCTCCTTTCCACCCTTAGCAGTTCTCCAACCACCCCAACCCCTACCCCCGCACTACACCCACACACACAATTCCTCGCCCCCACACCCCCACAACTCACACCACCCCTCCTCCCCTTCAAACTCCCCCACCCCACCCACGTTCACCATCATATATAGTGTTTCCATAAACTATATATATAAATACACCAATGATAATAATATTTATTTACCAATTGCCAAATATCATTAATTAAGTAATAAAACTAGTTATTTTCTAAAAATATTTTTTTTCCTACTAAAACACACCCATTAGTGATCACTAGACCAAAAGTCTCAAGAGTAAATGGTGGGAAGAAATTGCAGAAGATAAAAAAGAAGACTATCTATATGTAAACATGGCTAAGATATGGTCTAAATAACACTAGAAGAGAGCCAACTTACCAAAAAAGGGCACACGACAAAGAAGAGTCTGGAAGGCAGCGTAGTAGTCAACATAGAGTATTACAACATCACTAGGGTATTCATTTCTAAGTGATTCCAAATCTCCTTCAAGAAGATTGTCCTTGAAAATAGTAAGATTATTCAAATTGCGCAAGCAGCCAAGATCATCATATGATTTAGGATCCTCACTCTGAAATTGACTCAACAACAAAGGAAAGCAACCAGATGGAAATGTTCCTGGAACTACTATTCACTTGGCACCCAATTGGATCACTTGCCGCAATAATTTTCATTACAGTTCCCGTAAATTCATGAAGCCAAGAAAAGGCGATTCCTTTTATTTAAAATTCAATTAACACCAACAACATTTAAGAAAAATAATAGAGAAGGCACCCATGAGGAAGGAAGAGTATAAAGTACCTGGGCAGCCGTATTCATGCCAGCATTGAGAAGGGACTCAGAGGACACTACATTCATTTTCCTTTGATCCTTTTCAGTAGATTGGGACATCATATAATTTGGCAAGAAGGAACGGGCTTAAAAATTTCATGTAACGGGCTTTGAAAAGATGTTGCACTAATTTAGAACCGTAACATTAAGGCTCAGTTTTAAAAGTATGTATGTTCTAGAGACAATCATTATTAGTGTACTTGAACACATTGTTATTATTAATAAGATTAATATTTATGGCATTTGCAATTATTGAATTATTATTTGATTGTTTGTAATTATTCATTAATGTGCATCCCTTGAACTTACGTTGTCATTAATAAAGTGAGATATTGATGATAGAGCGTAACTCTGAAATAGCCTCGACTAATGATCATTGAGAATGTGATATTGATGATATGTTATAAGTCGACATGTGGTCTGCGTCACATTCTTAGAGAATGTAGTATGTCTCACCTGCTACTAGTAATGGTTACTAGTGATGGACACATGGATACTTTTGGAAAGTATTGATATACCCTGCTGATAAACTATTTGTTATACATGTCTAAAGTGTTATCAGCGTATGGGAGATAAAGGTCCTTTGACTTGAGGTCAATACGCACCGTGTTTACAGAGTAATGTACTTTGACCCTGTCCCAAGCTTAAACTCCATATAGGATAAGATGCAGCTTGTGTTGGGTGCATTATAATGTAAACTAAGGTGGTAGTTGAGCCAAGAATAGGATTCATTCCTCGAATGGATATTCGAGAGAACACTCAACTTCTCAGTGATATTAGGTCGACCAAGTCATTGGCCAATGCAAGAGACATATTTAGAATATGGTCTAGTTGTCGACTAATATGGATGAGATAAAGTGATCAAGCCATTTGGATAGACACGTGACAAATCCTGAGCTTGATCGAGTGTGTCGCGAATGAAAGGAATTTATCATCTCACATAAAGGTTATGTTTCCTGGATTCCTGTAAACGTACTTCATATATGAAGGCCTATAGGGTCAGACTATGTCGAAGCTTGATCGAGTGTGTCGTACGGCGCAGTCTAGGAGTTCCGTATGGACCTTAATTGGATTAGTGTCGATATATGAAGGTCTATAGGGTCACACTATGTCGATTGTTTCTTCGATCTAAGGGTGTATTGAGAAAGTATTAAATATTCGATTTGGAGTTGAATTTTGGATTTAATGTGCTGAATATATATATTAAATGAAGCGGGAAATATAATTTTACGTAAGGCGCCGCGGCGCTGACCTGGCAGTGGGCCCAGTCAGACTAGCCCACTGCACCTCGGTTATTGGGTCAGGCTTAGAGCCCAACTCTAATTCATTTCTGACCTAATTGTAATTAACACTAAACCATTGTTTTACTCATTAATTCTCATAAACAATTTTAGACTTAGAGTCTAGGATAAAAGTCTCTCAAACCTCTGCCAAGATTTCCTGGCTTTCTTGACAGAGGAATACACCGTAGCATTGTGCTTGCAGTCGAAAAGAGAATCGCGTGTCCACCCTTTAGTAAAGACTTCAGATAATATAACCTGTAAGTGTTCATGTTTTATGTTATAGGTTTTGATTGTCATATAACCATACCAGAAGAAATTGTTGGGGTAAGTAAGAACAAAATTTTAAACTTCCGATGTGCCTTATTTATGTGTTTTGAACGCAACAAAACCCTATAGTGGTATTAGAGCTCAGGATGGTTCAATGGTTATTTAACAATTGAATAACATAATAATATGGGTTAAACATAAAATTGGATTAAAACAAGGCTTCTTGAAATCCTACATATCTTGATCGAATGGTTAACCTTTTGATATCACCCTAAATTATCACCTACGCTAAATCGAGGAAGTCATTCCGTTCTAACTCAGACTAAGCCAAGTGTAGATAACTGGTTCATTGCGAACATGGTGCACGGCGAAGAACGAGTATGAATGGGTGATGGTCGATATGTGTGTTATTGATAATGGTGGGTGAGGTTAAAGGATCTGTGATTTGATCCCTAAATTGGATTTAGGGCTCGAACGATTTTAGAAAAATCAACACAGAAATGTTTTGTCAGGACGTCGGCGCCGCGACCCTATGGTAGGGTGCATCGGCGCTTGCTAAGGTTTCAAGGTGGCACCGCGGCGCTAATTGCAGAAGAAGAATTTTGGCTTGTGCCTCACTTGCGTCGCGGGCCCATCGGTCCGGAAAAAAAATCAAAATGTTTAACCCACGATTATTATTATAAAGTCTATTATTTGATAAGTATATTGTTTATGTGTTAAATGTCAAATTATTTGTCATTTAAATTACTAGAATAACGTCCGTAAATAACTGTCTGGGTAGGCTGCACCCAGTGTGTGTTTAAACTGCTTATTATCATGCTTGGGCAGGCGGTACCCAATAAGTGCTTAATAGAGTTTGCATGATAATTAAGATGTTATATTTGATATAGCATACTAGAGTTGATATTGGTTAAAACCCTGAATTAAAATGTTCCCTAAAATTTTAATACAAGTCTCATTTAAAATGAACGTGTCGTCCATTATAATTGATTGTAGTGCAAAATTCTTTTCGGCGAGATGAGTATTTATGCCACAACATTTGCTCTAAGTTACGAGGACTCAGACTTTTTTTCATAGATGCATGTTAAATGTAGAAGTGGGTGACAAAACCTTCATGAGTATCTACACCACAATGTTTGATCTATAAGGAAAAACTCACTTAGATACATAATTGTAGTCGCATAATGAGGTTGACTTGCTTGGCTGTCTTGGCGCCACAGTGTCGAACAAGCCGAGGGACGCAGATCGATTGTTTAGACCATTCGGTCAAACAAGAGTTACAAATTGTTTGTAATTGGTTTGGAGACCTACCAGGTTGTGCTATTGAAGTTATGAGCCACATCAAATGTGGAGATAGCATGAACATGGATCTTGGCCCATTACGACCATATTTTATATGAGTCTGTATTCTTCCATGGGGTCGAATGGTATGTTGAAATAGTGGGAGCTAATTAAATTAAAGGCCATGTTAATTATTTAACGAATGTGTTTAATAGAAATTATATTAGAGTTTAATTTCAAGTCTATCTATATCTTCAGTTTATACAAAATGTCGAATCAGTCACTGAAAATGTTGGTCGAGACAAACAAGGTGACTGGAGCAAATTACCCTGAATGGTTAA